>CM062843.1:4676001-5162515 GCA_031772345.1 Himalopsyche anomala
CGTCACACGGCGAGCTGTCAAAAATTAAAAACTTTATTTCTACCTTTCTTAAAGCTGAAATCTATTTTTAAACGGTGTAGGAATGCGTTTAAATGTCCACAGATTGTAATGAAAGTCATATTTGGAGCCTATTTAAGCTTGCAGACACATAATACTGTGTTATGTTAAAAGTACGTAGACACTCCTCTAAAGAAAGATTTCTTCGACGTACATGTACGTCCACACTCCTCTAAAGGTTAAGACTTTTCATTTTTAGCATAATCATATTTGGCGTCGTGGTGTGGAAATCCAGCTGTCGTCAAGAAGAATTATCAAAAAATATTTTTGACAGGGGGTAGGGCCATGTTAATCTATTCAGCAGGCCCAGTGGACTATGAATAGATATTAATTATTATCAAATATGAATTATTTCAATCGGATCGCAAACGTTCTACTTAGATTTTCGATGTTATTCAAAAAAATGAAAGATTGCTTATTTAATGAATCTTTAAGCCGCATGCCAGGAATGGTATTGCGTACAACCCATATTCTTTAGCTAACGTGAATTCCAAAGAAAGCTGAGGTATCCGGTAGTCGTCAAGAATAATTTGACAAAATGATTGAAGACTGTCAACGATTTCCACAGAGGTGCAGGGCCATGTTAATCTATTCAGCCGGCCCAGTGGACAATGAATAGATCTGAAATACGAACTCTTTGAGTTGTTTAAATGTGTAACAAAAGTACAATCTGTCGTCACTGTTTAATCCAGAATCCAGATTTCCGAAGGTGGCAGTCCTCGGTAGGTGACTGTTTGATCGACGACTATTATATCACACAAGACAATCTTGATATGCAGGGTCATGTTATTCTGTTCAACCAGACCAGGAGACTTTAGACAGATTTTAATTGACGATGTTGTAAGAATAAAAGTCAAACACACTTCGCACCTCGTGAATTCTCGATGACGTTTTTCAAGTTAATATGTAAGCATTTTTCTTTAAATATAATATCGTCTGTGTTCAGCCAAAAAGCTTTAAGTCGAAAATGGGTGTTTTGAGTTATGAATGCAGAACGATAGATTAAAACATTCTCTATCATATGAAAAAACAAACACACCTATATTCCGTTTATTTATTTTGTTATTTAAAAAAGTAATACGACCCTTATTCAATTCCGTTGACAGTTAGGACTGGTAAAAAGCTTCAACTCACTTGAAGCTTTTTAGCTGTAAGAATTTTGGTGAATTGTTGTTTATTCCGTTGACTTAATGTTTATGGTCGAGCTACGTTGACAGTTCGCTCTCTTGCTTTATCCTGTGTTTTGGATTTAGTCGTATTTTATACAATTATTTATATACCATGTACCAATAAAATGGTTTCTGTGGGAGCTGTCGATTAAAATCGTAATAAATATAAAAGGTAAGTCACTTAATTTAACATAAACTCATAATGACGTTTGCTTCACAATTGATTGTTTTTGTATTGACACAGCGTTCCTTTGTTGTAATTACTTGTAATTTGAATGATATTGTTAAAATCGTACGTTTATTTTATATTCCAGATGAAAAATATAGTGATGTGGATATTAATCCATGGAGAACTCTACTTTACCGTTTAACGAAGAAAAACAAAATTTCGTAAGACATGCATAACACTTGGAAGTGAATTAACCCATCATACATTATAGTGAAGCAGGTTTGTACGACAATACTTTGATGCATCCCTCCATTATTGGTTTAACATTGGTATAGCCTCAGGAAGATTCCAGTTATATGAAAAAATATGAATTTAAGCCTACACTTGCATACATCTTTCAAGAAGAATTATCGATAAATAATTTTAGCAGGGGTGCGGGGCCATGTTAATCTATTCAGCCGGCCCAGTGGACTTTGAATAGATATTAACTGTTATCAAATACGAATTGCTTCAAGATAATCGGATCGCAATCGATTTAAAAAGATTATTGATTTAATGAAACGATTAACCTATGATTGAATCAATTAATATTGCAATCGTTTTTCCATTGGAGTGTAAGTGATATAAGTCGATAACGACTAACTGAAATATCTGACAACATCCTGTTGAGAGTTACGGTTATCAGCAGCAGTACGAAAATGCATGTGCAATAGAACAATAGAGCAATAGTGAAGAGCCAAGGTAATCCTTTCAGCCGGCTTAGAACACTTTGAACAGATGCGAAGAAAAAACATAAAGAGTATGGTCCGTGTTTAATACAGAAACATACATTCACACATCGTGCAGCTAATCTTCAATTAAAAACTTTTGTCCGAATTCAGATCAGCGATGCATATTTCCAGCTAACAAAATGACCGATGCAAAGCCATCAGCAGCTGGAGTAAAAACATGTCACGAAGAACAACACGCAAGAAAATATGGCGATGGTGACATGCTGGATTAAATGGGTTTATGGGTGTTATTTCATCCCGGATCCCTGTCTTTTAATATACGGCTTTTTATGTGCAGAGCCATGTTACTCTGTTCAGCCGACCCAGTGGACTTGAAACAGATTTTATTCGATTACATTTTGTGTAAAAAAGTCGATGACAATTTCAATAGTCGAATAACAATTCATACGAAAGGGTGCGAGACGCTGACTACTCCGTATCCGGAAGTTATACTGCACGAGATGGTCGAAGAACTCTTTTCGTCCTAACAAACCAGCTTGACCCCAGCGGTACACAGTAAGTGCAGGCCATGGGCTTGATCTTGGTAGATATGTACACTCTGATCAATTGATTTTTAATTAATTTATGGGTTTGAATTCAAAGAAATGGATGTGTGGGTTGTTTATCTTCCTCTTCCACAACCGAATGCACTAATATCAAGCAAAAGATCAGATAGTACCCGATTCATAATATACAATTAAGTCTTTAGCAACAAGTCTTTTTATAATAATTCTGTGTTCGACCTGTAAGGGATATGACAAAATGTGTGCGGCCACATTTTATAAAGTGAATTCCGAATTACTGGACACCGATAAATGTTGGTCAATCGAGCTGTTTAGACGCCTTTACTCCTGGTCTCACGGTATTACTTCTAACGTGCAGGGCAGTGGCGGATCCAGAAATTGTCCCAGGAGGGGGCCATTCAATTTGAAAATAAGCATGATACATAAATAATACATTAAAAAATAGATGAAAGCCTTTTTTTATGCGATTTTTTTTGCGCGATTTTGAAATTACGCGATTTTTTTTTCATACATTTTTGATACTTTTTTACGCGATATTTTGAGTTTTGGAACCGATTTATCAAATCATATGAAAGTGAGGTTTTTTTACGCGCCACCTTCCTCCAATGTATCGCGTAAAAAAAGATTGGGTATATATAAAAATAGTCAATACGTAATTAAGTAAGTATGTATTCTATAAAACATAGTAAAATAAACAATTAAAGAGCCCATTTCAAAATAAAGTTTTAATAAATTATAAAAATGGAAAATAAATTCTCCCAAGGAGGAGGCCATGGCCCCCATGGCCCCCCCCCTTGGATCCGCCAATGGTGCAGGGTCATGTTACTCTGTTCAGCCGACCCAGTAGACTTGAAACAGATTTGAAGTCATTGTATTGTGTGTATAAAAAGCAAGTGCAATATCGACAATTCACAATTCTTACTTTCACATTGATATTTTCAATTCCAATTTCTATTAAAAGAACTCATATATTATTTGAAGTAAAATGAGCCAGTATTTTTCAATTTTGTTAGTTGGTATTTTCAATTCCTATTTGAAAATACAGTTATCGTTAACAAAAATCATTTGGCAAAATTATTTGACACTTTCAGAGATTCCGAAAGGAGTGCAGGGCCATGTTAATCTGTTCAGCCGACCCAGTGGACTTGAAACAGATTTGAATTTATGATCATTTGGTTTGATACAAGTCTATTACAATATGAACTGTTCAAAATTCATACTTTTGATTTCTTGATGACAATCGTGAAGTATGTACGTAGGCGATTATTCCTTTTTTTCAAATTGATTATAACTTTTTTTTTGCATGACAACAATCTATTCCAGCTTATTTATGCAATCTTTTCACATGCAGGGTCATGCTAGTCTGTTCAGCCGACCCAGGAGACTTTGAACAGATTTTAATTGAAGATGTTGTAAGAATAAAAGTCGAACCCACTTCACACTTCGTGAATTCTCGATGACGTTTTTCAAGTGAATAGTTTTCTTCGATTATTATAAAATATGTCGTTTTAATTTATTGTTTTAAATTGAATATTCTTTTTATTTAGAGACACTTTGTGTTGTCATATTAACAAATATATGTTTTTAATGTTTTTCTTATACATCACTCCACTGTTTTGGAGTAAGCCATAGCAAGCTCAGGTCAAGTATATTTCTTATGGAAATATTTACTATTGTATCGTTTGCCAATAAATAATTATTATGAAATCAATATGTGTTTCATGAATTTGAAATGCGCCTTCCTTTGCAATGGTCTACGCCTCCCAAGTTGGAGATCGCTGCCCTACATTGTTTTGTAATGATTGCAAAATTCGATGAAATGTTCAGGCAAATCTCAAAAATTTTCAGCTGATTCAAAGCTTATAAGTCATTTTGCCTGATCATCTTATAGAATTTTTGAACTTATCTTGAGCTTAAATTCATTTAATTTTAATATCACTGCTCAACACATTTGCTGGTTCATTTTTATTTGGAATTTTAATATGCTTTTATTTTTTATGGAGTAGTGCAGAGAACTCAAAAAATCAGCTACAGCTACGGTGAGTTCACTCATTTTTATTTATTTTTTGTTATTTAATTTGATCAATATTTGATCAATCTTTTCATATGCAAGGTCATGTTATTCATTTCAGCCGACCCAGGAGACTTTGGACAGATTTCTCAATTTTCTTCAATTATTGTGTATAGTATTATTTTATTGTTTTAAATTGAGATTTCTCAATTTTAGCATAATTATATTCATATCCACGGTGTGGAAATCCAGTTTTCGTCAATAAGAATTGTCAAGAAAAAAATTTGACAGGGGTGCAGGGCCATGTTAATCTATTCAGCCGGCCCAGTGGACTTAGACTGACAGTGAATAGATCTGAAATATGAATTTTTTGTGTGTCTTAAACTTGGACAAAGGTACAACCTGTCGTTAACGATACAATAAATAACAGCACATCTTGACTAGGACAGTTTTCAGGGTGCCAGTTCACCGGTCACAGAATTGATTTCATAACATACTATATTCGCAATGTCGTAGGGCAAGCCTACCTGCCAGCGATATGCGATGCAGACTTCTTCCGCTCTTGTCGAAAAAGACGAAAAAGCCAAACCAAAACGACGTATTACACTAACTGAGTCAGAGATAAAAATTCAAAAAGACTTGACTAGCCAATACGTCAATTTTAAATCTCAGAGATGGACATTTTGGTGCGAAACATCCAAGGCTCTAGACAGGATATACGGTCATAATTTTGTGGACACGCGAGCTCTGGGCCACGTTGAAAAAGATGACTGTTTGATCGACTTAGTGCCTCAACATCGACGATGATCATATCACACAAGACAATCTTGATGACAGCTGTCAAGTCAGAATCTTCCTAACATTGTAACGCTTTCAATTTTAATTTTTATTGACACAAAAATAAAGATTATTATAAAAAGTGGCCGTTGATTTATCGTATATTATGAATAGGGTTTGTGACCATTCTTCAGTTTTATAGTTTTATTTTATTCTCAATTTAAGCATGGCATTAATTAATTCCGGTTTGGAAACCCAGTTGTTAAAAAGAATTATTTGTCAAAATTATTGAAGACTATCAACGATTTCGACAGAGGTGCAGGGCCATGTTAATCTATTCAGCCGGCCCAGTGGACAATGAACAGATCTGAAATGCGAACTCTTTGAGTTGTTAAAATGTGTGACAAAATCTGTTGGTATCGATACAATAAATAGAAGTATCTCTTAACGAGAATATCAGAGGTGCTAGGTCATCAGGCTGATCGATCGACTGAGTGTCTCAACATCGTCAATGAATATATTTCATTGCAATTAGCAGCATAGAAAGACGACGATTATCTATTGAAACAGAAAAAAACGAAATGACAAGCTATCTCCATAAGAGTTGATACAGTAGCGGTACAAAATTGCATGTGCAATATTGCAGGGCCATGTTTCTCTGTTCAGCCGACCCAGTGGACTTGAAACAGACTTTGATTGATGATTTTGTTTGTATAATAGTGAAATACAATTTTAATAATTCACATTCATAATTTTGAATTCTTTATAATTTGACGAGTAAATATGTTATTATTCAATTTATACAAAGCTTTTATGATATGCAGGGCCATGTTAATCTGTTCAGCCGGCCCAGTGGACTTAAAACAGATTTGAATTTATGATCATATGGTGTGTTTTAATTCTATTACAGAATTAATTGTCCAGATTTTAAGAGTTGACAAACATGTACGTAGGCGATTACTATTGTATAATTTATGATGTTGAAAGAATAAAAGTCGAACCCACTTTACACGTGAATTCTCGATGACGTTTTTCAAGTGAACATGTAAGCAATTTTCTTCAATTATCGTGTGTAGTTTTATTTTATTGTTATTCATTTAGATTTCGCAATTTAAGCATAATTATATTCATATCCACAGTGTGGAAATTCAGTTGTCGTCAAGAAGAATTATCAATAAATAATTTTGTCAGGCGTGCAGGGCCATGTTCATCTATTCAGCCGGCCCAGTGGACTATCAATAGACATTAATTATTATCAAATATGAATTATTTCAAGACAGTCTGATCGCAATCGTTCTACTTTTGCCACCTGAGGGTCGAGTGGTCAACGTCGTTGACTATCGCTACGGAGGTCACGGGTTCGAATCCCAGTACGGGGAGTTTTATTAATTGATTTTTCAATCGATTTATGAATTTCTGTTCAAAGGCATGGATGTATGCGATGTCTTGAATTCCCCCCTCCCACCCCATCCTATGTACGGGGCGTATCGAAAACGATTAGCTTACCACTAGTCCTGTCCTAGCCTTTTTCTTATATTCCTACTCTCTTTGCGAAAAAAGAGATGTTGAGCAACTGAGTAACAAGCAGTTCTGTTGAGATAAACTGCATTAAGGGTCCATATGCTCCACATTGGGAGCGGACATAGTAAAAAAAAAAAAAAAAAAAATGGTGAGCCTAATGTTGCAACGCCAAGTTTTAACAGCAGCGATATTTTTACTACAACAAATCGTTTTGATGGCAACTCTTTGGTGATCTTCACTCCAATCATTATTGACAATTCCCTAACAATCATCCTCATCTACTGCTGTCTATTAATGACTGCATCGATTGGAAACGTTACGGTTTTCATTTCGCTGTTCAGATCAAGGAGAAGGAAATCAGGAGGTGACCTGATGATGGGTCATATCATTGTGGTAAATATGTTTCAAATATTTGCCATTGTACCGGTGGAGGTGAGAAAAATATTTTGACCAAATGTTCTATTTATGTCCCTGTCAATCCCTGTCAACAGGATAGTCTGTGAATAAAATGTGTCTCTCCGAAAAGCGGCATGGTCATGTTAATCTATTCAGCCGACCAAGCAGGCTTTGAGTAGATGTGTATGTATAGCGTGGTGACGAACCGACATTCAAAATGTCTCTTGATGGTAATGAAAAAGTGAGAGCCTTTTTCATTGACAATATGAACTGATTCGATAAATCATTTCTTTAAGATTGTGCATCAATCAATTTCCTTAAGCTTAGAAATCCCGTTGTCGGTAAGAAGAATTTGACGAAATCATTGAAGACTATAAACGATTTCGACAGGGGTGCAGGGCCATGTTAATCTATTCAGCCGGCCCAGTGGACTTTGAATAGATCTGAATTACGAACTCTTTGAGTTGAATAAATCTGTGACAAAAGTACAATCTATTGTTATCGATACAAATAATAGAAGCACATCTTGACCAAGAGAATATCCGAAGTCTTCTCGTAAAAAAAGGGAAGATTTGATTTGACATAGTATATTCGCAATGTCGTAGGGCAAGGCTACCTGCCATCGATATGCGATGAATATTTCGACAGCTCTTGCCGACCCCTATCAATACACCAAGTCAAAACATAAGTCGACATTAAATAAATAAGCAATGGACTATACTCTTTGCTGCGAAAAATCCAGGACTCTAGAGAGGGTAAACAGAAGTAATTTGGTGGACACGAGAGCTCTTGGTCTCGCCGAAAACGAAGGCTGATCGATCAACTGAGTGTCTCAAAATCGACAACGAATATATTTCAGCGCAATTAGCAGCATAGAAAGACGATGGCGATCTGTTGAAACAGAATACAAATGAAATGACAAACCATCTCCATAAGAGTTGATGCAGTAGCGGTACAAAATTGCACGTGCAATATTGCAGGGCCATGTTTCTCTGTTCAGCCGACCCAGTGTACTTGAAACAGACTTTGATGATGATTTTGTTTGTATAATAGTGAAATACAATTTCAACAATTAACATTCATCATTTTGAAATCTTTATAATTTGACAAGTAAATATGTTATTATTCAATTTTATGATATGCAGGGCCATGTTAATCTGTTCAGCCGACCCAGTGGGCTTAAAACAGATTTGATTTATGATAATATGGTGGGTTTTAAGTCAATTACAGAATGAATTGTTCAGAATTCATACGTTTGATTTCTTGATGACATTCGTCAAGGATGTGTGTAGACGATTACTGTTGTATAATTTATGATGTTGAAAGAATAAAAGTCGAACCCACTTCACACTTCGTGAATTCTCGATGACGTTTTTCAAGTAAATATTTAAGCAATTTTCTTCAACTATTATGTAAAGTTTTATATTATTGTTAATAATTAAGACTTCTCATTTTTAGCATAATCATATTTGGCGTCGTGGTGTGGAAATCCAGTTGTCGTCAAGAAGAATTATCAAAAAATAATTTTGACAGCGGTGCAGGGCCATGTTAATCTATTCAGCCGGCCCAGTGGACTATGAATAGATATTAATTATTATCAAATATGAATTATTTCAATCGGATCGCAAACGTTCTACTAAGATTTTCTATGTTATTTAAAAAAATGAAAGATAGCTTATTTAATGAATCTTTAAGCCTTATGCCAGAAAGGGTATTGCGTACAACCATAGCAGTCTTAAGTTCCAAGCAGTGCTGTAGAAAATCAGCAAATTATGAGCGGGCCGTTGAATCCCTGAATTTACTAACAAATTGTATGGCGGTTATACGTAGATCAACTCTAAATTCCAATTTATGAGCTTATTTTTCGTTAAATGTCACATGTATGTTTGAAAGATTTCTCGTATGGATATTCTGTGATTCGTTGATGTTATTAATTTACAATTTACGATACATCGAAAGGGCCATATATGCAAATTAAGTAATGATTGTAAGATATATAGCGAAGGGCAAGAAATGCGATGTGTGGTAAAAACCAATACAATTTAACTTCCCACTATTAAGTATCACAATTATATAGAATATAAATTATAAATTACATAAACGACGGTAACAAGCGGAATTCATATAATATTATATAAGATTTTGACGCCTATTGTGATATTATGAAATACATGCTGCGTCTTTTATCATATAATAATGGCTATATACCAAGTAAATGATGATTTAATCAATAACAATATAGCACATAATAATGAAGTGAATTGTGCTACCCTAGTTTGACTTACTGATTTTTGATTACTGATATGACTTGAGAAATCGTATGGAAAGATTGAGTGACGAACCAGTGTGTAAAAATAAATTTCGAGATTAATATTAATTGATTAAAATCCCAATAATGACGTTGGTTTTTTTAATGAACTATCCAACCTCATATTCTGTATTGAAATATTGTAAAAAAAAAAATTAAATAAAATGATTTGGCATCTTTGTTTGTTTATGTTCTCAGAGATTTTTATTAAAAAACCTTAGAAAATTTGATTTTTTCTTATTTAAAAAAAGATTTAATTGAAGAGATATATAAGTACAATATATATATATGTATATCCTTCAAAATAACAGTAATAAATGGTTTAATAATGATGTGATATTACTTTGAAAATTATGACGCCGGCCCGCTCATCTGAAAAAAGTACCTGTTTTCAACTCAATAGCATGGCTTTCACTATAGGGGGCTTTGGTACAGCCCATATTCTTTAATTAACGTGAACTCCAAAGAAAGCTGAGGAATCCGGTTGTCGTTAAGAAGAATTTGGCAAAATGATTGAAGACTGTCAACGATTTCGACAGAGGTGCAGGGCCATGCTAATCTATTCAGCCGGCCCAGTGGACAATGAATAGATCTGAAATACGAACTCTTTGAGTTGTTTAAATGTGTAACAAAAGTACAATCTGTCGTCACTGTTTAATCCAGAATCCAGATTTCCGAAGGTGGCAGTCCTCGGTAGGTGACTGTTTGATCGACGACTATTATATCACACAAGACAATCTTGATATGCAGGGTCATGTTACTCTGTTCAGCCGACCCAGTAGACTTTAGACAGATTTTAATTGATAAGAATAAAGGTCGAACCCAATTCACACTTCGTGAATTCTCGATGATGTTTTTCAAGTCAATATGTAAGCAATTTTCTTCAATTATTATATACAGTCAATCCTCTTTTTATGCGGTAGATTTGTTCTACGAAATACCGCATTAAAAAAATCGCACAAAAAAAGACTTGACTTCCATACATAAAGTGGGGATGCGTTCAATGAATCTTAAAATCCGCATAACTTTGAAACATCGAATTTAAAGATCACATAAAAAAGTAAAGGAAAATTAGGGGAAAACACTTTTAAGTAAAATTATCTTCACAGTATGACAATGCCAGGTGCTTTATTCATGTGGTTTTTAACAATGAAATTAGTGATCAGAGTTTGTTCAGATTTTCTTTTTTCGATTATTAATTGCTTATGCAGTTTGTTATACCCATAAATACAATGTTTAAGCCATCGTTACACATTGAAGGCGCGTTCAGAATTGGAATCATTAAGAATGAAGTAATCTTCTAATTCATCGAAAGGTTAGAGACCTTCTTGAACTATTGTTGCAGTGAAGGAAACTGGAACTCCTTCCACTTCGTCATCGTTTTCTGGTTTGTTGTCAAAAGTTAAAGTTAAATTAATGACATCATCGTCACTTATAGCATTATCCGTAATTCGTCGATATAATTTTCGCTAAAGGTATCAAACCCTCCTCCACCTTCTCCGGTTTCATCGACTGTAACTAGGGTATCCTATAATTGAACCGTTTTCCAAATCCCAGGATTGGGATTAGCTCACCGAAGAATTTGAAATCCTCAATTTGGTATACTTTTTCCCCAGATTTTTTATAGCTCTTACAATTCCAAAATGATCAAAGACGTTCAACGATTTTAACAGGGGTGCAGGGCCATGTTAATCTATTCAGCCGGCCCAGTGGACTATGAATAGATATTAATTATTTTTTACAAACAGTGACTCACAATATGAAAATATTGAGAATTAAAGTTGAAACGAAATAGGTTCACAGAATTCTTTTCATATGCAGGGTCATGTAACTCTGCTCAGCCGACCCAGTAGACTTTAGACAGATTTTAATTTTGATGACGTTGTATGAATAAAAGTCAATCCCACTTCAAACATTTGAAATTCTCGATGACGATTTTCAAATAACTATGAAAGATTTTTTTTATAATTACATATAGTTTTACTTTATTGTTTTCAATTGAGATTTCTCATAGATAGCATGGATAATATTTATTTGGAAATCCATATGTCGTCAAGAAGAATTATCAAGAAATAATTTTGACAGGGGTGCAGGGCCATGTTAATCTATTCAGCCGACCCAGTGGACAATGAAAAGATATTAATTATTATCAAATATGAATTATTTCAAGACAATCTGATTGCAGTCGTTCTGCTTAGATTGTTGATTAAATGAAACGATATACTTATGGTTGAAATATATAATCAATTAATAATGTGATCGTTTTTCCAGGGAAGATACTGTGACGTAAGTCGATTACGATTTACTGAAACATCTGACACTTGAAATGAATCCACCCTGTTAAGAATTGCAACAGCAGTAGGAAATTGCATGCTCAATAGTGAAGAGCGAATTCGAGAATTAATTGGAAAGAAATCGAAGCCAGCCCCTACGAAACCGTAACAGTAGTAATTTGGTGAACACGAGAGCTAATATGTGCTGCTCGCGGTCATATGTGGCGAATAATGTTTCTTCAAAGTAGTTTATTCAAACTATGTCCCAGTACTATAGCGTTCACCCTATGTCATTGGTTTCCAACCTTAATGTTTATGCGCCTTCCTTTGCAATGGTCTACGCCTCCCAAGTTGGAGATCGCTGCCCTACATTGTTTTGTAATGATTGCAAAATTCGATGAAATGTTCAGGCAAATCTCAAAAATTTTCAGGTGATTCAAAGCACTCTTATAAGTCACTTTGCCTGATCATTTTATAGAATTTTGGAACTTATCTTGATCTTAAATTCATTTAATTTTAATATCACTGCTCAACACATTTGCTGGTTCATTTTAATTTGGAGAACTAAAAAAATCAGCTGCAGCTACGTGACTTCACTTATTTTGTTTTTTTGTTATTTGATTTGATCAATATTTACGCAGAACTCTTTTAATTTGCAGGGTCATGTTACTCTGTTCAGCCGACCCAGGAGACTTTAGACAGATTTTAATTGATGATATTGTAAGAATAAAAGTCAAACACACTTCGCACTTCTCGAATTCTCGATGACGTTTTGCAAGTAAATATGTAAGCATCTTTCTTTAATTACAATATCGTCGGTGTTCAGCCAAAAAGCTTTAAGTCGAAAAATGGGTGTTTTGAGTTATGAATGCAGAACGATAGATTAAAGCATTCTCTATCATATGAAAAAACAAACACACCTAGATTCCATTTATTTACTTTGTTATTTAAAAAAGTAATATGACCCTAAGTCAATTCCGTTGACAGTTAGGACTGGTAAAAAGCTTCAACTCACTTGAAGCTTTTTAGCTGTAAGAATTTTGGTGAATTGTTGTTTATTCCGTTGACTTGATGCTTATGGTCGAGCTACGTTGACAGTTCGCTCTCTTGTTTTATCCTGTGTTTTGGATTTAATCGTATTTTATACAATTATTTATATACCATGTACCAATTTAATGGTTTCTGTGGGAGCTGTCGATTAAAATAGGCATAAATATAAAAGGTAAGTCACTTAATTTAACATAACCTCATAATGACGTTTGCTTCACAATTGATTGTTTTTGTATTGACACAGCGTTCCTTTGTTGTAATTACTTGTAATTTGAATGAAATTGTTAAAAGCGTACGTTTATTTTATATTCCAGATAAAAAAATCTAGTGATGTGGATATCAATCCATGGAGAACTCTACTTTACCGTTTAACGAAGAAAACAAAAATTTCGTAAGGCATGCATGACACTAGGAAGTGAATTAACCCATCATACATTACAGTGAAGCAAGTTTGTACGACAATACTTTGATGCATCCCTCCATTATTGGTTTAACATTGGTATAGCCTCAGGAAGATTCCAGTTATATGAAATAGAGCAATAGTGAAGAGCCAAGGTAATCCTGTCAGCCGGCCCAGTACACTTTGAACGGATGCGAAGAAAAAAACATAAAGAGTATGGTCCGTTTTTAATACAGAAACATACATTCACACATCGTGCAGCTAATCTTCAATTAAAAACATTTGTCCGAATTCAGATATGCGATGCATATTTCCAGCCAACAAAATAACCGATGCAAAGCCATCAGCAGCTGGAGTAAAAACATGACACGAAAAACGACACGCCAAAAGATATGGTAAAATGCAAAATTAAATGGCCACCATATGGTACTTTCATCCCGGATCTCTGTGTTTTATTATAAGTGTGCAGGGTCATGTTACTCTGTTCAGCCGACCCAGTGGACTTGAAACAGATTCAAATTCATTGTACTGTGTGTATTAAAAGCCATTTCAATTTCAACAATTCACAATTCTTACTTTCTCATTGATATTCAATTGATATTTTCAATTCCAATTTCTATTAAAAGAACTCATATACTATTTGAAGTAAAATGAGCCAGTATTTTTCAATTTTGTTAGTTGGTATTTTCAATTCCTATTTGGAAATACAGTTATCGTTAACAAGAATCATTTGGCAAAATTATTTGACACTTTCAGAGATTCCGAAAGGAGTGCAGGGCCATGTTAATCTGTTCAGCCGACCCAGTGGACTTGAAACAGATTTGAATTTATGATCATTTGGTTTGATACAAGTCTATTACAATATGAACTGTTCAAAATTCATACTTTTGATTTCTTAATGACAGTCGTCAAGTATGTACGTAGGCGATTATTCTTTTTATTTTCAAATTGATTATAACTTTATTTTTGCATGACACCAATCTATTCCAGCTTATTTATGCAATCTTTTCACATGCAGGGTCATGTTAGTCTGTTCAGCCGACCCAGGAGACTTTGGACAGATTTTAATTGAAGATGTTGTAAGAATAAGTGTCGAACCCACTTGACACTGAATTCTCGATGACGTTATCCAAGTAAATAGTTTTCTTCAATTATTATATCATATATCGTTTTACTTTTTTGTTTTTAACTGAGGTTTCTCAATTTTAGCATAATCCATCATCACGATGTGGAAATCCAGTTGTCGTCAAGAAGAATTGTCAAGAAAAAAATTGACAGGGGTGCAGGGCCATGTTAATCTATTCAGCCGGCCCAGTGGACTATGAATAGATTATTATTATTATTAAATATGAATTTTATCAAGATAATCGGATCGCAATCGATTAAATGAATTGTCAATCAAATGAAACGATTTACCTTCTTGGCAGATATTTTCAAACGACTTTAACCTGCAGCTTCAAGGTACCACTAAAACACTTATTAGTTGTAAAAATACTGTGTCCTTATTTTTCGAGAAATTTATCTTCACCATCGTAACCAGCTGAGTATAGGCGATAATTTTTCTATTTTCAAATTGATTACCATTTCCAGTATGTGACTGAATCGAGCTGATTTCCAATTTATTCTTGCCAACCCTCTCCTGAGCCAGAATCTATTGGATTTTACAAATAAAACTTTACCTATATTATCAAAAATCGAAAAAAGGGAAAAGCCGAGAAATCCC
This sequence comes from Himalopsyche anomala, assembly GCA_031772345.1. Classification (NCBI taxonomy): domain Eukaryota; kingdom Metazoa; phylum Arthropoda; class Insecta; order Trichoptera; family Rhyacophilidae; genus Himalopsyche; species Himalopsyche anomala. The sequence continues at coordinate 4,691,150 of CM062843.1, forward strand.
GTTGTCGTTAAGAAGAATTTGGCAAAACGATTGAAGACTATCAACGATTTCGACAGAGGTGCAGGGCCATGTTAATCTATTCAGCCAGCCTAGTGGACTATGAACAGATCTGAAATACGAACTCTTTGAGTCGTTTAAATGTGTGACAAAAGTACAATCTGTCGTAAAAATACAAGTATCTCTTGACAACAATATCAGAGGTGCCAGGTCACCGGCTCGTGGACTCGGAACAGAAGTGAAGACTTCATATCATATTATATTCGCAATGTCGTAGGGCAAGGCTACTATTTCTTTTGCTAATGTAAAGTGACAAATTAAATCCCTGTCAAATAGGATAGTCTATGAAAAAAATGTGTCTCTCCGAAAAGCGGCATGGTCATGTTAATCTATTCAGCCGACCAAGCAGACTTCGAATAGATGTGTATTGACAAAACAATGACATTCAATTGCAGCGAATGTGATATACAGTGGAACTCTCAATTACACTACCCCGAATTAAGCGATGGCTTGAAATATTGAACATAACATATTCCAACTTCACGCATACAGTAAAATTTTTGCTAGCGTCTGTGTATTCAACACGTGCCAGGCTAAACACGCACTACTACAAATACTAAATATTTCGTCCACATTTTTTTTTTACAAAACTAAGGGAAATCTTAGTTTTGCTTTTTTCGCGGAAAAAACCAAATCCCTAATTTCGTATGAGATTCACAACCCCAATTACATGGTTCCGAATAGTGTAAATGATGGTTTTACTGTATATATTTACCATCTTACCGAGGAACTGATTCAATGAATCATTTTTTTTATGATTGTAGTATCAATCAATTTCTTCAAGCATAGAAATCCCGTTGTCGTTAAGAATGATTTGGCAAAACGATTGAAGACTATCAACGATTTCGACAGGGGTGCAGGACCATGTTAATCCAGACTTTCAGACCAGTCCCAGACTTTCATTACAGCGGAGATTTTCGACCCGTTGTCAACAGTTTCAATTTTACAAATTAGATATTTCAAGATTAAACAAAGCTCCCAATATATTATATAGAAAAGCTATATTTGAAAAAAAACAATGGTACACCGACCTCAAAAGATTTCCCATCGCCGCTCTTCTGGACGATAATTAATTAAAACTATCATATTTGCTACTGTTCTACAGAGAATGCAGGCGACAACGGCTGAGCGCATTATTAGACTATTGTGAACAAAATATTATTTTTATTTAGAGACACTTTGTGTTGTCATATTAACAAATATAAGTTTTTTATGTTTTTCGTATCACTCCACTGTTTTGGAGTAAGCTATAACAAGCTCAAGTCAAGTATATTTCTTATGGAAATATTTACTATTGTATCGTTTGCCAATAAATAATTATTATAGAATCAATATGTGTTTAACGAATGTGAATTAAAATATCTGTTACGCCAGACCGTTCACTGACTAAGATCTTGGTTTCCTTTGTAATTAACCATAGCCCAAAACAAATCATTTCCCTAATCCAAAGATAAGAGTTTAGCATAATTATATTTATATCCACGGTGTGGAAATCCAGTTATCGTCAAGAAGAATTATCAAAAAATATTTTTGACAGTGGTGCAGGGCCATGTTCATCTATTCAGTCGGCCCAGTGGACTTTGAATAGATCTGAAATACCAATCCTTTAAGTTGTTTAAATGTGTGGCAAAAGTACAATCTTTCGTCACTGTACAATCCAGAAACGTCACTCACGTAAGTTGATCAACGTCACAGACGTGCAGAGCCATGTTGATCTGCTCAGCCGGCTCACTGGACTCGGAACAGATTTGAAGATTTCATATTATATTCTTAATGTCGTAGGGCAAAGCTACCTGCCTGGGATATGCGATGCATATTCCCATCCGAAAACGTTTCCGGTGCGAATACAGGACAAACTATTACACCAACTGAGCCACAGATAAAAAATCAAAAAGACGTGAGAAGTCAATACGTCGATTTTAAATCTGAGAGATGGATCTAAACAGGATAAACGGTAATAATTTGGTGGACACGTGAGCTCTGGACCACGTTGAAAAAGATGGCTGTTTGATCGACTTAGTGTCTCAACACCAAAATTGTCAAAATGCAGCAAGTCGATTGCGATTAAATGAAATATCTGACACTTTAAATGAAACCATCCTGTTAGTTACAAGAGTTACAGTTAACAATAGTAGTACGAAATTGCATGTGCAATAGAGCAATAGACCAATAGTGCAATAGTGAAGAGCCAGGGTAGTCCATTCAGTCGGCCCAGTGGACTTTGAAAAGATATCCATTATAAATTTAATATAACGGCTTTCTGATTAAATGAAAAAATCGGGTGTGGCGTTTCTGAAAATCTTCAAAAAACTTCGAAGGTAACAAACAAATAAAAATTGTTTTTAATGAACAATCAATGCAAGGGATATCTCATTCGTCATGTTAACTTCGGTGGGAAAGAACATACGAAAACGGGAAATAACAAATGTTACTCTGTTCATCCGACCCAGTGGGCTTTAGACAGATTTTAATTGGAGATTTTGTAAGAATAAAAGTTGAACCCACTTCACACTTCGTGAATTCTCGATGACGTTTTTCAAAAAAAAATATATAAGCAATTTTCTTTAACTATTTTATATAGTTTTATTTTACTGTTTTTAATTGAGATTTCTCAATTTAAGCATAATTATATTCATATCCACGGTGTGCAAATCCAGTTGTAGTCAAGAAGAATTATCGATAAATAATTACAATTACAATAATACATTTGATCATCCACTTCTCCTTTCAAACAAGACGTTCGATTAATTTTCAGAGGGAAAAACGAATATAAAGGGAACACAAATGCTCTAAAACAGGGGTGGGGAACCTTTTATGTTGTAAAGGCCACATTCATTTATCTGATTCAACATAAGGCCGCAGTAAATATTCACAATAAAGAATCTTTGGCCGGTGGTTTTGAAATTATGTGATTTTTGAAACAATTTCATCCCAACTTCAAAAGCAAAGAAAATTTCGGTGTTTCCAAAATTAATAGCGTGGGACCATTTTTTAACTCTTCCAAAAAAATTCGAATCCGAAATCTCAGGAATATACGAAACTACAAAAAATAGCAGAATTGCCCGATCAAGTCAAAAGGCCGCACCAGAGTAGGCAAAAGGCTGCGGGTTCCCAATCACTGCTCCAAAACATTGGATAGTGCTTATGTTTCGTAAAAATTTGACTTTTTACGGAATCTTAAAATACTGGCCACGCGTATTCTGTCAACACGTTGACGACACGGTGAAAACAGGTGAATACTTGAAATTATCAAAATGCAGATCAAAATACTTGAAATTGTTTCCTCGTATCATCATAAAAGAAGAAATAAAATTAAAATTGTTAACTCTTATCAAACATTCTTGTTAATAAAAAGTTTATTTAATTAACATTAACAGATTATTTTTAATATACATAATATGTAATTATTTTTCTCCAAAGTGTCTTTCATTTTCATTGATTTCCCAATACTTATTTATTTATACAGTTTTTTGGCTCTCCTGTCAAAAAAATGAAAAAATGTCGGTCATGTGTTGTCAACTTATGACCATCTGCGATGCTGTGACAAGAGCGTAAGCGGAAATTCATTTCGGTGCGGACAGTCCGACTTCTCGGAAAGGTCGTAGTCGTAACAAAAAAGGTCGATAGAAAACAAAGAGAACCAAAACATGTGTGCACATGTATATTCATACAAATATTTTAAAAACATGTTAAGAAAGTGCCAGGGTTACAATTAGCTGCATTTTTGTTGTTTTATTAAAATAACTTTCGATACATAACGTTAATAAACAAATACAAACATCAAATAAAATGTATTGTATAATATTATTGAAAAATGCATGTAAACTATTTTTTTTGTTATTCATTGAGATTTCTCAATTTAAGCATAGTTATATTCATATCCGCAGTGTGGAAATCCAGTTTTCGTCAAGAAGAATTATCAAGAAATAATTTTGACAGGGGTGCAGGGCCATGTTAATCTATTCAGCCGGCCCAGTGGACTTTGAATAGATCTGAAATACGAATTCTTTGTATGTCTTAAACTGGGACAAAGGTACAACCTGTCGTTAACGATACAATAAATAACAGCACATCTTGACTAGGACAATTTCCAGGGTGCCAGTTCACCGGTCACAGAAGTGATTTCATAACATACTATATTCGCAATGTCGTAGGGCAAGCCTACCTGCTAAGGATAAGCGATGCATACTTATTCCGCTTTTGCTGACAAGGACGAAAAAGCCATCCTAAAACGTTTTCGGTGCGAATACAAGACAAACTATTACACTAACTGAGTCAGAGATAAAAATTCAAAAAGACATGAGAAGCCAATACGTCAATTTTAATTCTGAGAGATGGACATTTTGCTGCGAAACATCCATTGCTCTAGACAGGATATACGGTCATAATTTGGTGGACACGCGAGCTCTGGGCCACGTTGAAAAAGATGACTATTTGATCGACTTAGTGCCTCAACATCTACGATGATAATATCACACAAGACAATCTTGATGACAGTTGTCAAGTCAGAATCTTCCTAACATTGTAACGCTTTCAATTTAAATTTTTCTCGACACAAAAATTAAAATTAATATGAAAAGTGGCCGATGATTTATAGTTATGTTATGAATAGGGTTGGTGACCATTCTTCAGTTTTATAGTTTTATTTTATACTCAATTTAAGCATGGCATTAATTAATTCCGGTTTGGAAACCCAGTTGTTAAAAAGAATTAATTGTCAAAATGATTGAAGACTATCAACGATTTCGACAGAGGTGCAGGGCCATGTTAATCTTTTCAGCCGGCCCAGTGGACAATGAATATATCTGAAATACGAACATTTTGAGTCGTTTAAATGTGTGACAAAAGTACAATCTGTCGTAAAAATACAAGTACCTCTTGACGAGAATATCAGAGGTGCCAGGTCATCGGCTCAGTGGACTCGGAACAGAAGTGAAGACTACATATCATATTATATTCGCAATGTCGTAGGGCAAGGCTACTATTTCTTCTGCTAATGTAAAGTGACAAATTAAATCCCTGTCAAATAGGATAGTCTATGAATAAAATGTGTCTCTCTGAAAAGCGGCATGGTCATGTTAATCTATTCAGCCGGCCTAGTGGACTATGAACAGATCTGAAATACGAACTCTTTGAGTCGTTTAAATGTGTGACAAAAGTACAATCTGTCGTAAAAATACAAGTACCTCTTGACGAGAATATCAGAGGTGCCAGGTCATCGGCTCAGTGGACTCGGAACAGAAGTGAAGACTACATATCATATTATATTCGCAATGTCGTAGGGCAAGGCTACTATTTCTTCTGCTAATGTAAAGTGACAAATTAAATCCCTGTCAAATAGGATAGTCTATGAAAAAAATGTGTCTCTCCGAAAAGCGGCATGGTCATGTTAATCTATTCAGCCGACCAAGCAGACTTCGAATAGATGTGTATTGACAAAACAATGGCATTCAATTGCAGCGAATGTGATATACAGTGGAACTCTCAATTACACTTCCCCGAATTAAGCGATGGCTTGAAATATTGAACATCACACATCCCAACTTCACGATCGCATTCGATTGTCGTTACTAAGAGACGGTTGTCTGTGCCGCGCATACAGTCAAATTTTTGCTAGCGTCTGTGTATTCAACACGTGCCAGGCTAAACACGCACTACTACAAATACTAAATATTTCGTCCACATTTTTTTTTTACAAAACTAAGGGAAATCTTAGTTTTGCGTTTTTCGCGGAAAAAACCAAATCCCTAATTTTGTATGAGATTCACAACCCCAATTACATGGTTCCGAATAGTGTAAATGATGGTTTTACTGTATATATTTACCATCTTACCGAGGAACTGATTCAATGAATCATTTTTTTTATGATTGTAGTATCAATCAATTTCTTCAAGCATAGAAATCCCGTTGTCGTTAAGAATGATTTGGCAAAACGATTGAAGACTATCAACGATTTCGACAGGGGTGCAGGACCATGTTAATCCAGACTTTCAGACCAGTCCCAGACTTTCATTACAGCGGAGATTTTCGACCCGTTGTCAACAGTTTCAATTTTACAAATTAGATATTTCAAGATTAAACAAAGCTCCCAATATATTATATAGAAAAGCTATATTTGAAAAAAAACAATGGTACACCGACCTCAAAAGATTTCCCATCGCCGCTCTTCTGGACGATAATTAATTAAAACTATCATATTTGCTACTGTTCTACAGAGAATGCAGGCGACAACGGCTGAGCGCATAATTAGACTATTAAAGATAAATTCCTGGACGAATTGCATTGTGAATAAAATATTATTTTTATTTAGAGACACTTTGTGTTGTCATATTAACAAATATATGTTTTTAATGTTTTTCTTATACATCACTCCACTGTTTTGGAGTAAGCCATAGCAAGCTCAGGTCAAGTATATTTCTAATGGAAATATTTACTATTGTATCGTTTGCCAATAAATAATTATTATGAAATCAATATGTGTTTCATGAATTTGAAATGCGCCTTCCTTTGCAATGTTCCACGCCTCCCAAGTTGGAGATCGCTGCCCTACATTGTTTTGTAATGATTGCAAAATTCGATGAAATGTTCAGGCAAATCTCAAAAAATTTCAGCTGATTCAAAGCTTATATATAAGTCACTTTGCCTGATGATTTTATAGAATTTTGGAACTTATCTTGATCTTAAATTCATTTAATTTTAATATCACTGCTCAACACATTTGCTGGTTCATTTTTATTTGGAATTTTAATATGCTTTTATTTTTTATGGAGTAGTGCAGAGAACTCAAAAAATCAGCTGCAGCTACGGTGAGTTCACTCATTTTTATTTATTTTTTGTTATTTAATTTGATCAATATTTGATCAATCTTTTCATACGCAAGGTCATGTTATTCATTTCAGCCGACCCAGGAGACTTTGGACAGATTTCTCAATTTTCTTCAATTATTGTGTATAGTATTATTTTATTGTTTTAAATTGAGAAATCTCAATTTTAGCATAATTATATTCATATCCACGGTGTGGAAATCCAGTTTTCGTTAATAAGAATTGTCATGAAAAAAAATTGACAAGGGTGCAGGGCCATGTTAATCTATTCAGCCGGCCCAGTGGACTTAGACTGACAGTGAATAGATCTGAATTATGAATTTTTTTTGTGTCTTAAACTTGGACAAAGGTACAACCTGTCGTTAACGATACAATAAATAACAGCACATCTTGACTAGGACAGTTTTCAGGGTGCCAGTTCACCGGTCACAGAATTGATTTCATAACATACTATATTCGCAATGTCGTAGGGCAAGCCTACCTGCCAGCGATATGCGATGCAGACTTCTTCCGCTCTTGTCGAAAAAGACGAAAAAGCCAAACCAAAACGACGTATTACACTAACTGAGTCAGAGATAAAAATTCAAAAAGACTTGACTAGCCAATACGTCGATTTTAAATCTGAGAGATGGACATTTTGGTGCGAAACATCCAAGGCTCTAGACAGGATATACGGTCATAATTTAGTGGACACGCGAGCTCTGGGCCACGTTGAAAAAGATGACTGTTTGATCGACTTAGTGCCTCAACATCGACGATGATAATATCACACAAGACAATCTTGATGACAGCTGTCAAGTCAGAATCTTCCTAACATTGTAACGCTTTCAATTTTAATTTTTATTGACACAAAAATAAAGATTATTATGAAAAGTGGCCGATGATTTATAATTATGTTATGAATAGGGTTGGTGACCATTCTTCAGTTTTATAGTTTTATTTTATTCTCAATTTAAGCATGGCATTAATTAATTCCGGTTTGGAAACCCAGTTGTTAAAAAGAATTATTTGTCAAAATTATTGAAGACTATCAACGATTTCGACAGAGGTGCAGGGCCATGTTAATCTATTCAGCCGGCCCAGTGGACAATGAACAGATCTGAAATGCGAACTCTTTGAGTTGTTAAAATGTGTGACAAAATCTGTTGGTATCGATACAATAAATAGAAGTATCTCTTAACGAGAATATCAGAGGTGCTAGGTCATCAGGCTGATCGATCGACTGAGTGTCTCAACATCGTCAATGAATATATTTCATTGCAATTAGCAGCATAGAAAGACGACGATTATCTATTGAAACAGAAAAAAACGAAATGACAAGCTATCTCCATAAGAGTTGATGCAGTAGCGGTACAAAATTGCATGTGCAATATTGCAGGGCCATGTTTCTCTGTTCAGCCGACCCAGTGGACTTGAAACAGACTTTGATTGATGATTTTGTTTGTATAATAGTGAAATACAATTTTAATAATTCACATTCATAATTTTGAATTCTTTATAATTTGACGAGTAAATATGTTATTATTCAATTTATACAAAGCTTTTATGATATGCAGGGCCATGTTAATCTGTTCAGCCGGCCCAGTGGACTTAAAACAGATTTGAATTTATGATCATATGGTGTGTTTTAATTCTATTACAGAATTAATTGTCCAGATTTTAAGAGTTGACAAACATGTACGTAGGCGATTACTATTGTATACTTTATGATGTTGAAAGAATAAAAGTCGAACCCACTTCACACTTCGTGAATTCTCGATGACGTTTTTCAAGTAAACATGTAAGCAATTTTCTTCAATTATTGTGTATAGTTTTATTTTATTGTTATTCATTGAGATTTCTCAATTTAAGCATAATTATATTCATATCCACAGTGTGGAAATCCAGTTGTCGTCAAGAAGAATTATCAATAAATAATTTTGAAAGGCGTGCAGGGCCATGTTAATCTATTCAGCCGGCCCAGTGGACTATCAATAGACATTAATTATTATCAAATATGAATTATTTCAAGACAGTCTGATTGCAATCGTTCTACTTTTGCCACCTGCGTGATTGAGTGGTCAACGTCGTTGACTATCGCTACGGAGGTCACGGGTTCGAATCCCAGTACGGGGAGTTTTATAAATTGATTTTTCAATCGATTTATGAATTTCTGTTCAAAGACATCGCATACATGATGTCTTGAATTCCCCCCTCCCACCCTATCCTATGTACGGGGCGTATCAAGAACGATTAGCTTACCACTAGTCCTGTCATAGCCTTTTTCTTATATTCCTACTCTCTTTGCGAAAAAAGAGATGTTGAGCAACTGAGTAACAAGCAGTTCTGTTGAGATAAACTGCATTAAGGGTCCATATGCTCCACATTGGGAGCGGACATAGTAAAAAAAAAAAAAAAAATGGTGAGCCTAATGTTGCAACGCCAAGTTTTAACAGCAGCGTCATTTTTACTACAACAAATCGTTTTGATGGCAACTCTTTGGTGATCTTCACTCCAATCATTATTGACAATTCCCTTACAATTATCCTCATCTACTGCAGTATTAATGACTGCATCGATTGGAAACGTTACGGTTTTCATTTCGCTGTTCAGATCAAGGAGAAGGAAATCAGGAGGTGACCTGATGATGGGTCATATCGTTGTGGTAAATATGTTTCAAATATTTGCCATTGTACCGGTGGAGGTGAGAAAAATATTTTGACCAAATGTTCTATTTATGTCCCTGTCAATCCCTGTCAACAGGATAGTCTGTGAATAAAATGTGTCTCTCCGAAAAGCGGCATGGTCATGTTAATCTATTCAGCCGACCAAGCAGGCTTTGAGTAGATGTGTATGTATAGCGTGGTGACGAACCGACATTCAAAATGTCTCTTGGTGGTAATGAAAAATTGAGAGCATTTTTCATTTATAATATGAACTGATTCGATAAATCATTTGTTTAAGATTGTGCATCAATCAATTTCCTTAAGCTTAGAAATCCTGTTGTCGGTAAGAAGAATTTGGCAAAATGATTGAAGACACTCAACGATTTTGACAAGGGTGCAGGGCCATGTTAATCTATTCAGCCGGCCCAGTGGACAATTAACAGATCTGACTTAATGCCTATGGTCGAGCTACGTTGACAGTTCGCTCTCTTGTTTTATCCTGTGTTTAGGATTTAATCGTATTTTATACAATTATTTATATACCATGTACCAATAAAATGGTTTCTGTGGGAGCTGTCGATTAAAATAGTAATAAATATAAAAGGTAAGTCACTTAATTTAACATAACCTCATAATGACGTTTGCTTCACAATTGATTGTTTTTGTATTGACACAGCGTTCCTTTGTTGTAATTACTTGTAATTTGAATGAAATTGTTAACAGCGTACGTTTATTTTATATTCCAGATGAGAAATCTAGTGATGTGGATATCAATCCATGGAGAACTCTACTTTACCGTTTAACCAAGAAGACAAAAATTTCGTAAGGCATGCATGACACTAGGAAGTGAATTAACCCATCATACATTATAGTGAAGCAGGTTTGTACGACAATACTTTGATGCATCCCTCCATTATTGGTTTAACATTGGTATAGCCTCAGGAAGATTCCAGTTATATGAAAAAATATGAATTTAAGCCTACACTTGCATACATCTTTCAAGAAGAATTATCGATAAATAATTTTAGCAGGGGTGCAGGGCCATGTTAATCTATTCAGCCGGCCCAGTGGACTTTGAATAGATATTAACTGTCATCAAATACGAATTGCTTCAAGATAATCGGATCGCAATCGATCTAAAAAGATTATTGATTTAATGAAACGATTAACCTATGATTGAATCAATTTATATTGCAATCGTTTTTCCATTGGAGTGTAAGTGATATAAGTCGATAACGACTAACTGAAATATCTGACACCAATTCCTGTTGTTATCAGCAGCAGTACGAAAATGCATGTGCAATAGAACAATAGAGCAATAGTGAAGAGCCAAGGTAATCCTTTCAGCCGGCTTAGAACACTTTGAACAGATGCGAAGAAAAAACATAAAGAGTATGGTCCGTGTTTAATACAGAAACATACATTCACACATCGTGCAGCTAATCTTCAATTAAAAACTTTTGTCCGAATTCAGATCTGCGATGCATATTTCCAGCTAACAAAATGACCGATGCAAAGCCATCAGCAGCTGGAGTAAAAACATGTCACGAAGAACAACACGCAAGAAAATATGGCGATGGTGACATGCTGAATTAAATGGGTTTATGGGTGTTATTTCATCCCGGATCCCTGTCTTTTAATATACGGCTTTTTATGTGCAGAGCCATGTTACTCTGTTCAGCCGACCCAGTGGACTTGAAACAGATTTTATTCGATTACATTTTGTGTAAAAAAGTCGATGACAATTTCAATAGTCGAATAACAATTCATACGAAAGGGTGCGAGACGCTGACCACTCCGTATCCGGAAGTTATACTGCACGAGATGGTCGAAGAACTCTTTTCGTCCTAACAAACCAGCTTGACCCCAGCGGTACACAGTAAGTGCAGGCCATGGGCTTGATCTTGGTAGATATGTACACTCTCATCAATTGATTTTTAATTAATTTATGGGTTTGAATTCAAAGAAATGGATGTGTGGGTTGTTTATCTTCCTCTTCCACAACCGAATGCACTATTATCAAGCAAAAGATGAGATAGTACCCGATTCATAATATATAATTAAGTCTTTAACAACAAGTCTTTTTATAATAATTCTGTGTTCGACCTGTAAGGGATATGACAAAATGTGTGCGGCCACATTTTATAAAGTGAATTCCGAATTACTGGACACCGATAAATGTTGGTCAATCGAACTGTTTAGACGCCTTTACTCCTGGTCTCACGGTATTACTTCTAACGTGCAGGGCAGTGGCGGATCCAGAAATTGTCCCAGGAGGGGGCCATTCAATTTGAAAATAAGCATGATACATAAATAATACATTAAAAAATAGATGAAAGCCTTTTTTTATGCGATTTTTTTTTGCGCGATTTTGAAATTACGCGATTTTTTTTTCATACATTTTTGATACTTTTTTACGCGATATTTTGAGTTTTGGAACCGATTTATCAAATCATATGAAAGTGAGGTTTTTTTACGCGCCACCTTCCTCCAATGTATCGCGTAAAAAAAGATTGGGTATATATAAAAATAGTCAATACGTAATTAAGTAAGTATGTATTCTATAAAACATAGTAAAATAAACAATTAAAGAGCCCATTTCAAAATAAAGTTTTAATAAATTATAAAAATGGAAAATAAATTCTCCCAAGGAGGAGGCCATGGCCCCCATGGCCCCCCCCTTGGATCCGCCAATGGTGCAGGGTCATATTACTCTGTTCAGCCGACCCAGTAGACTTGAAACAGATTTGAAGTCATTGTATTGTGTGTATAAAAAGCAAGTGCAATATCGACAATTCACAATTCTTACTTTCACATTGATATTTTCAATTCCAATTTCTATTAAAAGAACTCATATATTATTTGAAGTAAAATGAGCCAGTATTTTTCAATTTTGTTAGTTGGTATTTTCAATTCCTATTTGAAAATACAGTTATCGTTAACAAAAATCATTTGGCAAAATTATTTGACACTTTCAGAGATTCCGAAAGGAGTGCAGGGCCATGTTAATCTGTTCAGCCGACCCAGTGGACTTGAAACAGATTTGAATTTATGATCATTTGGTTTGATACAAGTCTATTACAATATGAACTGTTCAAAATTCATACTTTTGATTTCTTGATGACAATCGTGAAGTATGTACGTAGGCGATTATTCCTTTTTTTCAAATTGATTATAACTTTTTTTTTGCATGACAACAATCTATTCCAGCTTATATATGCAATCTTTTCACATGCAGGGTCATGCTAGTCTGTTCAGCCGACCCAGGAGACTTTGAACAGATTTTAATTGAAGATGTTGTAAGAATAAAAGTCGAACCCACTTCACACTTCGTGAATTCTCGATGACGTTTTTCAAGTGAATAGTTTTCTTCGATTATTATAAAATATGTCGTTTTAATTTGTTGTTTTAAATTGAATATTCTTTTTATTTAGAGACACTTTGTGTTGTCATATTAACAAATATATGTTTTTAATGTTTTTCTTATACATCACTCCACTGTTTTGGAGTAAGCCATAGCAAGCTCAGGTCAAGTATATTTCTTATGGAAATATTTACTATTGTATCGTTTGCCAATAAATAATTATTATGAAATCAATATGTGTTTCATGAATTTGAAATGCGCCTTCCTTTGCAATGGTCTACGCCTCCCAAGTTGGAGATCGCTGCCCTACATTGTTTTGTAATGATTGCAAAATTCGATGAAATGTTCAGGCAAATCTCAAAAATTTTCAGCTGATTCAAAGCTTATAAGTCATTTTGCCTGATCATTTGATAGAATTTTGGAACTTATCTTGAGCTTAAATTCATTTAATTTTAATATCACTGCTCAACGCATTTGCTGGTTCATTTTTATTTGGAATTTTAATATGCTTTTATTTTTTATGGAGTAGTGCAGAGAACTCAAAAAATCAGCTGCAGCTACGGTGAGTTCACTCATTTTTATTTATTTTTTGTTATTTAATTTGATCAATATTTGATCAATCTTTTCATATGCAAGGTCATGTTATTCATTTCAGCCGACCCAGGAGACTTTGGACAGATTTCTCAATTTTCTTCAATTATTGTGTATAGTATTATTTTATTGTTTTAAATTGATATTTCTCAATTTTAGCATAATTATATTCATATCCACGGTGTGGAAATCCAGTTTTCGTTAATAAGAATTGTCATGAAAAAAAATTGACAAGGGTGCAGGGCCATGTTAATCTATTCAGCCGGCCCAGTGGACTTAGACTGACAGTGAATAGATCTGAAATATGAATTTTTTGTGTGTCTTAAACTTGGACAAAGGTACAACCTGTCGTTAACGATACAATAAATAACAGCACATCTTGACTAGGACAATTTCCAGGGTGCCAGTTCACCGGTCACAGAAGTGATTTCATAACATACTATATTCGCAATGTCGTAGGGCAAGCCTACCTGCCAAGGATATGCGATGCAGACTTCTTCCGCTCTTGTCGAAAAAGACGAAAAAGCCAAACCAAAACGTTTTCGGTGCGAATACAAGACAAATTATTACACTAACTGAGTCAGAGATAAAAATTCAAAAAGACTTGACTAGCCAATACGTCAATTTTAAATCTCAGAGATGGACATTTTGGTGCGAAATATCCAAGGCTCTAGACAGGATATACGGTCATAATTTGGTGGACACGCGAGCTCTGGGCCACGTTGAAAAAGATGACTGTTTGATCGACTTAGTGCCTCAACATCGACGATGATCATATCACACAAGACAATCTTGATGACAGCTGTCAAGTCAGAATCTGCCTAACATTGTAACGCTTTCAATTTTAATTTTTATTGACACAAAAATAAAGATTATTATGAAAAGTGGCCGATGATTTATAGTTATGTTATGAATAGGGTTGGTGACCATTCTTCAGTTTTATAGTTTTATTTTATTCTCAAATTAAGCATGGCATTAATTAATTCCGGTTTGGAAACCCAGTTGTTAAAAAGAATTATTTGTCAAAATTATTGAAGACTATCAACGATTTCGACAGAGGTGCAGGGCCATGTTAATCTATTCAGCCGGCCCAGTGGACAATGAACAGATCTGAAATGCGAACTCTTTGAGTTGTTAAAATGTGTGACAAAATCTGTTGGTATCGATACAATAAATAGAAGTATCTCTTGACGAGAATATCAGAGGTGCTAGGTCATCAGGCTGATCGATCGACTGAGTGTCTCAACATCGTCAATGAATATATTTCATTGCAATTAGCAGCATAGAAAGACGACGATTATCTATTGAAACAGAAAAAAACGAAATGACAAGCTATCTCCATAAGAGTTGATACAGTAGCGGTACAAAATTGCATGTGCAATATTGCAGGGCCATGTTTCTCTGTTCAGCCGACCCAGTGGACTTGAAACAGACTTTGATTGATGATTTTGTTTGTATAATAGTGAAATACAATTTTAATAATTAACATTCATAATTTTGAATTCTTTATAATTTGACGAGTAAATATGTTATTATTCAATTTATACAAAGCTTTTATGATATGCAGGGCCATGTTAATCTGTTCAGCCGGCCCAGTGGACTTAAAACAGATTTGAATTTATGATCATATGGTGTGTTTTAATTCTATTACAGAATTAATTGTCTAGATTTTAAGAGTTGACAAACATGTACGTAGGCGATTACTATTGTATAATTTATGATGTTGAAAGAATAAAAGTCGAACCCACTTTACACGTGAATTCTCGATGACGTTTTTCAAGTGAACATGTAAGCAATTTTCTTCAATTATTGTGTGTAGTTTTATTTTATTGTTATTCATTTAGATTTCTCAATTTAAGCATAATTATATTCATATCCACAGTGTGGAAATTCAGTTGTCGTCAAGAAGAATTATCAATAAATAATATTGTCAGGCGTGCAGGGCCATGTTCATCTATTCAGCCGGCCCAGTGGACTATCAATAGACATTAATTATTATCAAATATGAATTATTTCAAGACAGTCTGATCGCAATCGTTCTACTTTTGCCACCTGAGGGTCGAGTGGTCAACGTCGTTGACTATCGCTACGGAGGTCACGGGTTCGAATCCCAGTACGGGGAGTTTTATTAATTGATTTTTCAATCGATTTATGAATTTCTGTTCAAAGGCATGGATGTATGCGATGTCTTGAATTCCCCCCTCCCACCCCATCCTATGTACGGGGCGTATCGAAAACGATTAGCTTACCACTAGTCCTGTCCTAGCCTTTTTCTTATATTCCTACTCTCTTTGCGAAAAAAGAGATGTTGAGCAACTGAGTAACAAGCAGTTCTGTTGAGATAAACTGCATTAAGGGTCCATATGCTCCACATTGGGAGCGGACATAGTAAAAAAAAAAAAAAAAATGGTGAGCCTAATGTTGCAACGCCAAGTTTTAACAGCAGCGATATTTTTACTACAACAAATCGTTTTGATGGCAACTCTTTGGTGATCTTCACTCCAATCATTATTGACAATTCCCTTACAATTATCCTCATCTACTGCAGTATTAATGACTGCATCGATTGGAAACGTTACGGTTTTCATTTCGCTGTTCAGATCAAGGAGAAGGAAATCAGGAGGTGACCTGATGATGGGTCATATCATTGTGGTAAATATGTTTCAAATATTTGCCATTGTACCGGTGGAGGTGAGAAAAATATTTTGACCAAATGTTCTATTTATGTCCCTGTCAATCCCTGTCAACAGGATAGTCTGTGAATAATATGTGTCTCTCCGAAAAGCGGCATGGTCATGTTAATCTATTCAGCCGACCAAGCAGGCTTTGATTAGATGTGTATGTATAGCGTGGTGACGAACCGACATTCAAAATGTCTCTTGGTGGCAATGAAAAATTAAGAGCATTTGGCAAATATAACATGAACTGATTCGATAAATCATTTCTTTAAGATTGTGCATCAATCAATTTCCTTAAGCTTAGAAATCCTGTTGTCGGTAAGAAGAATTTGGCAAAATGATTGAAGACACTCAACGATTTTGACAGGGGTGCAGGGCCATGTTAATCTATTCAGCCGGCCCAGTGGACTATGAATAGATCTGAAATACGAACTCTTTGAGTTGTATAAATGTGTGACAAAAGTACAATCTATTGTTATCAATACAAATAATAGAAGCACATCTTGACCAAGATAATATCTGAGGTCTTCTCGTAAGAAAAGGGAAGATTTCATAACATATTATATTCGCAATGTCGTAGGGCAAGGCTACCTGCCATCGATATGCGATGAATATTTCGACAGCTCTTGCCGACACCTATCAATACACCAAGTCAAAACATAAGTCGACATTAAATAAATAAGCAATGGACTATACTCTTTGCTGCGAAAAATCCAGGACTCTAGAGAGGGTAAACAGATGTAATTTGGTGGACACGAGAGCTCTTGGTTTCGCCGAAAACGAAGGCTGATCGATCAACTGAGTGTCTCAAAATCGACAACGAATATATTTCAGCGCAATTAGCAGCATAGAAAGACGATGGCGATCTGTTGAAACAGAATACAAATGAAATGACAAACCATCTCCATAAGAGTTGATGCAGTAGCGGTACAAAATTGCACGTGCAATATTGCAGGGCCATGTTTCTCTGTTCAGCCGACCCAGTGGACTTGAAACAGACTTTGATTGATGATTTTGTTTGTATAATAGTGAAATACAATTTCAATAATTAACATTCATCATTTTGAAATCTTTATAATTTGACAAGTAAATATGTTATTATTCAATTTTATGATATGCAGGGCCATGTTAATCTGTTCAGCCGACCCAGTGGGCTTAAAACAGATTTGAATTTATGATAATATGGTGGGTTTTAAGTCAATTACAGAATGAATTGTTCAGAATTCATACGTTTGATTTCTTGATGACATTCGTCAAGGATGTGTGTAGACGATTACTGTTGTATAATTTATGATGTTGAAAGAATAAAAGTCGAACCCACTTCACACTTCGTGAATTCTCGATGACGTTTTTCAAGTAAATATTTAAGCAATTTTCTTCAACTATTATGTAAAGTTTTATATTATTGTTAATAATTAAGACTTCTCATTTTTAGCATAATCATATTTGGCGTCGTGGTGTGGAAATCCAGTTGTCGTCAAGAAGAATTATAAAAAAATATTTTTGACAACCCCTGTCAGGCAGGGCCATGTTAATCTATTCAGCAGGCCCAGTGGACTATGAATAGATATTAATTATTATCAAATATGAATTATTTCAATCGGATCGCAAACGTTCTACTTAGATTTTCCATGTTATTAAAAAAAATGAAAGATGGCTTATTTAATGAATCTTTAAGCCTCATGCCAGAAAGGGTATTGCGTACAACCCATATTCTTTAGCTAACGTGAATTCCAAAGAAAGCTTAGGTATCCGGTTGTCGTTAAGAAGAATTTGGCAAAATGATTGAAGACTGTCAACGATTTCCACAAAGGTGCAGGGCCATGCTAATCTATTCAGCCGGCCCAGTGGACAATGAATAGATCTGAAATACGAACTATTTGAGTTGTTTAAATGTGTAACAAAAGTACAATCTGTCGTCACTGTTTTAACAGAATCCAGATTTCCGAAGGTGCCAGTCCTCGGTAGGTGACTGTTTGATTGACTTAGTGCCTCAACATCGACGATGAATATATCACGCAAGACAATCTTGATATGCAGGGTCATGTTACTCTGTTCAGCCGACCCAGTAGACTTTAGACAGATTTTAATTGATAAGAATAAAGGTCGAACCCAATTCACACTTCGTGAATTCTCGATAATGTTTTTCAAGTCAATATGTAAGCAATTTTCTTCAATTATTATATACAGTCAATCCTCTTTTTATGCGGTAGATTTGTTCTACGAAATACCGCATTAAAAAAATCGCACAAAAAAAGACTTGACTCTCATACATAAAGTGGGGATGCGTTCAATGAATCTTAAAATCCGCATAACTTTGAAACATAGAATTTAAAGATCACATAAAAAAGTAAAGGAAAATTAGGGGAAAACACTTTTAAGTAAAATTATCTTCACAGTATGACAATGCCAGATGCTTTATTCATGTGGTTTTTAACAATGAAATTAGTGATCAGAGTTTGTTCAGATTTTCTTTTTTCGATTATTAATTGCTTATGCAGTTTGTTATACCCATAAATACAATGTTTAAGCCATCGTTACACATTGAATGCGCGTTCAGAATTGGAATCATTAAGAATGAAGTAATCTTCTATGTTATTGAAAGGTTAGAGACCTTCTTGAACTATTGTTGCAGTGAAGGGAACTGGACCTCCTTCCACTTCGTCATCGTTTTCTGGTTTGTTGTCAATAGTTAAAGTTAAATTAATGACATCATCGTCACTTATAGCATTATCCGTAGTTTGTCGATATAATTTTCGCTAAAGGTATCAAACCCTCCTCCACCTTCTCCGGTTTCATCGACTGTAACTAGGGTATCCTATAATTGAACCGTTTTCCAAATCCCGGGATTGGGATTAGCTCACTGAAGAATTTGAAATCCTCAATTTGGTATACTTTTTCCAAAGATTTTTTATAGCTCTTATAATTCCAAAATGATCAAAGACGTTCAACGATTTTAACAGGGGTGCAGGGCCATGTTAATCTGTTCAGCCGGCCCAGTGGACTATGAATAGATATTAATTATTTTCTAAAAACAGTGACTCACGATATGAAAATATTGAGAATTAAAGTTAAACGAAATAGGTTCACAGAACTCTTTTCATATGCAGGGTCATGTTACTCTGTTCAGCCGACCCAGTAGACTTGAAACAGATTTGAATTCATTGTATTGTGTGTATAAAAAGCAAGTGCAATATCAACAATTCACAATTCTTACTTTCTCATTGATATTCAATTGATATTTTCAATTCCAATTTCTATTAAAAGAACTCATATACTATTTGAAGTAAAATGAGACAGTATTTTTCAATTTTGTTAGTTGGTATTTTCAATTCCTATTTGGAAATACAGTTATCGTTAACAAGAATCATTTGGCAAAATTATTTGACACTTTCAGAGATTCCGAAAGGAGTGCAGGGCCATGTTAATCTGTTCAGCCGACCCAGTGGACTTGAAACAGATTTGAATTTATGATCATTTGGTTTGATACAAGTCTATTACAATATGAACTGTTCAAAATTCATACTTTTGATTTCTTAATGACAGTCGTCGAGTATGTACGTAGGCGATTATTCATTTTTTTCAAATTGATTATAACTTTATTTTCGCATGACACCAATCTATTCCAGCTTATTTATGCAATCTTTTCACATGCAGGGTCATGTTAGTCTGTTCAGCCGACCCAGGAGACTTTGGACAGATTTTAATTGAAGATGTTGTAAGAATAAGTGTCGAACCCATTTGACACTGAATTCTCGATGACGTTATTCAAGTAAATAGTTTTCTTCAATTATTATAACATATATCGTTTTACTTTTTTGTTTTTAACTGAGGTTTCTCAATTTTAGCATAATAACATCCATCATCACGATGTGGAAATCCAGTTGTCGTCAAGAAAAAAAATTGACAGGGGTGCAGGGCCATGTTAATCTATTCAGCCGGCCCAGTGGACTATGAATAGATTATTATTATTATTAAATATGAATTTTATCAAGATAATCGGATCGCAATCGATTAAATGAATTGTCAATCAAATGAAACGATTTACCTTCTTGGCAGATATTTTCAAACGACTTTAACCTGCAGCTTCAAGGTACCACTAAAACATTTTTTTTTATTTTCAAATTGATTACCATTTCCAGTATGTGACTGAATCGAGCTGATTTCCAATTTATTCTTGCCAACCCTCTCCTGAGCCAGAATCTATTGGATTTTACAAAAAAAAACTTTACCTATATTATCAAATATCAAAAGAGATAAAAGCTGAAAAATCCCGTTGTCGTTAAGAAGAATTTGGCAAAATGATTGAAGACTATCGACGATTTCGACAGAGGTGCAGGGCCATGTTAATCTATTCAGCCGGCCCAGTGGACAATGAATAGATCTGAAATACGAACATTTTGAGTCGTTTAAATGTGTGACAAAAGTACAATCTGTCGTAAAAATACAATTATCTCTTGAAGAGAATATCAGAGGTGCCAGGTCATCGGCTCAGTGGACTCGGAACAGAAGTGAAGACTACATATCATATTATATTCGCAATGTCGTAGGGCAAGGCTACTATTTCTTCTGCTAATGTAAAGTGACAAATTAAATCCCTGTCAAATAGGATAGTCTATGAATAAAATGTGTCTCTCTAAAAAGCTGCATGGTCATGTTAATCTATTCAGCCGACCAAGCAGACTTCGAATAGATGTGTATTGACAAAACAATAACATTCAATTGCAGCGAATGTGATATACAGTGGAACTCTCAATTACACTTCCCCGAATTAAGCGATGGCTTGCAATATTGAACATCACATTTCCCAACTTCACGGTCGCATTCGATTGTCGTTACTAAGAGACGGTTGTCTGTGCCGCGCATACAGTAAAATTTTTGCTAGCGTCTGTGTATTCAACACGTGCCAGGCTAAACACGCACTACTACAAATACTAAATATTTCGTCCACATTTTTTTTTTACAAAACTAAGGGAAATCTTAGTTTTGCGTTTTTCGCGGAAAAAACCAAATCCCTAATTTTGTATGAGATTCACAACCCCAATTACATGGTTCCGAATAGTGTAAATGATGGTTTTACTGTATATATTTACCATCTTACCGAGGAACTGATTCAATGAATCATTTTTTTTATGATTGTAGTATCAATCAATTTCTTCAAGCATAGAAATCCCGTTGTCGTTAAGAATGATTTGGCAAAACGATTGAAGACTATCAACGATTTCGACAGGGGTGCAGGACCATGTTAATCCAGACTTTCAGACCAGTCCCAGACTTTCATTACAGCGGAGATTTTCGACCCGTTGTCAACAGTTTCAATTTTACAAATTAGATATTTCAAGATTAAACAAAGCTCCCAATATATTATATAGAAAAGCTATATTTGAAAAAAAACAATGGTACACCGACCTCAAAAGATTTCCCATCGCCGCTCTTCTGGACGATAATTAATTAAAACTATCATATTTGCTACTGTTCTACAGAGAATGCAGGCGACAACGGCTGAGCGCATTATTAGACTATTGTGAACAAAATATTATTTTTATTTAGAGACACTTTGTGTTGTCATATTAACAAATATAAGTTTTTTATGTTTTTCGTATCACTCCACTGTTTTGGAGTAAGCTATAACAAGCTCAAGTCAAGTATATTTCATATGGAAATATTTACTATTGTATCGTTGGCCAGTAAATAATTATTATAGAATCAATATGTGTTTCACGAATGTGAAATAAAATATCTGTTACGACAGACCCTTCACTGACTAAGATCTTGGTTTCCTTTGTAATTAACCATAGCCCAAAACAAATCATTTCCCTAATCCAAAGATAAGAGTTTAGCATAATTATTTTCATATCCACGGTGTGGAAATCCAGTTATCGTCAAGATGAATTATCAAAAAATTTTGACAGGGGTGCAGGGCCATGTTAATCTATTCAGCCGGCCTTTGAATAGATCTGAAATACCAACTCTTTGAGTTGTTTAAATGTGTGACAAAAGTACAATCTTTCGTCACTGTACAATTCAGAAACGTCACTCAAGTAAGTTGATCAACGTCACAGATAACGTTTCCGGTGCGAATGCAATTCAAACTTACTATTTAAGAATAATATCAATATCTTCCATTTTAGAAATCCAGTTGTCGTCAAGAAGAATTATCAAGAAATAATTTTGACAGGGGTGCAGGGCCATGTTAATCCATTCAACCGGCCCAGTGGACTATGAATAGATTAATTATTTGTCACAATCAGTGACTCACAATATGAAAATATTGAGAATTAAAGTTAAACGAAATAGGTTCACAGAACTCTTTTCATGTGCAGGGTCATGTTACTCTGCTCAGCCGACCCAGTAGACTTTAGACAGATTTTAATTTTTATGACGTTGTATGAATAAAAGTCAATCCCACATTTGAAATTCTCGATGACGATTTTCAAATAACTATGAAAGATTTTTTTTATTATTATATATAGTTTTACTTTATTGTTTTTAATTGAGATTTCTCATAGATAGCATAGATAATATTTATTTGGAAATTCATTTGTCGTCAAGAAGAATTGTCGATAAATAATTTTGACAGGGGTGCAGGGCCATGTTAATCTATTCAGCCGACCCAGTGGACAATGAAAAGATATGAATTATTATCAAATATGAATTATTTCAAGACAATCTGATTGCAGTCGTTCTGCTTAGATTGTTGATTAAATGAAACGATATACTTATGGTTGAAATATATAATCAATTAATAATGTGATCGTTTTTCCAGGGAAGATACTGTGACGTAAGTCGATTACGATTTACTGAAACATCTGACACTTGAAATGAATCCACCCTGTTAAGAATTGCAGCAGCAGTAGGAAATTGCATGCTCAATAGTGAAGAGCGAATTCGAGAATTAATTGGAAAGAAATCGAAGCCAGCCCCTACGAAACCGTAACAGTAGTAATTTGGTGAACACGAGAGCTAATATGTGCTGCTCGCGGTCATATGTGGCGAATAATGTTTCTTCAAAGTAGTTTATTCAAACTATGTCCCAGTACTATAACACCCAACCTTAATGTTTATGCGCCTTCCTTTGCAATGGTCCACGCTTCCCAAGTTGGAGATCGCTGCCCTACATTGTTTTGTAATGATTGCAAAATTCGATGAAATGTTCAGGCAAATCTCAAAAATTTTCAGGTGATTCAAAGCACTCTTATAAGTCACTTTGCCTGATCATTTTATAGAATTTTGGAACTTATCTTGATCTTAAATTCATTTAATTTTAATATCACTGCTCAACACATTTGCTGGTTCATTTTAATTTGGAGAACTAAAAAAATCAGCTGCAGCTACGTGACTTCACTTATTTTGTTTTTTTGTTATTTGATTTGATCAATATTTACGCAAAACTCGTTTAATATGCAGGGCCATGTTACTCTGTTCAGTCGACCCAGGAGACTTTAGACAGATTTTAATTGATGATGTTGTAAAAATAAAAGTCACTTCTCGAATTCTCGATGACGTTTTTCAAGTAAATATGTAAGCATCTTTCTTTAATTATAATATCGTCGGTGTTCAGCCAAAAAGCTTTAAGTCGAAAAATGGGTGTTTTGAGTTATGAATGCAGAACGATAGATTAAAGCATTCTCTATCATATGAAAAAACAAACACACCTAGATTCCGTTTATTTCTTTTGTTATTTAAAAAAGTAAAACGACCCTAAGTCAATTCCGTTGACAGTTAGGACTGGTAAAAAGCTTCAACTCACTTGAAGCTTTTTAGCTGTAAGAATTTTAGTGAATTGTTGTTTATTCGTTGACTTAATGTTTACGGTCGAGCTACGTTGACAGTTCGCTCTCTTGTTTTATCCTGTGTTTTGAATTTAATCGTATTTTTTTCAATTATTTATAAACCGTGTACCAATAAAATGGTTTCTGTGGGAGCTGTCGATTAAAATAGTAATAAATATAAAAGGTAAGTCACTTAATTTAACATAACCTCATAATGACGTTTGCTTCACAATTGATTGTTTTTGTATTGACACAGCGTTCCTTAGTAATTTGAATGAAATTGTTAACAGCGTACGTTTATTTTATATTCCAGATGAGAAATCTAGTGATGTGGATATCAAACGATGGAGAACTCTACTTTACCGTTTAACGAAGAAAACAAAAATTTTGTAAGCCATGCATGACACTAGGAAGTGAATTAACCCATCATACATTATAGTGAAGCAGGTTTGTACGACAATACTTTGATGCATCCCTCCATTATTGGTTTAACATTGGTATAGCCTCAGGAAGATTCCAGTTATATGAAAAAATATGAATTTAAGCCTACACTTGCATACATCTTTCAAGAAGAATTATCGATAAATAATTTTAGCAGGGGTGCAGGGCCATGTTAATCTATTCAGCCGGCCCAGTGGACTTTGAATGGATATTAACTGTTATCAAATACGAATTGCTTCAAGATAATCGGATCGCAATCGATTTAAAAAGATTATTGATTTAATGAATCGATTAACCTATGATTGAATTAATTTATATTGAAATTCTTTTTTTATTGGAGTGTAAGTGATATAAGTCAATAACGATTAACTGAAATATCTGACACCATCTTGTTAAGAGTTACGGTTATCAGCAGCAGTACGAAATTGCATGTGCAATAGAACAATAGAGCAATAGTGAAGAGCCAAGGTAATCCTTTCAGCCGGCTTAGAACACTTTGAACAGATGCGAAGAAAAAACATAAAGAGTATGGTCCGTGTTTAATACAGAAACATACATTCACACATCGTGCGGCTAATCTTGAATTAAAAACTTTTGTCCGAATTCAGATATGCGATGCATATTTCCAGCCAACAAAATGATCGATGCAAAGCCATCAGCAGTTGGAGTAAAAACATGACACGAAAAACAACACGCCAAAAGATATAGTAAAATGCAAAATTAAATGGGCACCATGTTGTAATTTCATCCCGGAATTCCTATGTTTAAAATAAAAGTTTTTATGTGCAGGACCATGTTACTCTGTTCAGCCGACCCAGTGGGCTTGAAACAGATTTGAAGTCATTGTATTGTGTGTATAAAAAGCAAGTGCAATATCAACAATTCACAATTCTTACTTTCTCATTGATATTCAATTGATATTTTCAATTCCAATTTCTATTAAAAGAACTCATATTTTATTTGAAGTAAATTGAGCCAGTTCTTTTCAATTTTGTTAGTTAAAAAAAAAAATTAAATAACGTATGTGTAATTATTTTTAAGTGTTAGACATAATTAAAAAATAGTGTAAGAAGTTCAAAAACTTTTCGAAGATTTTACTGGTGTTGCTATACTTGGTGAGTACCATATTGAAAATATATATATACAGTAATACCTCGCTTAGCGCGACCCCGTTAAGCGCGGTTTCACTATAACGCGAATTTCAAATTTCGTGCTCAAATGCCTCGCATTACGCGAAAGAGTGCGTATAAACATATTTAGTCATTAACTTCTCTATGGTCGCGGGATCCCCGCTTTCTCTGAATATTCTCTTTGAAGAATTGGAAATTCCCCGTCCTTCGACTTTGTTCTATGGGGATTTCCTCGTTCGTTTCGTGTGTTCTACGATGAGGAAGAACAAGTAGAAGAGAAAGTATTATCTTCAGGGGAAATACAAAATGCACACCAAAATTATTCAGGTTTGGACATATTGCAGAGTATAGACAATAATGATGACCGTGTCTTGACCGTGTGTCAAACAATTAAAAACAGTGTTGGGTGTTATGAACGTATTTTACAAGAACGTAAACAAAACGCTACCCAAAAGACAATAGATGTATTTTTCCGTAAAAAATAAGAGTATTTTGCATAAAGTGTTCTTAGAATTTAAGTGATTGATTAAAATGATTTGTATTTTTTTGTATTAAATTTTGACTATGTTTAATCATAAACCTTACGCGAATTTCAGTTAACGCGATTTTTATCGGAACGTATCCCTCGCGTAAAGCGGGGTATTACTGTATATATGTTGGATATTTTAAATCTTCGCAAATTTATGTAAATACGTGTTTTTTACGCGCGAATTCGATTTTTTGCCCGCATTGGGGTATTAGCGGTGCGCGAATCTTGGCCGCAATTGATGTGTTAATACGCAGGGTCATGTTATTCTGTTCAGCCGACCCAGGAGACTTTAGACAGATTTTAATTGAAGATGTTGTAAGAATAAAAGTCGAACCCACATCACACTTCGTGAATTCTCGATGACGTTTTTCAAGTAAATAGTTTTCTTCAATTATTATAAAATATATCGTTTCACTTTATTGTTTAAATTTTGATTTCTCAATTTTAGCATAATTATATTCATATCCGCAGTGTGGAAATCCAGTTTTCGTCAAGAAGAATTATCAAGAAATAATTTTGACAGGGGTGCAGGGCCATGTTAATCTATTCAGCCGGCCCAGTGGACTTTGAATAGATCTGAAATACGAATTCTTTGTATGTCTTAAACTTGGACAAAGGTACAACCTGTCGTTAACGATACAATAAATAACAGCACATCTTGACTAGGACAGTTTCCAGGGTGCCAGTTCACCGGTCACAGAAGTGATTTCATAACATACTATATTCGCAATGTCGTAGGGCAAGCCTACCTGCCAAGGATATGCGATGCATACTTCTTCCGCTCTTGCCGGAAAAGGCGAAAAAGCCATCCTAAAACGTTGTCGGTGCGAATACAAGACAAACTATTACACTAACTGAGTCAGAGATAAAAATTCAAAAAGACATGATTAGCCAATACGTCAATTTTAAATCTGAGAGACGGACATTTTGGTGCGAAACATCCAAGGCTCTAGACAGGATATGCGGTCATAATTTGGTGGACACGCCAGCTCTGGGCCACGTTGAAAAAGATGACGGTTTGATCGACTTAGTGCCTCAACATCGACGATGATAATATCACACAAGACAATCTTGATGACAGCTGTCAAGTCAGAATCTGCCTAACATTGTCATCAATGATTTATAGTTATGTTATGAATAGGGTTGGTGACCATTCTTCAGTTTTATAGTTTTATTTTATACTCAATTTAGCCGTGACATTAATTAATTCCAGTTTGAAATCCAGTTGTCGTTAAGAAGAATCATTTGTCGTAATGATTGAATACTTTTGACAATTTTGACAGGGGTCCTATTAAGTGGAAATATCTGAGCGCATTATTAGACTATTAAAGATAAATTCCTGGACGACTTGCATTGTGAATAAAATATTATTTTTATTTAGAGACACTTTGTGTTGTCATATTAACAAATATAAGTTTTTTATGTTTTTCGTATACATCACTCCACTGTTTTGGAGTAAGCTATAACAAGCTCAAGTCAATTATATTTCTTATGGAAATATTTACTATTGTATCGTTTGCAAGTAAATAATTATTATAGAATCAATATGTGTTTCACGAATGTGAAATAAAATATCTGTTACGACAGGCCCTTCACTGACTAAGATCTTGGTTTCCTTTGTAAATAACCATAGCCATTACCGTCTCCATCCAAAGCCTAGTAGAAATAGCATCACGCAAGTCCCGCTTGAGTCTGTCGTCGACTAGCGATTTACATAGAGTTTGTATGGAAACCAAGTGAGTGATTCTATGTGTCTCCACATTAAAAGTTTGTTTTCGTTGAATTTAATGTATTTGAGTTGAAGATTTTTTAACAGTGTATTCTGTGGCATCATTCTGCAGTTAAAAATTCTTCGAAAACCGCCCTACACTTACAAAATGTAATGATTTATATAGACGTATAATTTCTGTTCCAAAACTGCAATGGCAGCCATTTTGATTTTTATAAACTGTGATCGGATCAATGCCATAAAATTCTATTAAATCGTGATATATCGTACATTAAACTTGAATTTTAAACCATTCAAAGTTGCTCAGTGATTATTATCTTCCGCCAATATAATGATTCATCAAAATACCCGTTAAAAGTAAGTAAATATCGATATTAAGTTGAAATGACATCCACGCCTGGCAAAGATTGTCGTAAATTATAAATACACAATTTATTTCATCAGTTCATTAAATTACAGCTTAATGAATAAGCACTTAATTGTCAAATATTTAGTACCATTGATATTTATCAAGATTTGTCGTAAATAATTAGTCGATAACGATTTACTGAAATATCTGAAACTTGAAATGAAACCATCCTGCTTAAAGTTTTGGTTATCAGTTGACAGGGTTAAGTTGTTAAGCTGTCCAATAACTCATCACAACATATGTCAAAATTAATCCCTGTCAACAGGATAGTCTGTGAATAATTTGTGTCTCTCCGAAAAGCGGCATGGTCATGTGAATCTATTCAGCCGACCAAGCAGGCTTTGAGTAGATGTGTATGTATAGCGTGGTGACGAACCGACATTCAAAACGTCTCGTGGTTTTAAAAAAGATCGAGAAGCTTTTCGTTATATTCAACATATGAACCAAAGAATCATTTTTTAAGATTGAACCATTAATCAATTTCTTCAAGCATAGAATTTGACGAAATGAATGAAGACTATGAACGATTTTTACAGGGGTGCGGGGCCATGTTAATCTATTCAGCCGGCCCAGTGGACTTTGAATAGATCTGAAATACGAACTCTTTGAGTTGTATAAATGTGTGACAAAAGTACAATCTATTGTTATCGATACAAATAATAGAAGCACATCTCGACCAAGATAATATCTCAGGTCTTCTCGTAAGAAAAGGGAAGATTTAATAACATAGTATATTCGCAATGTCGTAGGACAAGGCTTCCTGCCTGCGATATGCTATGCATACTTCCGACAGCTCTTGCCGACCCCTGTCAATACGCCAAGTCAAAACATAAGTCGACATTAAATAAATAAGCAATGGACTCTTCTCTTTGCTGCGAAAAATCCAGGACTCTAGAGAGGGTAAACAGAAGTAATTTGGTGGACACGAGAGCTCTGGGCCACGTTGAAAACGAAGGCTGATCGATCTACTGAGTGTCTCAACGTCGACAATGAATATATTTCAGAGCAATTAGCAGCATAGAAAGACGATGGCGATCTATTGAAACAGAATACAAATGAAATGACAAACCATCTCCATAAGAATTGATGCAGTAGCGGTATAAAATTGCATGTGCAATATTGCAGGGCCATGTTTCTCTGTTCAGCTGACCCAGTGGACTTGAAACAGACTTTGATTGATGATTTTGTTTGTATAAAAGTGAAATACAATTTCAATAATTAACATTCATAATTTTGAAATCTTTATGATTTGTCAAGTTAATATGTTATGTATATTCTTCAATTTGTACAAAGATTTTTTGATATGCAGGGCCATGTTAATCTGTTCAGCCGGCCCAGTGGGCTTCAAACAGATTTTAATTTATGATCATATGTTGTATTTTAAGTCTATTACAGAATGAAATGTTCAGAATTCATACTTTTGATTTCTTGATGACAGTCGGCAAGTATGTATGTAGGCAAATATTCTGTTTTATCAATCTATTTCATAAATAATTTTGACAGAGGTGCAGGACCATGTTAATCTATTCAGCCGGCCCAGTGGACTATCAATAGACATTAATTATTATCAAATATGAATTATTTCAAGACAGTCTGATCGCAATCGTTCTACTTTTGCCACCTGCGTGGTCGAGTGGTCAACGTCGTTGACTATCGCTACGGAGGTCACGGGTTCGAATCCCAGTACGGGGAGTTTTATAAATTGATTTTTCAATCGATTTATGAATTTCTGTTTAAAGGCATGGATGTATGCGATGTCTTAAATTCCCCCCTCCCACCCTATCCTATGTACGGGGCGTATCGAAAACGATTAGCTTACCACTAGTCCTGTCCTAGCCTTTTTGTTATATTCCTACTCTCTTTGCGAAAAAAGAGATGTTGAGCAACTGAGTAACAAGCAGTTCTCATAGAAACACTTCTGTTGAGATAAACTGCATTAAGAGTCCATATGCTCCACATTGAGGGCGGACATAGTAAAAAAAAAAAAATGGTGAGCCTAATGTTGCAACGCCAAGTTTTAACAGCAGCGTCATTTTTACTACAACAAATCGTTTTGATGGCACCTCTTTGGTGATCTTCACTCCAATCATTATTGACAATTCCCTAACAATCATCCTCATCTACTGCAGTATTAATGACTGCATCGATTGGAATCGTTACGGTTTTCATTTCGCTGTTCAGATCAAGGAGAAGGCAATCAAGAGTTGACCTGATGATGGCTCTTATACCATAGTGGCAAATATGTTTCAAATATTTGCCATGATACCGCTGGAGGTGAGAAAAATATTTGTATATGTAATTTTAAAAAATGTAAGATGGCTTTTTTTATAAACCTTTCAAGCCTCGAGGCAGAAAGGGTATTGTGTTAGACCTATATTCTTTTGCTAATGTAAAGTGACAAATTAAATCCCTGTCAACAGGATAGTCTGTGAATAATATGTGTCTCTCCAAAAAGCGGCATGGTCATGTTAATCTATTCAGCCGACCAAGCAGGCTTTGAGTAGATGTGTATGTATAGCGTGGTGACGAACCGACATTCAAAATGTCTCTTGGTGGTAATGAAAAATTGAGAGCCTTTTTCATTTATAATATGAACTGATTCGATAAATCATTTCTTTAAGATTGTGCATCAATCAATTTCCTTAAGCTTAGAAATCCTGTTGTCGGTAAGAAGAATTTGGCAAAATGATTGAAGACACTCAACGATTTTGACAAGGGTGCAGGGCCATGTTAATCTATTCAGCCGACCCAGTGGACAATGAAAAGATATTAATTATTATCAAATATGAATTATTTCAAGACAATCTGATTGCAGTCGTTCTACTAAGATTGTCGATTAAATGAAACGATTTACCTTTGGTTGAAATATATAATCAATTAGTAATGTGATCGTTTTTCCAGTGAAGATACTGTGACGTAAGTCGATTACGATCTACCGAAATATCTGACACTTGAAATGGAACCATGCTGTTAAGAATTGCAGCAGCAGTAGAAAATTGCATGTGCAATAGTGAAGAACGAATTCGAGAATTGATTGGAAAAAAATCGAAGCCAGACTCTGCCAAACCGCAACAGTAGTAATTTGGTGAACACGAGAGCTAATATGTGCGGCTCGCGGTCATATATGACAAATAATGTTTCTTCAAAGTAGTTTATTCAAACTATGTCCCAGTACTATAGCATTCACCCTACGTCAGTGGTTTCCAACCTTAATGTTTATGCGCCTTCCTTTGCAATGGTCCACGCTTCCCAAGTTGGAGATCGCTGCCCTACATTGTTTTGTAATGATTGCAAAATTCGATGAAATGTTCAGGCAAATCTCAAAAATTTTCAGGTGATTCAAAGCACTCTTATAAGTCACTTTGCCTGATCATTTTATAGAATTTTGGAACTTATCTTGATCTTAAATTCATTTAATTTTAATATCACTGCTCAACACATTTGCTGGTTCATTTTTATTTGGAGTTTTAATATGCTTTTATTTTTAATGGAGTCGTGCAGAGAACTAAAAATATCAGCTGCAGTTACGGTGACATCGCTTATTTTGTTTTTTTGTTGTTTGATTTGATCAATATTTTCGCAGAACTCTTTTCATGTGCAGGGTCATGTTACTCTTTTCAGCCGACCCAGTAGACTTGAAACAGATTTGATTGTGATTATAGTGTGTGTATAAAAAGAAAATGCGATTTCAACAATTCACAATTCTTACTTTCTCATTGATATTCAATTGATATTTTCAATTCCAATTTCTATTAAAAGAACTCATATTTTGTAACTCGTAAATTGAGCCAGTATATTTCAATTTTGTTAGTTGGTATTTTCAATTCCAATTTGGAAATAAAGTAATCGTTATCAAGAATCATTTGACACTTTCAGAGATTCCGAAAGGAGTGCAGGGCCATGTTAATCTGTTCAGCCGGCCCAGTGGACTTGGAACAGATTTGAATTTATGATCATTTGGTTTGATACAAATTTATTACAATATGAACTGTTCAAAATTCATACTTTTGATTTCTTGATGATTTTTTTTTGGATATCAAATTTATGGAGCTTCAAGTACCAGGACGCACCAAAGATCTTCCAGTCTCCTTCATCGATAAAGATTTTGAAAAATTGTAAATTGCATCCCCTTACCGTCGTTTGCAGACGGAAGGGCGTGATCACTACAGAGATAAAAAATTCACGGGAACTCCATATGCATTATTTTGCAAATCACATTCCATATGCTTCCTCCATACTATATTCGTAAATGTACACATGCGCATACATACATACACACATACAGTATACAAATTGTTTTTAAAAAAAGAGAGTCATTTTCGTGATACTAAGTTCGTTCTAAAATTGACAATTTTAGACGACATAAGCACTATGGAGGGTCGTCGATCAGGACTGCTCCGGGTCTATAATCGTCAAGTACGTACGTAGGCGATTATTCCTTTTTTTTCAAATTGATTATAACTCTGTTTTTGCATGACACAATCTATTCCAGCTTAGAAAAATAATTTAGAAAAAGATTGAATTGGTATTTGCTTCGCTTGCTTGGTTCCTCGACCAGTTCTTGTGGAATGATCGAAGACAGTAACGTAAACCAAACAAAGCTTTTTCGATACAAGTAGACAGTTCTGTCCCAATGATAAAATGCATAAAATGAAATTTCAATATGCTTTTATTTTTTATGGAGTCGTGCAGAGAATAAACAAAATCGGCTGCAGCTACGGTGAATTCACTCATTTTGTTTTTTTTTGTTATTTAATTTGATCAATATTTGATCAATCTTTTCATATGCAAGGTCATGTTATTCTGTTCAGCCGACCCAGGAGACTTTGGACAGATTTTAATTGATGATGTTGTAAGAATAAAAGTCGAACCCACTTCACACTTCGTGAATTCTCGATGACGTTTTTTCAAGTAAACATGTTAGCAATTTTCTTCAATTATTGTGTATAGTTTTATATTATTGTTTTAAATTGAGATTTCTCAATTTAAGTATAGTTATATTCATATCCGCAGTGTGGAAATCCAGTTTTCGTCAATAAGAATTGTCAATGAAAAAAATTGACAGGGGTGCAGGGCCATGTTAATCTATTCAGCCGGCCCAGTGGACTTTGAATAGATCTGAAATACGAATTCTTTGTATGTCTTAAACTTGGACAAAGGTACAACCTATCGTTAGCGATACAATAAATAACAGCACATCTTGACTAGGACAATTTCCAGGGTGCCAGTTCACCGTCACAGAATTGATTTCATAACATACTATATTCGCAATGTCGTAGGGCAAGCCTACCTGCCAAGGATATGCGATGCATACTTCTTCCGCTCTTGTCGAAAAGGACGAAAAAGCCAAACCAAAACGTTGTCGGTGCGAATACAAGACAAACTATTACACTAACTGAGTCAGAGATAAAAATTCAAAAAGACATGATTAGCCAATACGTCAATTTTAAATCTGAGAGACGGACATTTTGGTGCGAAACATCCAAGGCTCTAGACAGGATATACGGTCATAATTTGGTGGACACGCGAGCTCTGGGCCACGTTGAAAAAGATGACTATTTGATCGACTTAGTGCCTTGACAATCTTGATGACAGTTGTCAAGTCAGAATCTTCCTAACATTGTAACGCTTTCAATTTAAATTTTTCTCGACACAAAAATCAAGATTATTATGAAAAGTGGCCGATGATTTATAGTTATGTTATGAATAGGGTTGGTGACCATTCTTCAGTTTTATAGTTTTATTTTATTCTCAATTTAAGCATGGCATTAATTAATTCCAGGTTGAAATTCAATTGTCGTTAAAAATAATCATTTGTCAAAATGATTGAAGACTATCAACGATTTCGACAGAGGTGCAAGGCCATGTTAATCTATTCAGCCGGCCCAGTGGACAATGAATAGATCTGAAATACGAACATTTTGAGTCGTTTAAATGTGTGACAAAAGTACAATCTGTCGTAAAAATACAAGTACCTCTTGACGAGAATATCAGAGGTGCCAGGTCATCAGGCTGATCGATCGACTGAGTGTCTCAACATCGTCATTGAATATATTTCATTGCAATTAGCAGCATAGAAAGACGACGACTATCTGTTGAAACAGAAAAAAAACGAAATGACAAGCCATCTCCATAAGTGTTGATACAGTAGCGGTACAAAATTGCATGTGCAATATTGCAGGGCCATGTTTCTCTGTTCAGCCGACCCAGTGGACTTGAAACAGACTTTGATTGATGATTTTGTTTGTATAATAGTGAAATACAATTTCAATAATTAACATTCATAATTTTGAAATCTTTATAATTTGACGAGTAAATATGTTATTATTCAATTTATACAAAGCTTTTATGATATGCAGGGCCATGTTAATCTGTTCAGCCGGCCCAGTGGACTTAAAACAGATTTGAATTTATGATCATATGGTGTGTTTTAAGCCTATTACAGAATTAATTGTCCAGAATTTAACAGTTGACAAATATGTATGTAGGCGATTACTATTGTATAATTTATGATGTTGAAAGAATAAAAGTCGAACCCACTTCACACTTCGTGAATTCTAGACGAGATTATTATACAGTCAGTTATTGACTTACGACCATTTCGACCTACTTCCTAGGTGGTGGAACGGAACCCCGTCGTAAATCGAGAACTGACTGTATATAATTTTATTTTATTGTTATTAATTAGGATTTCTCAATTTTAGCATAGTTATATTCATATCCACAGTGTGGAAATCCAGTTTTCGTCAAGAAGAATTATCAAGAAATAATTTTGACAGGGGTGCAGGGCCATGTTAATCTATTCAGCCGGCCCAGTGGACTTTGAATAGATCTGAAATACCAACTCTTTGAGTTGTTTTAATGTGTGACAAAAGTACAATCTTTCGTCACTGTACAATTCAGAAACGTCACTCAAGTAAGTTGATCAACGTCACAGACGTGCAGAGCCATGTTGATCTGCTCAGCCGGCTCAGTGGACTCGGAACAGATTTGAAGATTTCATACCATATTCTTAATGTCGTAGGGCAAGCCTACCTGCCTGCGATTTGCGATGCATATTCCCATCCGAAAACGTTTCCGGTGCGAATGCAATTCAAACTTACTATTTAAGAATAATATCAATATCTTCCATTTTAGAAATCCAGTTGTCGTCAAGAAGAATTATCAAGAAATAATTTTGACAGGGGTGCAGGGCCATGTTAAGCCATTCAGCCGGCCCAGTGGACTATGAATAGATTAATTATTTGTCACAATCAGTGAATGAATCACAATATGAAAATATTGAGAATTAAAATTAAACGAAATAGGTTCACAGAACTCTTTTCATATGCAGGGTCATGTAACTCTGCTCAGCCGACCCAGTAGACTTTAGACAGATTTTAATTTTGATGACGTTGTATGAATAAAAGTCAATCCCACTTCAAACATTTGAAATTCTCGATGACGATTTTCAAATAACTATGAAAGATTTTTTATTATTAAGATTATGTATAGTTTTACTTTATTGTTTTTAATTGAGATTTCTCATAGATAGCATGGATAATATTTATTTGGAAATCCATTTGTCCTCAAGAAGACTTATCAATAAATAATTTTGACAGGGGTGCGGGGCCATGTTAATCTAGTCAGCCGGCCCAGTGGACAATGAATAGATATTAACTGTTATCAAATACGAATTGCTCCAAGATAATCGGATCGCAATCGTTCTACTTAGATTGTCGATTAACCTATGATTGAATCAATTAATTTTGCAATCGATTTTCCGTCGGAGTGTAAATAATAAGTCGATTACGATTTACTGAAATATCTGAAACTTGAAATGAAACCATCCTGTTTAAAGTTTTGGTTGTCAGTTGACAGGGTTAAGTTGTTAAGCTGTCCAATCACTCATCACAACATATTTTTTTTTTTTTTTTTTTAATTCCCTAGGGTACTCAACGTTGTACCCACCACCACCCGCTACGGCTTCACACTCTTTATATAGGGTGTATTCCGTAGCGTAACAACGTTAGTCGTGTTCAAAATATTGCCAGAAATGTCCCGAGAAGAAATTCCTCAAGACTTGGTTGCATGCACTACAGTGTGCAGAAATAAAAAGTTAATAATAAATTTTAGATTTTAGATTTTATCTATTTAAATCAACTCTTTTTCCAAAAGACGCGGAGAATTCTTTAAATGCCCTATAATTTGCCTTAGATGCAACCAAGTCGGCATGACCGACGGGGCCGACAGATCCGACAGATAGTCGTATCGTCTTGAGCAATTTTTCCCGTTCATTATTTAAATCTGGACATTCCCAGAGGATGTGATCAGCATCCTGAATCATATATCCGCATTTACATTTAGGACTATCTACTAACCGGCCAAGCTGGAAGAGCTTGGCAGCGAAGTAACCGTGGCCAGTTATGAATTGGCTGGTCCAGAAATTAGGAGTCAGGACTTTGGTTATCTCCATTCGCCATTTAACATTCGGAAAGAATTTAAAAGTTTGCCTCCCCTTTGAAGATTTCTCCCATCGAGCCTGCCAAACTTTCATTGCAGCTTCTATCGCCACACTGCGCGCTGCAATTCTATGAGCTTTAGAATTGTAAGGGTCTGGTCGAGGAGGAGGCAGTAACTGAATTTCTCCCACCTGGGACTCGACACCTTTGTACAGCATTACTGTTGCGCCTCTAACTTGAATGTGCAGGTCCAACGGAAGTATACCAGCCAAGACCGGCAATGCATCCGTAGACGAGGATCTGTATGCCTTGGTTAGGGCTATCAACGCACTGCGTTGTCCACTTAGAAGGATTTTCTGTATCGAAAGAACGGTGCATCGTTTGTACCATGTGCTAGCGGCGTAGCTAGCAATCCCCATGTATATGGCATCGTAAGCGATTTTAAGGGCACTAGATCTTAAGCCCCAATTTTTACCTGCTAGGCGTGAGATTGAATAGAAGGCAGAAGTAGCCTTGCTCACTGATGTCTTGGCATGGTATGAAAAAGAAAGTCTATCGTCTAGAATAAGACCAAGGTAAGTGACCTTTTCAGAAACTTTAACCGTCGTAGTTCCCATGCGTATAGTGGGAGGTCTTTGTCTACTTAGGCCGACACCACCCTTGAGAAAAATAGCTTCAGTCTTTTTGGGAGCGAAGGACAGTTTGTTGGCGTCGCCCCAAGCTAGGATTGATGAAAGCGCCTCTTTTGATGTTTTTTCTATACCCGCGCGACTATTTGCACTTACTAAAAGTAAGGCATCGTCTGCGTAGGCAAAAATACTGCAGTCAGGTGGAAGAGAGATGGACAGAATATCATCAAATAAAATGTTCCACAGCATGGGACCAAGAACGGAACCCTGTGGACAGCCCATTGTGGTGTTTTGTTTTACAATCTGTTGTCCATTTTCATATAGAATCGATCTGCCATTGAAGTAGCTTTGGATTAAGGCATAGACATTTCCAGGTATTTTTCTCAGTCTAAGTTTGTGCAATATAAGTGGCCAAGAAGCATTGTCGAACGCTCCGGCAATATCCAAAAATATTCCCAAAACATATTTGTTAGGAGAGGATTCCGAAGTGGATAGTACTGTGGAACTTGCATCTTCAGTATTCTGGCCTGGTCTGACACCAAATTGGTTATTAGATAGTCGTGCTATTTCAGCCAGATGAGCTTCAATCCTAGAGCACATGAGCCGTTCCAACACTTTCCCAAGAGCCGTTCCATCACAACATATGTCAAATTAAATCCCTGTCAACAGGATAGTCTATGAATAAAATGTGTCTCTCCGAAAAGCGGCATGGTCATGTTAATCTATTCAGCCGACCAAGCAGGCTTTGAGTAGATGTGTATGTATAGCAGTGATGCACAACCTCTACCTTCTAGCGGGCCGCATAAAACAAATTTATCATGGGTTCGGGCCGCAAAGAAAATAATGATTTAAAATACGCTTAATCCTTTTTTATACAGAAAATATGTATTTTCGATGTAAAACAGTCTTAAAAACGTGTAAAAAAGGTTAAGTGAATTTAGATAAATGAGTAATAGGTTCAATTTTATTATTTTGACCATGTTATTTATTAAATAAATAAGCCATGCAAAAAAAGATCATGAGTACTTGCTTATTAAAAATCATTTCATTGTGAAATATTTATGTTTCATTTATATGCAATTCATGAGTTAATGCGTTCATGGTCTTTGCTAATTTTAAACTATTTTTTTAATTTGACATAATATTTGTAAGCCTATTTCTATGAACCGATTTATTATCCTTCATTGAAGAAAAACCTTGCTTAAATTTGTTTAATAAATGTTTTACGTGAAAAAAGAATGTTTGAGAAAGAGATTTAAGGGCCGCCACAAAATTCAAAAAGGGCCGCATGCGGCGTTTGTGAATCACTGATGTATAGCGTGGTGACGAACCGACATTCGTCTTGTGGTGGTTAAACAAATCAAGAGTTTTCGCCGTATATTTGTCGTATGAACTGACTCGATGGATCATTTTTTAAGATTGTAGCATCAATCAATAAACTCTAGCCTGGAAATCCAGTTGTTGGTAAGTGAAAAATCATTTGACAAAATGATCAAAGACGTTCAACGATTTTGACAGAGGTGCAGGGCCATGTTAATCTATTCAGCCGGCCCAGTAGACTTTGAATAGATCTGAAATACGAGTTGCATAAATGTGTGACAAAAGTACAATCTATTTTTATCCATACAAATAATAGAAGCACATCTTGACCAAGATAATATCTGAGGTCTTCTCGTAAGAAAAGGGAAGATTTCATAACATATTATATTCGCAATGTCGTAGGGCAAGGCTACCTGCCATTGATATGCGATGAATATTTCGACAGCTCTTGCCGACCCCTATCAATACACCAAGTCAAAACATAAGTCGACATTAAGTCAAATAAGCAATGAACTTTGCTGCGAAAAATCCAGGACTCTAGAGAGGGTAAACAGAAGTAATTTGGTGAACACGAGAGCTCTTGGTCTCGTCGAAAACGAAGGCTGATCGATCTACTGAGTGTCTCAACGTCGACAACGAATATATTTCAGCGCAATCAGCAGAGCATAGAAAGACGATGGCGATCTGTTGAAACAGAATACAAATGAAACGACAAACCATCTCCATAAGAGTTGATGCAGTAGCGGTACAAAATTGCACGTGCAATATTGCAGGGCCATGTTTCTCTGTTCAGCCGACCCAGTGGACTTGAAACAGACTTTGATTGATGATTTTGTTTGTATAATAGTGAAATACAATTTCAACAATTAACATTCATCATTTTGAAATCTTTATAATTTGACAAGTAAATAATTATGAAATCTAAATAATTTGACAAAGTCGAACCCACTTCACACTTCGTGAATTCTCGATGACGTTTTTCAAGTAAATATTTAAGCAATTTTCTTTAATTATTATATATAGTTTTATTTTATTGTTTTTAATTGAGATTTCTCAATTTAAGCATAATTATATTCATATCCACGGTGTGCAAATCCAGTTGTCGTCAAGAAGAATTATCGATAAATAATTTTGACAGTGGTGCAGGGCCATGTTAATCTATTCAGCCGGCCCAGTGGACTATGAATAGATATTAATTGTTATCAAATATGAATTATTTCAATCGGATCGCAATCGTTTTAAGATGATCCGTCATTCCGTCACTCGGATGTCGCTTCTCCTCTAAATAATCTAGGTGGAGCTTATAATGATAAAGGACAATATGATCAGACGATTAAGTACCATGAGGAGAGCATAAAGATGAAGTTGTTCATCTACGGCAGTGTTTCTTAACCGTATTGAAAGAATCGCATCATTTGGTAGAAATAAATTGTCCAAAATTATCTAATTATGTCTTCCTTCTTCTACCGCTACGATTCGGATCGAAAATAATGATTGAAAACCAAGGAATCAGATAGTACCCGATTCCTTTTAACCTCATTAACCTTTTATTGTAACAAAACCTGAAGAGGACCAATAATGTATACAGACAGCGTTCTCTCTAATTTTTCAACAAGTCTTTTTAGAGCAATTCTGTGTTCGACCTGTAAGGGATTTGAAAAAATGTGTGCGAAAGTTGATATCGAATTACTAGACACCGATAAATGTGGGTCAATTGAACTGTTGGTTCAGTAAATTCTCCTCAATATAACATGAAGATTGAAACATCCTCATCTATAGAACGTAGTATAAAGTATGATCTCATGAAAAATACTTGAAAAGTTATTTCTTGCTTCTCGAAGGAGAGAGATTCTTAGTCTCTAGTCTGAAGAGACTCCTCGCGATATTACTTCTTACGCGCTGGGTCATGTTTCTCTGTTCAGCCGACCCAGTGGACTTGGAACAGAGTGTAATTGATTGTATGAAAGTCAATTACAATGGTTTACAATTCTTACTTTTAAAATATTAATTTTTCTATGAAAGAGGATTCTCGATTTTTTAATTGAAAAGAACAGTTTTTAATTTCAATTTAAGCATAAGTCTATTCCTTTTTGTAAATCCAGTTATCGTTAAAAAGAATCATATAAAAAAATGATTGACGGCATTCAACTGACTGGATTCTGACAAGAGTGCAGGACCAATATGCAATAAGCAGCATAGAAAGACGATGCCAATCTGTCAACATGAGGTGGTAACTGCAACGGTGCAGGGCCATGTTCAGCCG
This sequence comes from Himalopsyche anomala, assembly GCA_031772345.1. Taxonomy (NCBI): domain Eukaryota; kingdom Metazoa; phylum Arthropoda; class Insecta; order Trichoptera; family Rhyacophilidae; genus Himalopsyche; species Himalopsyche anomala. The sequence goes on from CM062843.1 coordinate 4,731,972, forward strand.
GCTCAGGGGACTTTGAGCGGATGCATATTTCGTTCACTTTATCTCAATATACCAAAATTTCAATAATGCTAGTGTTCTAACTCTTTATATATGTGTCGAAAAACCACCGAACGCCATTTAAACGTTGCAGAAAATAAATATGAACGTATTTTTTAAAAAACTTCGCGAAATAAGGCCTTCAAACGCATCGATAAAATGAACTTTGGCTTCCTTAATTTTGTAGACGAGATTTTGCCAAACCGGTCGGGACTTTGGCACTCTCTGTCATTGCACACCGAACCATTTCCAGTATGTGGCTGAATTGAATAGAAAAATGGATTCATAGTGTGTCGCGGCGAATGTGATTTCAATTTTTTTGCTTTTTTTTTCAATTTTAACATAGTTTTAATCTTTTCCAGTTTGGAAAAGTTCGATGAATCATTTTTCAAGGTTTAGCTAGCAAATTTATTCTAGCTTAGAATTCCCGTTGTCGTTAGAGAATAATTTGGCAAAATGATTAAAGTCTATCAACGATTTCGACAGAGGGTGCAGGGCCATGTTAATCGATTCAGCCGGCCCAGTGGACTATGAATAGGTATTAATTATTTTCTAAAAACATTGACTCACGATATGAAAATATTGAGAATTTAAGTTAAACGAAATAGGTTCACAGAACTCTTTTCATATGCAGGGTCATGTTACTCTGCTCAGCCGACCCAGTAGACTTGAAGCAGATTTGAAGTTATTGTATTGTGTGTATAAAAAGCAAGCGCAATATCAACAATTCACAATTCTTACTCTCTCATTGATATTCAATTGATATTTTCAATTCCAATTTCTATTAAAAGAACCCATATTTTATTTGAAGTAAAATGAGCCAGTATTTTTCAATTTTGTTAGTTAAAAAAAAAAAAAAAAATAGCGTATGTGTAATTGGTTTAATGTGTATTTTTAAGTGTTAGACATAATTAAAAAATAGTGTAAGAAGTTCTAAAACTTTTCGAAGATTTTACTGGTGTTGCTATACTTGGTGAGTACCATATTGAAAATATATATATGTTGGATATTTTGAAACTTCGCCATTTTATGAAAATACGTGCTTTTTACGCGCGAATTCAATTTTTTGCCCGCATTAGGGTATTAGCAGTAATTAGCGAATCTAACCCGCAATTGATGTGTTAATACGCAGGGTCATGTTATTCTGTTCAGCCGACCCAGGAGACTTTAGACAGATTTTAATTGAAGATGTTGTAAGAATAAAAGTCGAACCCACTTCACACTTCGTGAATTCTCGATGACGTTTTTCAAGTAAATAGTTTTCTTCAATTATTATAAAATATTTAGTTTCACTTTATTGTTTTAAATTGATATTTCTCAATTTAAGCATAATTATAATTACATCCACAGCGTGGAAATCCAGTTGTCGTCAAAAAGAATTATCAAGAAATAATTTTGACAGTGGTGCAGGGCCATGTTAATCTATTCAGCCGGCCTAGTGGACTATGAATAGATATTAATTATTATCAAATAGTAATTATTTCAAGATAATCGAATCGCAATCGTTCTAAGATGATTATTGATTTACTTACTTGGCAGATATTTTCAAACGACTTTAACCTGGAGCTTCAAGGTGCCACTAAAACACTTATTAGTTGTAAAAATACTGTGTCCTTATTTATCGAGAAATTTGATCTTCACCATCGCACCGAACTGAATTTTATCAATTTCTCGAAGTTTGGTTGCCATATACCAGAGGGCCATATAATTTATCGATAAGATTTCGACCGAAGGTGCTTGTTGAATTCTCAACGTCAAAATTGAAAGTAAATAATTTGGACGATCAAATTTTATCCAGGGCATCAGTGAGGGAGTTCTGAGCCGTGGCAGATATAATGATCAATTCGTCTCGGAATCCCTGGGTAAATTAAAATATAAGATTTTTATGTGCAGGGCCATGTTAATCTATTCAGCCGGCCCGGTTGACTTGAAACAGATTTGATTGTGATTGTATTGTGTGAGTAAACTTGATTCGAAAAGAATTCGATAAAGTCAATTGAGCCAGTATTTTTGCAATTTTGTTGGTTGGTATTTTCAATTCCAATTAGGAAATACAGTTATCATTAACATGAATCATTTGGTAAAATTATTTAACACTTTGTGACTGGAAATATTTTCTTTACTTCTACGACTGGACGCCGTTTGCAGCCGATTCTGGTGAGGCTAATGTTGCAACGCCAAGTTTTAACAGCACCGATATTTTTACTACAACAAATCGTTTTGATGGCAACTCTTTGGTGATCTACACTCCAATCATTATTGACAATTCCCTTACAATCATCCTCATCTAGTGCTGTCTATTAATGACTGCATCGATTGGAAACGTTACGGTTTTCATTTCGCTGTTCATTTATTATTGTTAATAATTAAGACTTTTCATTTTTAGCATAATCATATTTGGCGTCGTGGTGTGGAAATCCAGTTGTCGTCAAGAAGAATTATTAAAAAAATATTTTTGACAGGGGTGCAGGGCCATGTTAATCTATTCAGCAGGCCCAGTGGACTATGAATAGATATTAATTATTATCAAATATGAATTATTTCAATCGGATCGCAAACGTTCTACTTAGATTTTCGATGTTATTCAAAAAAATGAAAGATGGCTTATTTAATGAATCTTTTAGCCTCATGCCAGGAATGGTATTGCGTACAACCCATATTCTTTAGCTAACGTGAATTCCAAAGAAAGCTGAGGAATCCGGTTGTCGTTAAGAATAATTTGGCAAAATGATTGAAGACTGTCAACGATTTCCACAGAGGTGCAGGGCCATGTTAATCTATTCAGCCGGCCCAGTGGACAATGAATAGATCTGAAATACGAACTCTTTGAGTTGTTTAAATGTGTAACAAAAGTACAATCTGTCGTCACTGTTTAATCCAGAATCCAGATTTCCGAAGGTGGCAGTCCTCGGTAGGTGACTGTTTGATCGACGACTATTATATCACACAAGACAATCTTGATATGCAGGGTCATGTTACTCTGTTCAGCCGACCCAGTAGACTTTAGACAGATTTTAATTGATAAGAATAAAGGTCGAACCCAATTCACACTTCGTGAATTCTCGATGATGTTTTTCAAGTCAATATGTAAGCAATTTTCTTCAATTATTATATACAGTCAATCCTCTTTTTATGCGGTAGATTTGTTCTACGAAATACCGCATTAAAAAAACCGCACAAAAAAAGACTTGACTTCCATACATAAAGTGGGGATGCGTTCAATGAATCTTAAAATCCGCATAACTTTGAAACATAGAATTTAAAGATCACATAAAAAAGTAAAGGAAAATTAGGGGAAAACACTTTTAAGTAAAATTATCTTCACAGTATGACAATGCCAGATGCATCTTTTATGTGGATTTTAACAATGAAATTGGTGATCAGAGTTTGTTCAGATTTTCTTTTTTCGATTATTAATTGCTTATGCAGTTTATTATACCCATAAATACAATGTTTAAGCCATCGTTACACATTGAATGCGCGTTCAGAATTGGAATCATTAAGAATGAAGTAATCTTCTAATTCATCGAAAGGTTAGAGACCTTCTTGAACTATTGTTGCAGTGAAGGAAACTGGAACTCCTTCCACTTCGTCATCGTTTTCTGGTTTGTTGTCAATAGTTAAAGTTAAATTAATGACATCATCGTCACTTATAGCATTATCCGTAAGTAATTCGTCGATATAATTTTCGCTAAAGGTATCAAACCCTTCTCCGGTTTCATCGACTGTAACTAGGGTATCCTATAATTGAACCGTTTTCCAAATCCCAGGATTGGGATTAGCTCACCGAAGAATTTGAAATCCTCAATTTGGTATACTTTATCCACAGATTTTTTATAGCTCTTATAATTCCAAAATGATCAAAGACGTTCAACGATTTTAACAGGGGTGCAGGGCCATGTTAATCTGTTCAGCCGGCCCAGTGGACTATGAATAGATATTAATTATTTTCTAAAAACAACGACTCACGATATGAAAATATTGAGAATTAAAGTTAAACGAAATAGGTTCACAGAACTCTTTTCATATGCAGGGTCATGTTACTCTGTTCAGCCGACCCAGTAGACTTGAAACAGATTTGAATTCATTGTATTGTGTGTATAAAAAGCAAGTGCAATATCAACAATTCACAATTCTTACTTTCTCATTGATATTCAACTGATATTTTCAATTCCAATTTCTATTAAAAGAACTCATATATTATTTGAAATAAAATGAGCCAGTTCTTTTCAATTTTGTTAGTTGGTATTTTCAATTCCTATTTGGAAATACAGTTATCGTTAACAAGAATCATTTGGCAAAATTATTTGACACTTTCAGAGATTCCGAAAGGAGTGCAGGGCCATGTTAATCTGTTCAGCCGACCCAGTGGACTTGAAACAGATTTGAATTTATGATAATTTGGTTTGATACAAGTCTATTACAATATGAACTGTTCAAAATTCATACTTTTGATTTCTTAATGACAGTCGTCAAGTATGTACGTAGGCGATTATTCTTTTTATTTTCAAATTGATTATAACTTTATTTTTGCATGACACCAATCTATTCCAGCTTATTTATGCAATCTTTTCACATGCAGGGTCATGTCAGTCTGTTCAGCCGACCCAGGAGACTTTGGACAGATTTTAATTGAAGATGTTGTAAGAATAAGTGTCGAACCCACTTGACACTGAATTCTCGATGACGTTATCCAAGTAAATAGTTTTCTTCAATTATTATAACATATATCGTTTTACTTTTTTGTTTTTAACTGAGGTTTCTCAATTTTAGCATAATAACATCCATCATCACGATGTGGAAATCCAGTTGTCGTCAAGAAAAAAAATTGACAGGGGTGCAGGACCATGTTAATCCATTCAGCCGTCCCAGACTTTCATTACAGCGGAGATTTTCGACCCGTTGTCAACAGTTTCAATTTAACAAATCAGATATTTCAAGATTAAACAAAGCTCCCAATATATTATATAGAAAAGCTATATTTGAAAAAAAACAATGGTACACCGACCTCAAAAGATTTCCCATCGCCGCTCTTCTGGACGATAATTAATTAAAACTATCATATTTGCTACTGTTCTACAGAGAATGCAGGCGACAACGGCTGAGCGCATTATTAGACTATTAAAGATAAATTCCTGGACGAATTGCATTGTGAATAAACTATTATTTTTATTTAGAGACACTTCGTGTTGTCATATTAACAAATACAAGTGTTTTATGTTTTTCGTATACATCACTGCACTGCTTTGGAGTAAGCTATTACAAGCTCAAGTCAATTATATTTATTATGGAAATATTTACTATTGTATCGTTTGCAAGTAAATAATTATTATAGAATCAATATGTGTTTCACGAATGTGAAATAAAATATCTGTTACGACAGGCCCTTCACTGACTAAGATCTTATAATTTAAGATTTCGACTGAAGGTGCTTGGTGGAATTTCAATATTAAATTTGAATCATTCAAATTATGTACACTCCCACAGATTTTGTCACTAACGACCCGGGTTTCGCCTTTCGGCATCTTCAGGCGTTCAAGCGCACGGATGAACTTGAACTGACGCTTAGTAAATGGATGTTTCGTGTTTATATATTAAATAAATGTATCACTGAGTCTAAAGCCATCGCTGGCGAAAAAGGGTAAGCTCATGGGAATTCCCAAAGATTTGAGTAGTGAGTGGTTTTTAGAATTATATTTATTTGTTTGTCGGCAAAGGTTTTATGATATTATTTATATAGGGTATAGAAGTGGAGACCCAGGAAGGTTTAATATCTCGTTCAAAATCGGAAGACTATGTAACTGTGCCCTATTAATTTCTAAAATTTCCTGGAAAAAGAGCTTATGACTGTCCGTATTTGGGTGTAACATTTTTATCCCCTGTTCCTGATTGAACACGTGTCCTTCCGAAATTAAGTGATTAGCAAAAGTAGACGTGTCCTTTTTCAGTCTAAAGGCTGCCATATGCTCTAATACCCTGATTTTTAAAGTCCTCTCTGTTTTGCCGATATAAAATTTATTACAACAAGAGCATTGTAATCTATAAATTCCAGATTTATTTAGGTAATGTATTTTATCTTTATTGTTAACAAATAATTTGCCTAAAGAGCTTTTACAGTAAAAGGCTGGACTAAGATCTTGGTTTCCTTTGTAAATAACCATAGCCATTACCGTCTCCATCCAAAGCCTAGTAGAAATAGCATCACGCAAGTCCCGCTTGAGTCTGTCGTCGACTAGCGATTTACATAGAGTTTGTATGGAAACCAAGTGAGTGATTCTATGTGTCTCCACATTAAAAGTTTGTTTTCGTTGAATTTAATGTATTTGAGTTGAAGATTTTTTAACAGTGTATTCTGTGGCATCATTCTACAGTTAAAAATTCTTCGAAAACCGCCCTACACTTACAAAATGTAATGATTTATATAGACGTATAATTTCTGTTCCAAAACTGCAATGGCAGCCATTTTGATTTTTATAAACTGTGATCGGATCAATGCCATAAAATTCTATTAAATCGTAATATATCGTACATTGTAAACTTGAATTTTAAACCATTCAAAGTTGCTCAGTGATTATTATCTTCCGCCAATATAATGATTCATCAAAATACCCGTTAAAAGTAAGTAAATATCGATATTAAGTTGAAATGACATCCACGCCTGGCAAAGATTGTCGTAAATTATAAATACATACTTGTATTGAAAAGCAATATTTCATGAAGTAGTTGGCATGGCTTATTACATGCAATTAGAATTATTTACCGAAGATATAGATATGTCAAATTGTAAAATTATTGTCGTTTAACTTATAGTTGCTGCATTTCATGACGACCAATAATAGCTTTTGTAAAGAAATTGATTTTTAACCAAATGTAATTTTCTACGCGATGTTTTCAGATGCCTAGTCGGTACTGTGTTCCAGGATGCAATTCAAACTTCAGCTCATCCTTGCTAAGTAACAGTGCAGTCTCAACATTTGCTTTTCCGATGGTTGATGTATAATGAAAAGAAAATGGCTTAGAGCAACTCTACATCAAAATTGGCCAACTACAGTCAATACGGTAGTATGAATCAAACATATCAAACATGACAGTGGCGTAACTAGCACATTTGTACTAAAGTGTATCAAATGACAAGCTAGCAATAATGTCGATAAACTAGCAAGTATTCATAGTTTCATGATAGCGTCTGTTTTTGGGAGCTAAAATAAATAGTTATATAAATTCTTGTTTGTACTATAACGGAGGAGTCTTTAACTTTTCCGGTTCTAAGCTCAAGAAATGCGACCCCAATACCCACATTTTCTTCAATATCTATTTTAATATGGGTGATAATATGTTTATAATTAAGGTATTCTTAAATCATAGTTTTTTGGACCTTTTGTAGTTTATATAAATACAATAAGATAAGAGATAAGCGCCCGCTTATCAGCGATCGTTCGTAAGATTATAGGCTGAACGCCGCTAAGCAAGCGCACCAGTCGCGCATTGACATTTGCACTGAAACCACGTATATTTTACGCGCAACTTAAAATATGATTATTTATTAAAAAACCACGGATTTTTATAAAAAAAAATGTATGAGGAATGATGCAGAGAGATATTTTAAGCCCTTAGACTATTTTTTTTTTGAAATTCATAAGAATAAGGCCAATAATGAGGAAACCACTGGGGTCCCTAAAAAACCCCCATCGGCCGAGAAGTATTTTTCTAGTCTCCGAGCCGCGAGAGTTTTAAAACAAACAACTGTTGAAGTTTCATTTAGCATTGTTTTCATAAAATCGATCAACATTGTCGGAATAGTTAAGGGTTAATGTTTGATAAGCAAAGATTTTTTAACGGGTGTATTAAAGAGACATGAGACAACAAACTAGATTTCAGTATTCCAATTCAATACTATAAAACCTGTATCAAGATGTAGACAAAGATGAAAAAATACATTATAAGCTCGACATGCCTGGCTAAATACATTTAATCATAAGCCGAACAAAATTGGTTTCATTCATTATTATGAGCAACTTCGTAAAACTTTGTTGATAAGCTGTTGAAATTAATGAATGCATTTGTCTTTGTACTGCGGAAAAATGTCATAATAAAATGAAGTTTAATTAAAAGAGTTCAGATTCAATTTGGTTTAATTTAACATTGTTAAAATAAGTCAAGCAACATGGCTTGATAAGTATAGGAGGCTATGCCACAGCCCAAAAAAAAACATTTTCCTAATCCAAAGATAAGAGTTTAGCATAATTATATTTATATCCACAGTGTGGAAATCCAGTTTTCGTCAAGAAGAATTATCAATAAATAATGTTGACATGGGTGCAGGGCCATGTTAATCTATTCAGCCGGCCCAGTGGACAATGAATAGATATTAATTATGAGACACTAGGTGTTTTCATATTGACAAATATAAGTTTTTTATGTTTTTCGTATACATCACTCCACTGCTTTGGAATCAATATGTGTTTAACGAATGTGAAATCTGTTATGCCAGTCCGTTCACTGACTAAGATCTTGGTTTCCTTTGTAATTAACCATAGCCCAAAACAAATCATTTCCCTAATCCAAAGATAAGAGTTGAGCATAATTATATTTATATGCACGGTGTGGAAATCATGTTATCGTCAAGATGAATTATCAAAAAATTTTGACAGGGGTGCAGGGCCATGTTAATCTATTCAGCCGGCCCAGTGGACTATGAATAGACATTAACTGTTATCAAATATGAATTGCTTCAAGATAATCGGATCGCAGTCATTCTAAAAAGATTATTGATTTAATGAAATGATTAACCTGTGATTGAATCAATTATTATTGCAATCGTTTTTACTGTAAATAATAAGTCGATTACGATTTACTGAAATATCTGAAACTTGAAATGAAACCATCCTGTTTAAAGTTTTGGTTATCAGTTGACAGGGTTAAGTTGCTAAGATGTCCAATCACTCATCACAACATATGTCAAATTAAATCCCTGTCAATAGGATAGTCTGTGATCAAAATGTGTCTCTCCGAAAAGGGCATGGTCATGTTAATCTATTCAGCCGACCAAGCAGGCTTTGAATAGATGTGTATTTATAGCGTGGTGACGAACCGACATTCGTCTCGTGGTGGTTAAACAAATCAATAGTTTTCGCCTTATATTTGTCGTATGAACTGATTCGATGGATCATTTTTTAAGATTGTAGCATCAATCAATAAACTCTAGCCTGGAAATCCAGTTGTTGGTAAGTGAAAAATCATTTGACAAAATGATCAAAGACGTTCAACGATTTTGACAGGGGTGCAGGGCCATGTTAATCTATTCAGCCGGCCCAGTGGACTTTGAATAGATCTGAAATACGAGTTGCATAAATGTGTGACAAAAGTACAATCTATTGTTATCGATACAAATAATAGAAGCACATCTTGACCAAGATAATATCTGAGGTCTTCTCGTAAGAAAAGGGAAGATTTCATAACATATTATATTCGCAATGTCGTAGGGCAAGGCTACCTGCCATTGATATGCGATGAATATTTCGACAGCTCTTGCCGACCCCTATCAATACACCAAGTCAAAACATAAGTCGACATTAATTAAATAAGCAATGGACTCTTCTCTTTGCTGCGAAAAATCCAGGACTCTAGAGAGGGTAAACAGAAGTAATTTGGTGGACACGAGAGCTGATCGATCGTGTCTCAACACCGACAATGAATATATTTCAGCGCAATTAGCAGCATAGAAAGACGATGGCGATCTGTTGAAACAGAATACAAATGAAATGACAAACCATCTCCATAAGAGTTGATGCAGTAGCGGTACAAAATTGCACGTGCAATATTGCAGGGCCATGTTTCTCTGTTCAGCCGACCCAGTGGACTTGAAACAGACTTTGATTGATGATTTTGTTTGTATAATAGTGAAATACAATTTGGAAATCAAAAAAGAAGCTCGCCATTCGTTTAGGAATGACTGGAGCCACATTCAACTCAATGCGGACTGTCTGGGACACACAGCTGTTCTCGATTAAAACCAAATGCCACTTATTCAACGCTTGCATTCTGCTGGTACCGCTTTACGGTTGCGAATCATGGCACCTAACGAAAACAAAGCAATTGGCGGGAGACAGGGAAACATGGAGGTACCGCGTGGCGGCCATATGCTCCACATAGGGAGCGAACATGGCAAAAGAAGACAAAGAAGACATACAATTTCAATAATTAACATTCATAATTATGAATAAGCTCGACATGCCTGGCTAAATACATTTAATCTTAAACCGAACGAAATTGGTTTCATTCATTATTATGAGCAACTTCGTAAAATTTTGTTGATAAGCTGTTGAAATTAATGAATGCATTTGTCTTTGTATTGCGGAAAAATGTCATAATAAAATGAATTTTAATAAAAAGAGTGCAATTGCAATTTCAACAATGCACAATTCTTACTTGCTTATTCATATTTCATTGATTTGATAATTGAGCCAGTATCTTTGCACTTTTGTTGGTTGGTATTTTCAATTCCAATTTGAAAATACAGTTATCGTTAGCAAGAATCATTTGGCAAAATTATTTAACACTTTGTGACTGGAAATATTTTCTTTACTTCTACGACTGGACGCCGTTTGCAGACGATTATAGTGAGGCTAATGTTGCAACGCCAAGTTTTAACAGCAGCGATATTTTTACTACAGCAAATCGTTTTGATGGCAACTCTTTGGTGATCTACACTCCAATCATTATTGACAATTCCCTAACGATCATCATCATCTACTGCTCTTTATTAATGACTGCATCGATTGGAAACGTCACGGTTTTCATTTCACTGTTCAGATCAAGGAGAAGGAAATCAGGAGGTGACCTGATGATGGGTCATATCGTTGTGGTAAATATGTTTCAAATATTTGCCATGATACCGCTAGAGGTGAGAAAAATATTTTGACCAAATGTTCAATGTTTGTCCCTGTCAATCCCTGTCAACAGGATAGTCTGTGAATAAAATGTGTCTCTCCGAAAAGCGGCATGGTCATGTTAATCTATTCAGCCGACCAAGCAGGCTTTGAGTAGATGTGTATGTATAGCGTGGTGACGAACCGACATTCAAAATGTCTCTTGATGGTAATGAAAAAGTGAGAGCCTTTTTCATTGACAATATGAACTGATTCGTTAAATCATTCCTTTAAGATTGTGCATCAATCAATATCCTTAAGCTTAGAAATCCTGTTGTCGGTAAGAAGAATTTGGCAAAATGATTGAAGACTATCAACGATTTTAACAGGGGTGCAGGGCCATGTTAATCTATTCAGCCGGCCCAGTGGACAATGAACAGATCTGACTTAATGCTTATGGTCGAGCTACGTTGACAGTTCGCTCTCTTGTTTTATCCTGTGTTTTGGATTTAATCGTATTTTATACCATTATTTATAAACCATGTACCAATAAAATGGTTTCTGTGGGAGCTGTCGATTAAAATAGTAATAAATATAAAAGGTAAGTCACTTAATTTAACATAACCTCATAATGACGTTTGCTTCACAATTGATTGTTTTTGTATTGACAAAGCGTTCCTTTGTTGTAATTACTAGTAATTTGAATGAAATTGTTAACAGCGTACGTTTATTTTATATTCCAGATGAAAAATCTAGTGATGTGCATATCAAACGATGGAGAACTCTACTTTACCGTTTATCGAAGAAAACAAAAATTTCGTAAGGCATGCATGACACAAGGAAGTGAATTAACCCATCATACATTATAGTGAAGCAGGTTTGTACGACAATACTTTGATGCATCCCTCCATTATTGGTTTAACATTGGTATAGCCTCAGGAAGATTCCAGTTATATGGAGTGTAAGTGATATAAGTCAATAACGATTAACTGAAATATCTGACACCATCTTGTTAAGAGTTACGGTTATCAGCAGCAGTACGAAATTGCATGTGCAATAGAACAATATAGCAATAGTGAAGAGCCAAAGTTATCCATTCAGCCGGCATAGTACACTTTGAACAGATGCGAAGAAAAAAACATAAAGAGTATGGTCCGTTTTTAATACAGAAACATACATTCACACATCGTGCAGCTAATCTTCAATTAAAAACTTTTGTCCGAATTCAGATCTGCGATCCATATTTCCAGCCAACAAAATAACCGATGCAAAGACATCAGCAGCTGGAGTAAAAACATGACACGAAAAACGACACGCCAAAAGATATGGTAAAATGCAAAATTAAATGGCCACCATATGGTAATTTCATTCCGGATCTCTGTGTTTTATTATAAGTGTGCAGGGTCATGTTACTCTGTTCAGCCGACCCAGTAGACTTGAAACAGATTTGAAGTCATTGTATTGTGTGTATGAAAAGCAAGTGCAATATCAACAATTCACAATTCTTACTTTCTCATTGATATTCAATTGATATTTTCAATTCCAATTTCTATTAAAAGAACTCATATACTATGGTAAAACGGAAAGAAATGACATTTTTTGTTATTGTGACAAAAAAAATATTTAAAAAAAAAATGATACAATATTATTCTGTTATATAATTTTCCTCGTTGTCTTTTATCGTCCTCCATAAAAGAGGCAACTTTTTGATAACCTTTTCGTAAAACTCTGGTGACTTACTGGCAAAATACAAATCCAGGTGATTTTTCACCCGGTCAGCGTTTGTAAATTTTTTGTCACGAAGTGAATGCTTCATCGACTTGAAGAGATAATAATCCGAAGGTGCTATGTCCGGTGAATATGAAGGATGTGGCAGAAGTTCGAAATCAAGTTCTCTTAATTTTTGCTGAGTAATTTTTGCCGCATGAGGTCTCGCATTGTAATGTTGTAAAATCCGCCTATTGTTATTGACTAAAAAAGATCGTTTTTTTAATAACTCTGCTTTTAATCGTTCTAGTTGAGCACAGTATAGCTCTGCCGTAACTGTATTATCTTCGACACACCCCACCAAACACACAACAAAACTTTTTTTAACGTCAATGTTGGCCGAGGAGTAGGCACAGGTACTTGATTTGGTGATAGCCATTATTTTTCCCCTGGTATTACTGTAAAGGACCCATTTTTGTCCCCGGTAATTATCTTTCTGAGAAATGGATCCTATTCGTGCCTGGACAATAGAGAAGCACAGATGGTCACGCTTGTTCCAAGGCCGTTTGAGAGAGTGTGTGTTTTTGAGAGAGCTTGCCTGTGTTTTTTTCTCAATCTTTTCAGATGATCTTGCACAGTTGTTATTGGACAGCCAATGTCGTGTGACAATTCCTTCACTATTTTACGAGGATCAGCTTCCACCAATGATTTTAGGACGTCATCATCGATTTTGAGGGGTCTTCCTGGTTTTGGTTTGTCCTTTAACTCCCTATCGTCACTTTTGAACTTTTGAAACCATCTAAAGCACTTTCAAAGTTTCAAGACGTCACCGTAAATGTCACAAATGGTCTTGTAGTTTCTTTTGGTTTGAATCCTTTATCGAATAAAAACAGCATAAAACAGCGCAAATGTGTTTATTCAATCTCAGGCTTCTCCATTTTTCCACAACGGCAAAAAAAATATAAAATATGTTGAAATGGAAAGGGTAAACACAGAGCTTTAAAATAATACCAACCCCGACGTGTTAGCTCAACGGCAACCGTTGACAAACAGATTTTAAAGTGACACGCCAGAAAAAATGTCATTTCTTTCCGTTTTACCTAATATTTGAAGTAAAATGAGCCAGTATTTTTCAATTTTGTTAGTTGGTATTTTCAATTCCTATTTGGAAATACAGTTATCGTTAACAAGAATCATTTGGCAAAATTATTTGACACTTTCAGAGATTCCGAAAAGAGTGCAGGGCCATGTTAATCTATTCAGCCGGCCCAGTGGACTATGAATAGATATCAATTATTATCAAATATAAAATGTTTTCAGAAACCATTTCCAGTATGTGACTGAATCGAGCTGATTTCCAATTCATTCTTGCCAACCCTCTCCTGAGCCAGAATCTATTGGATTTTACAAATAAAACTTTACCTATATTATCAAATAACCAAAAAAGGAAAAAGCTGAAAAATCCCGTTGTCGTTAAGAATCATTTGACAAAATGATTGAAGACTATCAACGATTTCGACAGAGGTGCAAGGTCATGTTACTCTGTTCAGCCGACCCAGTGGGCTTAAAACAGATTTGAATTTATGATCATTTAGCGTACAGAGAATTAAAAAACTCAGCTGCAGCAACGTGACTTCACTTTTTTTGTTTTTTTGTTATTTGATTTGATAAACATTAAAGCAAATTCTTAACACATTAAATGCGAGAAAGGTATTAATACCCGTTATCTCAACTGATGGTTAAATGCGGGAAGGGTATTTTTACCATTTACATTATCTGATGTTTAACGTCGGGTAGGGTATTTATACCCGTTCTTTTCTACAAGCATTTGATTTTGTGATATAGATGTGTTTTTTGTGATGTACACCTTCATAGGGGAAATTGTTACCATGAATATCATATTTAAAATAAAAAATTAAATTATGTATGTGTAATTGGTTTAATGTGTATTTTTAAGTGTTAGACATAATTAAAAATGAGTGTAAGAAGTTCTAAAACTTTTCGAAGATTTTACTGGTGTTGCTATACTTGGTGAGTACCATATTGAAAAAAAATGTATATGTTGGATATTTTGAAACTTCGCCATTTTATGTAAATACGTGTTTTTTACGCGCGAATTCGATTTCTTGCCCGCATTAGGGTATTAGCGGTGCGCGAATCTAACCCGCAATTGATGTGTTAATACGCAGGGTCATGTTATTCTGTTCAGCCGACCCAGGAGACTTTAGACAGATTTTAATTGAAGATATTGTAAGAATAAAAGTCGAACCCACTTCACACTTCGTGAATTCTCGATGACGTTTTTCAATTATTATAAAATATATCGTTTTACTTTATTGTTTTAAATTGAGATTTCTCAATTTAAGCATAACAACATTCATATCCACAGTGTGGAAATCCAGTTTTCGTCAAAAAGAATTATCAAGAATTAATTTTGACAGGGGTGCAGGGCCATGTTAATCTATTCAGCCGGCCCAGTGGACAATGAATAGATCTGAAATACGAACTCTTTGAGTTGTTTAAATGTGTGGCAAAAGTACAATCTGTCGTTATAGATTCAATTGTTAACAGCACATCTTCACCAGTAAGCTGATCGATCGACTGGTTATCTCAACATATTTAATGAATATATTTCAATGCAATTAGCAACATAGAAATCGTCGCTTTTTAAGTTCAGCAGTTCCTTGATTCATGTTCAATCGTACGACAAAACAATTACGCTTTCGGTGTAACGACTGCTACGATGTGCAGGGTCATGTTACTCTGCTCAGCCGACCCAGTGGACTTGAAACAGACTTAAAGTCACATTATTGTGTGTATAAAAAGCAATTGTAATTTTGACAATTCACAATTCTTACTTGCTTATTGATATTTTCAATTCCAAAAGATCTTAAAAGAGTTTATGATTTGGCAAAATTATTAATTTCATTCAAAGATTCCGGAAGGGGTGCAGGGCCATGTTAATCTATTCAGCCGGCCCAGTGGACTATGAATAGATATTAATTATTAACAAATATAAAATGTTTTCAAGAACACAATTTGATTACAAACTGTTTAGATTAATGGGTGACAGTGCGTTCTCGTAAGCTGTTGAGTATCAATGAAGATTGAGTAAATTGTCAAGTATAGTCTCGCTCTAAGCTTATTGATATTGCTTTCAACAAAGTTGTGTTTTGATTGTAGCTAGTCTATATTTTTACAATAGGAGTTTATGAAAAAGATTGGATCAGCTTCATGTAAGCCCAAACAATATATTCGCGGATGATGACGAATCCGATGAGCAATTTGATTATCATAATCTCATCAATCGGCATGAATGAGGGAGTTTTAAGTCAATCCTGTGAATCTCGGAGTCAGGGTTATCCCCTCATTCTTCCGGACTTACTAAGATCTGTTCTGGTTCACAAAAAGAACAAAATTAAAACAATGTGTGTGTCGTTTGACTTCTTTGAAATAACATTAACCGATTTCGTATTTTTGCCAACATTTTTAATTGAACATTTGTCAGAGGCGAAAAAAATACACTTGACTTTTCTGGTGACAATAGCATTCTTCTCTGTCATTGCGTACAGGACCATTTCCAGTATGTGACTGAATCGAACCCACAAAGAGTGATGCTGCGATAACTCTCCTGAGCCAGAATCTATTGGCTTTTACATAGAAAACTGTACATATATGTAAGACAGCGGCTTTTTATGAATCTTTCAAGCCACATTATTAAATAGGTATTGTGTACAACCTATATTCTTTTGTCAATATAAAGTGACAAATTAAATCCCTGTTAATAAGATAGACTGTGCCAAAATTATTGAACACTTTTGACAGGGGTGCAGGGCCATGTTAATCTGTTCAGCCGACCCAGTGGGCTTAAAACAGATTTGAATTTATGATAATATGGTGTGTTTTAAGTATATTACAGAATGAACTGTTCAGAATTCATACTTTTGAATAATTAATAACAATCAAAAAAAGTATGTATGTAGGCGATTATTCTTTTTTTTTTCAAATTGATTATAACTTTATTTTTGCATGACATCAATCTATTTCATAAATAATTTTGACAGGGGTGCAGGACCATGTTAATCTATTCAGCCGGCCCAGTGGACTACGAAAAGATATTATGATTATCAATCAATAATGTTGACTTTGAAAGAGTTGTTGAAGATGCAAAAATGGTGCAGGGCCATGTTAATCTGTTCAGCCGACCCAGTGAGCTTGAAACAGATTTTAATTTATGATAATATGGTGTGTTTTAAGTATATAACAGAATCACTTGTTCAGAATTCATACTTTTGATTTCTTAATGACATTCGTCAAGTATGTACGTAGGCGATTATTCCTTTTTTTTCAAATTGATTATAACTCTGTTTTTGCATGACACCAATCTATTCCAGCTTAGAAAAATAATTTAGAAAAAGATTGAATTGGTATTTGCTTCGCTTGCTTGGTTCCTCGGCCAGTTCTTGTGGAGTAATCGAAGATAGTAACGTAAGCCAAACAAAGCTTTTCTGATATGCAGGGTCATGTTATTCTGTTCAGCCGACCCAGGAGACTTTAGACAGATTTTAACTGATGATGTTGTAAAAAAACTACATATATAATCAATCATACGTATATGTATAAAATAATATAATGAGATTTTTCAATTTAAGCATAATTGTATTCATACCCACAGCGTGGAAATCCAGTTGTCGTCAAAAAGAATTATCAATAAATAATTTTGACAGGGGTGCAGGGCCATGTTAATCTATTCAGCCGGCTCAGTGGACTATGAATAGATCTGAAATACGAATTCTTTGTATGGTTTAAACTGGGACAAAGGTACAACTTGTCGTTAACGATACAATAAATAACAGCACACCTTGACTAAGACAATTTCCAGGGTGCCAGTACACCGGTCACAGAAGTGATTTCATAACATACTATATTCGCAATGTCGTAGGGCAAGCCTACCTCCCAGCGATATGCGATGCATACTTCTTCCGCTCTTGCCGACAACTGTCAAAGAGCACAAAGGCAATCCAAAAACGTTTTCGGTTCGAATACAAGACAAACTATTACACTTACTGAGTCAGAGATAAAATTCAAAAAGACTTGACTAGCCAATACGTCATTTTTAAATCTCAGAGATGGACATTTTGGTGCGAAACATCCAAGGCTCTAGACAGGATATACGGTCATAATTTGGTGGACAAGCGAGCTCTGGGCCACGTTGAAAAAGATGACTGTTTGATCGACTTAGTGGCTCAACATCGACGATGATCATATCACACAAGACAATCTTGATGACAGTTGTCAAGTAAGAGTCTGCCTTACATTGTAACGCTTTCAATTTTATTTTTTCTCGACACAAAAATTAAAATTATTATGAAAAGTGGCCGATAATTTATAGTTATGTTATGAATAGGGTTGGTGACCATTCTTCAGTTTTATAGTTTTATTTTATTCTCAATTTAGGCGTGACATAAATTAATTCCAGTTTGGAAACCCAGTTGTCGTTAAAAAGAATTATTTGTCAAAATGATTGAAGACTATCAACGATTTCGACAGAGGTGCAGGGCCATGTTAATCTATTCAGCCGGCCCAGTGGACAATGAATAGATCTGAAATACGAACATTTTGAGTCGTTTAAATGTGTGACAAAAGTACAATCTTTCGTAAAAATACAAGTATCTCCTGGCGAGAATATCAGAGGTGCCAGGTCATCAGGCTGATCGATCGACTGAGTGTCTCAACATCGTCAATGAATATATTTCATCGCAATTAGCAGCATAGAAAGACGATGGCTATCTGTTGAAACAGAAAACAAACGAAATGACAAACCATCTCCATAAGATTTGATACAGTAGCGGTACAAAATTGCATGTGCAATAGTGCAGGGCCATGTTTCTCTGTTCAGCCGACCCAGTGGACTTGAAACAGACTTTGATTGATGATTTTGTTTGTATAATAGTGAAATACAATTTCAATAATTAACATTCATCATTTTGAAATCTTTATAATTTGACGAGTAAATATGTTATTATTCAATTTATACAAAGCTTTTATGATATGCAGGGCCATGTTAATCTGTTCAGCCGGCCCAGTGGACTTAAAACAGATTTGAATTTATGATCATATGGTGTGTTTTAAGTCTATTACAGAATTAATTGTCCAGATTTTAAGAGTTGACAAACATGTATGTAGGCGATTACTATTGTATAATTTATGATGTTGTAAGAATAAAAGTCGAACCCACTTCACACTTCGTGAATTCTAGATGACGTTTTTCAAGTAAATATGTAAGCAATTTTCTTAAATTATTATACAGTCAGTTCTTGACTTACGACCATTTCGACCCACTTACTAGGTGGTGGAACGGAACCCCGTCGTAAGTCGAGAACTGACTGTATATAGTTTTATTTTATTGTTATTAATTAAGATTTCTCAATTTTCGCATAGTTATATTCATATCCACAGTGTGGAAATCCAGTTTTCGTCAAGAAGAATTATCGATAAATAATTTTGACAGGGGTGCAGGGCCATGTTAATCTATTCAGCCGGCCCAGTGGACTATGAATAGATCTGAAATACGAACTCTTTGAGTTGTTTAAATGTGTGACAAAAGTACAATCTGCCGTTATCGGTGCAACAGCTAAAATTCACGTACGATTTCCGAAGGTGCCAGGTCACTCAAGTAAGTTGATCAACGTCACAGACGTGCAGAGCCATGTTCATCTGCTCAGCCGGCTCAGTGGACTCGAAACAGATTTGAAGATTTCATATTATATATATGCATTTCTTGCACTGTCGTGCTGGCCCACTTCTTCATTTTGGACATTCTGGACGACTTTTGGGAAACAGCTGTGGCATAAATTTTTGTTTTGATAACTATCGTGTCTCAAATTTCTCTTGTAAAAAATAGCTGAAAAAATTCCAGCTCGGTGTTCTCCTTCTACTTTAATTTATTTTTGATTCCGGATTCAAAGCTTAACGAATTTATGAAGCGTTGGAGTGAAAGTAGAACGTTTCCAAATCCTCATTTATTCCCGACAACGCTTAGCGCTAGGTTATGTCTCTGGCTTTTCGTTGGTTGCCATCGGATGAAGAAGAATCATATTCCATCGATATATCATCATGTTATCGATGCAATGGTATAGGAAGGAGTCCTGCCGCCCGGGGCGGTCCTTGAATCTGCAAAACCCAAAATTTTATCTAATTTTGTTTTCAAATTACTTCTATTTTTTATCTATGAACTAGGAGTTTTAACTACAGGTGGCTGATTTTTTTTTATTTATAAATAAAGTTTATCAAAAAGTATTGTATATATTTTTGAAAATGTCGCCCCCAAAAAAATGCCCCCCCTGCCCCCCCCCCTCCTTGCTACGCTACTGTATCGATGTTTCCTATTCATTGTCAGAGTTCATGAGAATTTCATCAATGTCTTTGTCTTTAAAGGAACCCATTTTACGAAGCACATCACGATATGAAAATGAAAAAAGCTTAAAATCACGTTAAAATACGATAATATACGATACAATCACGATAAAAGACAAAATTCGGCACAAAAAAATATAAATACTTCAAATCACTTTATAATACGGTAAGTCACAGCGAAAAGCACAAGTTCGGACAATTGACCAGCATTTCAAATCACTTAATACGGTAAGAAAAACTAAAAAACCACAGTATAACACAGTCTTATTCAGTAATACACGGAAAAACTTAAAATTCGCAAGAAAAATATTAACAATTTTACGCGCGTAATTCTAGAGTTTGCGATGTATGGATCTGTCACGAAAGTCCGTTATGACGTCACACGGCGAGCTGTCAAAAATTTAAAACTTTATTTCTACCTTTCTTAAAGCTGAAATCGATTTTTAAACGGTGTAGGAATGCGTTTAAATGTCCACAGATTGTAATGAAAGTCATATTTGGAGCCTATCTAAGCTAACAGACACATAATACTGTGTTATGGTAAAAGTACGTCGACACTCCTCTAAAGAAAGATTTCTTCGACGTACATGTACGTCCACACTCCTCTAAAGGTTAAGACTTTTCATTTTTAGCATAATCATATTTGGCGTCGTGGTGTGGAAATCCAGCTGTCGTCAAGAAGAATTATCAAAAAATATTTTTGACAGGGGGGCAGGGCCATGTTAATCTATTCAGCAGGCCCAGTGGACTATGAATAGATATTAATTATTATCAAATATGAATTATTTCAATCGGATCGCAAACGTTCTACTTAGATTTTCGATGTTATTCAAAAAAATGAAAGATGGCTTATTTAATGAATCTTTAAGCCTCATGCCAGAAAGGGTATTGCGTACAACCCATATTCTTTAACTTACGTGAACTCCAAAGAAAGCTGAGGAATCCGGTTGTCGTTAAGAAGAATTTGGCAAAATGATTGAAGACTGTCAACGATTTCCACAGAGGTGCAGGGCCATGTTAATCTATTCAGCCGGCCCAGTGGACAATGAATAGATCTGAAATACGAACTCTTTGAGTTGTTTAAATGTGTAACAAAAGTACAATCTGTCGTCACTGTTTAATCCAGAATCCAGATTTCCGAAGGTGGCAGTCCTCGGTAGGTGACTGTTTGATCGACGACTATTATATCACACAAGACAATCTTGATATGCAGGGTCATGTTACTCTGTTCAGCCGACCCAAGTAGACTTTAGACAGATTTTAATTGATAAGAATAAAGGTCGAACCCAATTCACACTTCGTGAATTCTCGATAATGTTTTTCAAGTCAATATGTAAGCAATTTTCTTCAATTATTATATACAGTCAATCCTCTTTTTATGCGGTAGATTTGTTCTACGAAATACCGCATTAAAAAAACCGCACAAAAAAAGACTTGACTTCCATACATAAAGTGGGGATGCGTTCAATGAATCTTAAAATCCGCATAACTTTGAAACATAAAATTTAAAGATCACATAAAGAAGTAAAGGAAAATTAGGGGAAAACACTTTAAGTAAAATTATCTTTACAGTATGACAATGCTAGGTGCATTTTTTATGTGGATTTTAACAATGAAATTAGTGATCAGAGTTTGTTCAGATTTTCTTTTTTCGATTATTAATTGCTTATGCAGTTTGTTATACCCATAAATACAATGTTTAAGCCATCGTTACACATTGAAGGCGCGTTCAGAATTGGAATCATTAAGAATGAAGTAATCTTCTAATTCATCGAAAGGTTAGAGACCTTCTTGAACTATTGTTGCAGTGAAGGGAACTGGAATTCCTTCCACTTCGTCATCGTTTTCTGGTTTGTTGTCAATAGTTAAAGTTAAATTAATGACATCATCGTCACTTATAGCATTATCCGTAAGTAATTCGTCGATATAATTTTCGCTAAAGGTATTAAACCCTTCTCCGCCTTTTCCGGTTTCATCTACTGTAACTAGGGTATCCTATTATTGAACCGTTTTCCAAATCCCGGGATTGGGATTAGCTCACCGAAGAATTTGAAATCCTCAATTTGGTATACTTTTTCTACAGATTTTTTATAGCTCTTATAATTCCAAAATGATCAAAGACGTTCAACGATTTTAACAGGGGTGCAGGGCCATGTTAATCTGTTCAGCCGGCCCAGTGGACTATGAATAGATATTAATTATTTTCTAAAAACAACGACTCACGATATGAAAATATTGAGAATTAAAGTTAAACGAAATAGGTTCACATAACTCTTTTCATATGCAGGGTCATGTTACTCTGTTCAGCCGACCCAGTAGACTTGAAACAGATTTGAATTCATTGTATTGTGTGTATAAAAAGCAAGTGCAATATCAACAATTCACAATTCTTACTTTCTCATTGATATTCAACTGATATTTTCAATTCCAATTTCTATTAAAAGAACTCATATATTATTTGAAATAAAATGAGCCAGTATTTTCCAATTTTGTTAGTTGGTATTTTCAATTCCTATTTGGAAATACAGTTATCGTTAACAAGAATCATTTGGCAAAATTATTTGACACTTTCAGAGATTCCGAAAGGAGTGCAGGGCCATGTTATTCTGTTCAGCCGACCCAGTGGACTTGAAACAGATTTGAATTTATGATAATTTGGTTTGATACAAGTCTATTACAATATGAACTGTTCAAAATTCATACTTTTGATTTCTTAATGACAGTCGTCAAGTATGTACGTAGGCGATTATTCTTTTTATTTTCAAATTGATTATAACTTTATTTTTGCATGACACCAATCTATTCCAGCTTATTTATGCAATCTTTTCACATGCAGGGTCATGTCAGTCTGTTCAGCCGACCCAGGAGACTTTGGACAGATTTTAATTGAAGATGTTGTAAGAATAAGTGTCGAACCCACTTGACACTGAATTCTCGATGACGTTATCCAAGTAAATAGTTTTCTTCAATTATTATATCATATATCGTTTTACTTTTTTGTTTTTAACTGAGGTTTCTCAATTTTAGCATAATCCATCATCACGATGTGGAAATCCAGTTGTCGTCAAGAAAAAAAATTGACAGGGGTGCAGGGCCATGTTAATCTATTCAGCCGGCCCAGTGGACTATGAATAGATTATTATTATTATTAAATATGAATTTTATCAAGATAATCGGATCGCAATCGATTAAATGAATTGTCAATCAAATGAAACGATTTACCTTCTTGGCAGATATTTTCAAACGACTTTAACCTGCAGCTTCAAGGTACCACTAAAACACTTATTAGTTGTAAAAATACTGTGTCCTTATTTATCGAGAAATTTGATCTTCACCATCGTAACCAGCTGAGCATAGGCGATAATTTTTCTATTTTCAAATTGATTACCATTTCCAGTATGTGACTGAATCGAGCTGATTTCCAATTTATTCTTGCCAACCCTCTCCTGAGCCAGAATCTATTGGATTTTACAAAAAAAAACTTTACCTATATTATCAAATATCAAAAGAGATAAATGCTGAAAAATCCCGTTGTCGTTAAGAAGAATTTGGCAAAATGATTGAAGACTATCGACGATTTCGACAGAGGTGCAGGGCCATGTTAATCTATTCAGCCGGCCTAGTGGACTATGAACAGATCTGAAATACGAACTCTTTGAGTCGTTTAAATGTGTGACAAAAGTACAATCTGTCGTAAAAATACAAGTACCTCTTGACGAGAATATCAGAGGTGCCAGGTCATCGGCTCAGTGGACTCGGAACAGAAGTGAAGATTTCATATCATATTATATTCGCAATGTCGTAGGGCAAGGCTACTATTTCTTTTGCTAATGTAAAGTGACAAATTAAATCCCTGTCAAATAGGATAGTCTATGAAAAAAATGTGTCTCTCCGAAAAGGGCATGGTCATGTTAATCTATTCAGCCGACCAAGCAGACTTCGAATAGATTGACAAAACACTGACATTCAATTGCAGCGAATGTGATATACAGTGGAACTCTCAATTACACTTCCCCGAATTAAGCGATGGCTTGAAATATTGAACATTATATATTCCAACTTCACGCATACAGTAAAATTTTTGCTAGCGTCTGTGTATTCAACACGTGCCAGGCTAAACACGCACTACTACAAATACTAAATATTTCGTCCACATTTTTTTTCTAAGGGAAATCTTAGTTTTGCGTTTTTCGCGGAAAAAACCAAATCCCTAATTTTGTATGAGATTCACAACCCCAATTACACGGTTCCGAATAGTGTAAATGATGGTTTTACTGTATATATTTACCATCTTACCGAGGAACTGATTCAATGAATCATTTTTTTTATGATTGTAGCATCAATCAATTTCTTTAAGCTTAGAAATCCTGTTGTCGGTAAGAAGAATTTGGCAAAACGATTGAAGACTATCAACGATTTCGACAGGGGTGCAGGACCATGTTAATCCATTCAGCCGTCCCAGACTTTCATTACAGCGGAGATTTTCGCCCCGTTGTCAACAGTTTCAATTTAACAAATCAGATATTTCAAGATTAAACAAAGCTCCCAATATATTATATAGAAAAGCTATATTAAAAAAAAAATTGTACACCGAGGGCTTCCAATTAACCGGACATTTAAACTAACCGTTTTCGGTTTTTTTTCAAATAAATAAACCGGGTAACCGGTTTAAACCGGATTTATTTTCAAAAAAACAATTTTAGTACTACCACTGTTTTGGAGTAAGCTATAGCAAGCTCAAGTCAAGTATATTTCATATGGAAATATTTACTATTATATCGTTTGCCAGTAAATAATTATTATAGAATCAATATGTGTTTCACGAATGTGAAATAAAATATCTGTTACGACAGGCCCTTCACTGACTAAGATCTTGGTTTCCTTTGTAATTAACCATAGCCCAAAACAAATCATTTCCCTAATCTAAAGATAAGAGTTTAGCATAATTATATTTATATCCACAGTGTGGAAATCCAGTTATCGTCAAGAAGAATTATCAAGAAATAATTTTGACAGGGGTGCAGGGCCATGTAAATCTATTCAGCCGGCCCAGTGGACTATGAATAGATCTGAAATACGAACTCTTTGAGTTGTTTAAATGTGTGACAAAAGTACAATCTTTCGTCACTGTACAATCCAGAAACGTCACTCAAGTAAGTTGATCAACGTCACAGACGTGCAGAGCCATGTTGATCTGCTCAGCCGGCTCAGTGGACTCGGAACAGATTTGAAGATTTCATATTATATTCTTAATGTCGTAGGGCAAGGCTACCTGCCTGCGATATGCGATGCATATTCCCATCCGAAAACGTTTCCGGTGCGAATACAGGACAAACTATTACATCAACTGAGCCACAGATAAAAAATCAAAAAGACGTGAGAAGTCAATACGTCGATTTTAAATCTGAGAGATACATCCAAGACATACAAGATATACGGTAATAATTTGGTGGACACGTGAGGTCTGGACCACGTTGATAAAGATGGCTGTTTGATCGACTTAGTGTCTCAACACCAAAATTGTCAAAATGCAGCAAGTCGATTGCGATTAAATGAAATATCTGACACTTTAAATGAAACCATCCTGTTAGTTACAAGAGTTACAGTTAACAATAGTAGTACGAAATTGCATGTGCAATAGAGCAATAGACCAATAGTGCAATAGTGAAGAGCCAGGGTAGTCCATTCAGTCGGCCCAGTGGACTTTGAAAAGATATCCATTATAAATTTAATATAACGGCTTTCTGATTAAATGAAAAAATCGGGTGTGGCGTTTCTGAAAATCTTCAAAAAACTTCGAAGGTAACAAACAAATAAAAATTGTTTTTAATGAACAATCAATGCAAGGGATATCTCATTCGTCATGTTAACTTCGGTGGGAAAGAACATACGAAAACGGGAAATACCAAATGTTACTCTGTTCATCCGACCCAGTGGGCTTTAGACAGATTTTAATTGGAGATTTTGTAAGAATAAAAGTTGAACCCACTTCACACTTCGTGAATTCTCGATGACGTTTTTCAAAAAAAAATATATAAGCAATTTTCTTTAACTATTTTATATAGTTTTATTTTACTGTTTTTAATTGAGATTTCTCAATTTAAGCATAATTATATTCATATCCACGGTGTGCAAATCCAGTTGTAGTCAAGAAGAATTATCGATAAATAATTACAATTACAATAATACATTTGATCATCCACTTCTCCTTTCAAACAAGACGTTCGATTAATTTTCAGAGGGAAAAACGAATATAAAGGGAACACAAATGCTCTAAAACAGGGGTGGGGAACCTTTTATGTTGTAAAGGCCACATTCATTTATCTGATTCAACATAAGGCCGCAGTAAATATTCACAATAAAGAATCTTTGGCCGGTGGTTTTGAAATTATGTGATTTTTGAAACAATATCATCCCATTTTCTAAATCATAGAAATTTGCGGATTTTCCAAAATTACTAGCGTGGGACCTTTTTGTAACTCTTCCAAAAAAATTCGAATCCGAAATCTCAGGAATATACGAAACTACAAAAAATAACAGAATTGGCCGATCAAGTCAAAAGGCCGCACCAGAGTAGGCAAAAGGCCGCGGGTTCCCAACCACTGCTCCAAAACATTGGATAGTGCTTATGTTTCGTAAAAATTTGACTTTTTACGGAATCTTAAAATACTGGCCACGCGTATTCTGACAACAAGTAACCGACATTTTTTTCATAAAATGAGTTATGAATATCATTTTCTTTATTTTTTCAAGCTCTATTAAAATATTGACATCTCTAAATATACTAAAAATATTTCATTGAAATTGTTCTAAAGTTGGAAACACGTAACAGAAAAAAGGGCCCACCAAGCTGCCAGAAGATACTAGAAGAGCCACACCGTTTTCCTACTATTTGAAAATAGGTGAGAAAAAATTCTAGTGGACAATCCGCAACTGGATTTAAAAAAAAAAATAGCAATTATGTATAGTTTTTCTCTTATTATATGGATGAAGTTAAAACAGGTGCATACTTGAAATTATCAAAATGCAGATCAAAATACTTGAAATTGTTTCCTCGTATCATCATAAAAGTAGAAATAAAATTTAAATTGTTAACTCTTATCAAACATTCTTGTTAATAAAAAGTTTATTTAATTAACATTAACAGATTATTTTTAATATACATAATATGTAATTATTTTTCTCCAAAGTGTCTTTCATTTTCATTGATTTCCTAATACTTATTTATTTATACAGTTTTTCGGCTCTCCTGTCAAAAAATTGAAAAAATGTCGGTTATGTGTTGTCAACTTATGGCCATCTGCGATGCTGTGACAAGAGCGTAAGCGGAAACTCACCTTCGGTGCGGATAGTCCGACTTCTTGGAAAGGTCGCAGTCGTAACAAAAACGGTCGATAGAAAAGGAAGAGAACCAAAACATGTGTGCACATGTATATTCATACAAATATTTTAAAAATATGTTAAGAAAGTGTCAGGGTTGCAAATAGCTGCATTTTTGTTATTTTATTAAAATAACTTACGATACATAACGTCATTAAACAGATACAAACATCAAAATAAAATAAAATGTATTGTATAATATTATTGAAATATGCATGTAAACTAATTTTAATACTCCATTTTTGCGCCCCCTTATGATTTGCGCCCTAGGCGGTTGCCTATTTCGCCTGTATGGTGGCGCCGCCCCTGTGCAGGGCCATGTTAATCTATTCAGCCGGCCCAGTGGGCTTAAAACAGATTTGAATTTATGATAATTTAGTTTGATACGAGCCGTACAGAGAACTAAAAAAATCAGCTGCAGCTGCGTGACTTCGCTTATTTTGTTTTTTTGTTATCTGATTTGATCAATATTTACGCAAAACTCTTAACACATTAAATGCGGGAAGGGTATTTTTACCCGTTCTTTTTTACAAGCATTTGATTTTGTGATATATATGTGTTTTTTGTGCTGTACACCTTCATAGGGGAAATTGTCACCATGAATATCATATTTTAAAAAAATAAAATTAAATAATTTACTTATGTGTAATTGGTTTAATGTGTATTTTTAAGTGTTAGACATAATTAAGTATTAGTGCAATAAGTTCTAAAACTTTTCGAAGATTTTACTGGTGTTGCTATACTTGGTGAGTACCATATTGAGAAAATATATGTATATGTTGGATATTTTGAAACTTCGCCATTTTATGTAAATACGTGTTTTTTACGCGCGAATTCGATTTTTTGCCCGAATTAGGGTATTAGCGGTGCGCGAATCTAACCCGCAATTGATGTGTTAATACGCAGGGTCATGTTATTCTGTTCAGCCGACCCAGGAGACTTTAGACAGATTTTAATTGAAGATGTTGTAAGAATAAAAGTCGAACCCACTTCACACTTCTTAAATTCTCGATGACGTTTTTCAAGTAAATAAGTAAACAATTTTCTTTAATTATTATATATAGTTTTATTTTATTGTTATTAATTCAGATATTTCAATTTAAGCATAATTATGTTCATTTCCACGGTATGGAAATCCAGTTTTTTTGAAATTTTTTTAAATTTTGACAGGGCCATGTTAATCTATTCAGCCGGCTCAGAGGACTATGAATAGATATTAATTATTTTCCACGAACAGTGACTCACAATTTGAAAATATTGAGAATTAAAGTTAAACGAAATAGGTTCACAGAACTCTTTTCTTATGCAGGGTCATGTTACTCTGCTCAGCCGACCCAGTAGACTTTAGACAGATTTTAATTTTGATGACGTTGTATGAATAAAAGTCAATCCCACTTCAAACATTTGAAATTCTTGATGACGATTTTCAAATAACTATTAAAGATTTTTTATTATTAAGATTATGTATAGTTTTACTTTATTGTTTTTAATTGAGATTTCTCATAGATAGCATGGATAATATTTATTTGGAAATCCATTTGTCGTCAAGAAGAATTATCAATAAATAATTTTGACAGGGGTGCAGGGCCATGTTAATCTATTCAGCCGGCCCAGTGGACTTTGAATAGATCTGAAATACGAATTCTTTGTATGGCTTAAACTGGGACAAAGGTACAACCTGTTACAGCACATCTTGACTAGGACAGTTTTCAGGGTGCCAGTTCACCGGTCACAGAATGATTTCATAACATACTATATTCGCAATGTCGTAGGGCAAGCCTACCTGCCAAGGATATGCGATGCATACTTCTTCCGCTCTTGTCGAAAAGGACGAAAAAGCCAAACCAAAACGTTGTCGGTGCGAATACAAGACAAACTATTACACTAACTGAGTCGGAGATTAAAATCAAAAAGACATGACTAGCCAATACGTCAATTTTAAATCTCAGAGATGGACATTTTGGTGCGAAACATCCAAGGCTCTAGACAGGATATACGGTCATAATTTGGTGGACACGCCAGCTCTGGGCCACGTTGAAAAAGATGACTGTTTGATCGACTTAGTGCCTCAACATCGACGATGATCATATCACACAAGACAATCTTGATGACAGTTGTCAAGTCAGAATCTGCCTAACATTGTAACGCTTTCAATTTTAATTTTTATTGACACAAAAATAAAGATTATTATGAAAAGTGGCCGTTGATTTATAGTTATATTATGAATAGGGTTGGTGACCATTCTTCAGTTTTATAGTTTTATTTTATTCTCAATTTAAGCATGGCATTAATTAATTCCAGTTTGAAATCCAGTTGTCGTTAAGAAGAATCATTTGTCGTAATGATTGAATACTTTTGACAATTTTGACAGGGGTCCTATTAAGTGGAAATATCTGAGCGCATTATTAGACTATTAAAGATAAATTCCTGGACGACTTGCATTGTGAATAAAATATTATTTTTATTTAGAGACAATTTGTGTTGTCATATTAACAAATATATGATTTTAATGTTTTTCGTCTACATCACTCCAATGTTTTGGAGTAAGCTATAGCAAGCTCAGGTCAAGTATATTTCTTATGGAAATATTTACTATTGTATCGTTTGCCAATAAATAATTATTATAGAATCAATATATGTGAATGTGAATTAAAATATCTGTTACGCCAGACCCTTCACTGACTAAGATCTTGGTTTCTTTTGTAATTAACCATAGCCCAAAAAAAAAAAATCATTTCCCTAATCCAAAGATAAGAGTTTAGCATAGTTATATTCATATCCACAGTGTGGAAATCCAGTTATCGTCAAGAAGAATTATCAAAAAATAATTTTGACAGTGGTGCAAGGCCATGTTAATCTATTCAGCCGGCCCAGTGGACTATGAATAGATATTAATTATTATCAAATACACTTCTTTTAGAGTATTTTTGATTTTTTTTATTGGATAGAATAGTTTTTATTTTCAATTTAACAATAAGTATATTCAACTTTGTAAATCCAGTTGTCGTTAAAAAGAATTATATAAAAAAAGTGACTGGCGGCATTCAACTGACTGGATTCTGACAAGAGTGCAGGACCAATATGCAATTAGCAGCATAGAAAGACGATGCCAATCAGTCAACACAAAATTGGAACTGCAGGGCCATGTTAATCCCTTCAGCCGGCTCAGGGGACTTTGAGCGGATGCATATTTCGTTCACTTCATCTTAGTACCGACATTTTAATAACGCTAGTGTTCTAATTCTTTATATATCCGGTTAAATAGCCACCGAACGCCATTTAAACGTTGCAGAAAATAAATATGTTGAAAGTATTTTTTTAAAAACTTCGCGAAATAAGGCCTTCAAACGCATCGATAAAATGAACTTTGGCTTCCTTAATTTTGTAGACGAGATTTTGCCAAACCGGTCGGGACTTTGGCACTCTCTGTCATTGCACACCGGACCATTTCCAGTATGTGGCTGAATTGAATAGAAAAATGGATTCATAGTGTGTCGCGGCGAATGTGATTTCAATTTTTTTGCTTTTTTTTTCAATTTTAACATAGTTTTAATCTTTTCCAGTTTGGAAAGGTTCGATGAATCATTTTTCAAGGTTCTAGCATCAATCAATTTATTCTAGCCTAGAATTCCTATCAACTATCAACGATTTTGACAGGGGTGCAGGGCCATGTTAATCGATTCAGCCGGCCCAGTGGACTATGAATAGGTATTAATTATTTTCTAAAAACATTGACTCACAATATGAAAATATTGAAAATTTAAGTTAAACGAAATAGGTTCACAGAACTCTTTTCATATGCAGGGTCATGTTACTCTGTTCAGCCGACCCAGTAGACTTGAAACAGATTTGAAGTCATTGTATTGTGTGTATAATTCAGTTCACAATTCTTACTCTCTCATTGATATTCAATTGATATTTTCAATTCCAATTTCTATTAAAAGAACTCATATTTTATTTGAAGTAAATTGAGCCAGTATTTTTCAATTCCAATTTGGAAATACAGTTAGCGTTATCAAGAATCATTTGGCAAAATTATTTAACACTTTCAGAGATTCCGAAAGGAGTGCAGGGCCATGTTAATCTATTCAGCCGGCCCAGTGGGCTTAAAACAGATTTGAATTTATGATCATTTGGTTTGATACAAGTTTTTTACAATATGAACTGTTCAAAATTCATACTTTTGATTTCTTGATGATTTTTTTTTGGATATCAAATTTATGGAGCTTCAAGTACCAGGACGCACCAAGGATCTTCCAGTCTCCTTCATCGATAAAGATTTTGAAAAATATTGAATTGCATCCCTTTACCGTCGTTTGCAGACGGAAGGGCGTGATCACTACAGAGATAAAAAGTTCACGGGAACTCCATATGCATTATTTTGCAAATCACATTCCATATGCTTCCTCCATACTATATTCGTACATGTACACATGCGCATACATACATACACACATACAGTATACAAATTGTTTTTAAACAAAGAGAGTCATTTTCGTGATGCTAAGTTCGTTCTAAAATTGACAATTTTAGACGACATAAGATCTATGGAGGGTCGTCGAACAGGACTGCTCTGGGTCTATAATCGTCCAGTATGTACGTAGGCGATTATCCTTTTTTTCAAATTGTACACTGTTGCCAGGTCGTGCAACATGGCTTGATAAGTATAGGAGGCTATGCCACAGCCCAAAAAAAAACATTTCCCTAATCCAAAGATAAGAGTTTAGCATAATTATATTTATATCCACAGTGTGGAAATCCAGTTTTCGACAAGAAGAATTATCAATAAATAATTTTGACAGGGGTGCAGGGCCATGTTAATCTATTCAGCCGGCCCAGTGGACAATGAATAGATATTAATTATGAGACACTAGGTGTTTTCATATTGACAAATATAAGTTTTTTATGTTTTTCGTATACATCACTCCACTGCTTTGGGGTAAGCTATAGCAAGCTCAGGTCAAGTATATTTCTTATGGAAATATTTACTATTGTATCCTTTTGCCAGTAAATAATTATTATAGAATCAATATTTGATTAACGAATGTGAAATCTGTTACACCAGACCGTTCACTGACTAAGATCTTGGTTTCCTTTGTAATTAACCATAGCCCAAAACAAATCATTTCCCTAATCCAAAGATAAGAGTTTAGCATAATTATATTTATATGCACGGTGTGGAAATCATGTTATCGTCAAGATGAATTATCAAAAAATTTTGACAGGGGTGCAGGGCCATGTTAATCTATTCAGCCGGCCCAGTGGACAATGAATAGACATTAACTGTTATTAAATATGAATTGCTTCAAGATAATCG
Source organism: Himalopsyche anomala (assembly GCA_031772345.1). Taxonomy (NCBI): domain Eukaryota; kingdom Metazoa; phylum Arthropoda; class Insecta; order Trichoptera; family Rhyacophilidae; genus Himalopsyche; species Himalopsyche anomala. Next base: position 4,764,696 of record CM062843.1, read on the forward strand.
GATCGCAGTCATTCTAAAAAGATTATTGATTTAATGAAATGATAAACCTATGATTGAATCAATTAATATTGCAATCGTTTTTCCGTCGGACTGTAAATAATAAGTCGATTACGATTTACTGAAATATCTGAAACTTGAAATGAAACCATCCTGTTTAAAGTTTTGGTTTTCAGTTGACTGGGTTAAGTTGTTAAGATGTCCAATCACTCATCACAACATATGTCAAATTAAATCCCTGTCAATAGGATAGTCTGTGAATAAAATGTGTCTCTCCGAAAAGCGGCATGGTCATGTTATTCTATTCAGCCGACCAAGCAGGCTTTGAGTAGATGTGTATGTATAGCGTGGTGACGAACCGACATTCGTCTCGTGGTGGTTAAACAAATCAATAGTTTTCGCCTTATATTTGTCGTATGAACTGATTCGATGGATCATTTTTTAAGATTGTAGCATCAATCAATAAACTCTAGCCTGGAAATCCAGTTGTTGGTAAGTGAAAAATCATTTGACAAAATGATCAAAGACGTTCAACGATTTTGACAGGGGTGCAGGGCCATGTTAATCTATTCAGCCGGCCCAGTGGACTTTGAATAGATCTGAAATACGAGTTGCTTAAATGTGTGACAAAAGTACAATCTATTGTTATCGATACAAATAATAGAAGCACATCTTGACCAAGATAATATCTGAGGTCTTCTCGTAAGAAAAGGGAAGATTTCATAACATATTATATTCGCAATGTCGTAGGGCAAGGCTACCTGCCATTGATATGCGATGAATATTTCGACAGCTCTTGCCGACCCCTATCAATACACCAAGTCAAAACATAAGTCGACATTAAATAAATAAGCAATGGACTATACTCTTTGCTGCGAAAAATCCAGGACTCTAGAGAGGGTAAACAGAAATAATTTGGTGGACACGAGAGCTCTTGGTCTCGCCGAAAACGAAGGCTGATCGATCAACTGAGTGTCTCAAAATCTACAACGAATATATTTCAGCGCAATCAGCAGCATATAAAGACGATGGCGATCTGTTGAAACAGAATACAAATGAAATGACAAACCATCTCTCAAGAGTTGATGCAGTAGCGGTACAAAATTGCACGTGCAATATTGCAGGGCCATGTTTCTCTGTTCAGCCGACCCAGTGCACTTGAAACAGACTTTGATTGATGATTTTGTTTGTATAATAGTGAAATACAATTTCAATAATTAACATTTAACATTTTGAAATCTTTATAATTTGACAAGTAAATATGTTATTATTCAATTTTATGATATGCAGGGCCATGTTAATCTGTTCAGCTGACCCAGTGGGCTTAAAACAGATTTGAATTTATGATAATATGGTGGGTTTTAAGTCAATTACAGAATGAATTGTTCAGAATTCATACGTTTGATTTCTTGATGACAATCGTCAAGTATGTATGTAGACGATTACTATTGTATAATTTATGATGTTGAAAGAATAAAAGTCGAACCAACTTCACACTTCGTGAATTCTCGATGACGTTTTTCAAGTAAATATTTAAGCAATTTTCTTCAACTATTATGTAAAGTTTTATATTATTGTTAATAATTAAAACTTTTCATTTTTAGCATAATCATATTTGGCGTCGTGGTGTGGAAATCCAGTTGTCGTCAAGAAGAATTATCAAAAAATATTTTTGACAGGGGTGCAGGGCCATGTTAATCTATTCAGCAGACCCAGTGGACTATGAATAGATATTAATTATTATCAAATATGAATTATTTCAATCGGATCGCAAACGTTCTACTTAGATTTTTGATGTTATTCAAAAAAATGAAAGATGGCTTATTTAATGAATCTTTAAGCCTCATGCCAGGAATGGTATTGCGTACAACCCATATTCTTTAGCTAACGTGAATTCCAAAGAAAGCTGAGGAATCCGGTTGTCGTTAAGAATAATTTGGCAAAATGATTGAAGACTGTCAACGATTTCCACAGAGGTGCAGGGCCATGTTAATCTATTCAGCCGGCCCAGTGGACAATGAATAGATCTGAAATACGAACTCTTTGAGTTGTTTAAATGTGTAACAAAAGGACAATCTGTCGTCACTGTTTAATCCAGAATCCAGATTTCCGAAGGTGGCAGTCCTCGGTAGGTGACTGTTTGATCGACGACTATTATATCACACAAGACAATCTTGATATGCAGGGTCATGTTATTCTGTTCAGCCGACCCAGGAGACTTTAATTTTAAGACAGATTTTAATTGATGATGTTGTAAGAATAAAAGTCAAACACACTTCGCACTTCTCGAATTCTCGATGACGTTTTTCAAGTTAATATGTAAGCATCTTTCTTTAATTATAACATCGTCGGTGTTCAGCCAAAAAGCTTTAAGTCGAAAAATGGGTGTTTTGAGTTATGAATGCAGAACGATAGATTAAAACATTCTCTATCATATGAAAAAACAAACACACCTAGATTTCATTTATTTATTTTGTTATTTAAAAAAGTAATACGACCCTAAGTCAATTCCGTTGACAGTTAGGACTGGTAAAAAGCTTCAACTCACTTGAAGCATTTTAGCTGTAAGAATTTTGGTGAATTGTTGTTTATTCCGTTGACTTAATGTTTATGGTCGAGCTACGTTGACAGTTCGCTCTCTTGTTTTATCCTTTGTTTTGGATGCAATCGTATGTTATACAATTATTTATATACCATGTACCAATTTACGTCTATATAAAATGGTTTCTGCGGGAGCTGTCGACTAAAATAGTAATTAATATAAAGGGTAAGTCACTTAATTTAACATAACCCCATAATGACGTTTGCTTCACAATTGATTGTTTTTGTATTGACACGGCGTTCCTTTGTTGTAATTACTTGTAATTTGAATGAAATTGTTAAAAGCGTACGTTTATTTTATATTCCAGATGAAAAATCTAGTGATGTGGATATCAATCCATGGAGAACTCTACTTTACCGTTTAACCAAGAAGACAAAAATTTCGTAAGGCATGCATGACACTAGGAAGTGAATTAACCCATCATACATTACAGTGAAGCAGGTGTGTACGACAATACTTTGATGCATCCCTCCATTATTGGTTTAACATTGGTATAGCCTCCAGCTTCTCCTGAAAGATTCCAGTTATATGAAAAAATATGAATTTAAGCCTACACTTGCATACATCTTTCAAGAAGAATTATCGATAAATAATTTTAGCAGGGGTGCGGGGCCATGTTAATCTATTCAGCCGGCCCAGTGGACTTTGAATAGATATTAACTGTTATCAAATACGAATTGCTTCAAGATAATCGGATCGCAATCGATTTAAAAAGATTATTGATTTAATGAAACGATTAACCTATGATTGAATCAATTAATATTGCAATCGTTTTTCCATTGGAGTGTAAGTGATATAAGTCAATTACGATTAACTGAAATATCTGACACCATCCTGTTAAGAGTTACGGTTATCAGCACCAGTACGAAATTGCATGTGCAATAGAACAATATAGCAATAGTGAAGAGCCAAAGTTATCCATTCAACCGGCATAGTACACTTTGAACAGATGCGAAGAAAAAAACATAAAGAGTATGGTCCGTTTTTAATACAGAAACATACATTCACACATCGTGCAGCTAATCTTCAATTAAAAACTTTTGTCCGAATTCAGATCTGCGATCCATATTTCCAGCCAACAAAATAACCGATGCAAAGACATCAGCAGCTGGAGTAAAAACATGACACGAAAAACGACACGCCAAAAGATATGGTAAAATGCAAAATTAAATGGCCACCATATGGTAATTTCATTCCGGATCTCTGTGTTTTATTATAAGTGTGCAGGGTCATGTTAATCTGTTCAGCCGACCCAGTAGACTTGAAACAGATTTGAAGTCATTGTATTGTGTGTATGAAAAGCAAGTGCAATATCAACAATTCACAATTCTTACTTTCTCATTGATATTCAATTGATATTTTCAATTCCAATTTCTATTAAAAGAACTCATATACTATGATAAAACGGAAAGAAATGACATTTTTTGTTATTGTGACAAAAAAAATATTTTAAAAAAAAATGATACAATATTATTCTGTTATATAATTTTCCTCGTTGTCTTTTATCGTCCTCCATAAAAGAGGCAACTTTTTGATACCCTTTTCGTAAAACTCTGGTGACTTACTGGCAAAATACAAATCCAGGTGATTTTTCACCCGGTCGGCGTTTGTAAATTTTTTGTCACGAAGTGAATGCTTCATCGACTTGAAGAGATAATAATCCGAAGGTGCTATGTCCGGTGAATATGAAGGATGTGGCAGAAGTTCGAAATCAAGTTCTCTTATTTATTGCTGAGTAATTTTTGCCGCATGAGGCCTCGCATTGTAATGTTGTAAAATCCGCCTATTGTTATTGACCAAAAAAGATCGTTTTTTTAATAACTCTGCTTTTAATCGTTCTAGTTGAGCACAGTATAGCTCTGCCGTAACTGTTTGACCAGATTTCAATAATTCAAAATGTATTATCTTCGAAACATCCCACCAAACACACAACAAAACTTTTTTTAACGTCAATGTTGGCCGAGGAGTAGGCACAGGTACTTGATTTGGTGATAGTCATTGTTTTTTCCCCTGGTATTACTGTAAAGGACCCATTTTTTGTCCCCGGTAATTATCTTTCTGAGAAATGGATCCGTTTCGTGCCTGGACAATAGAGAAGCACAGATGGTCACGCTTGTTCCAAGGCCGTTTGAGAGAGTGTGTGTTTTTGAGAGAGCTTGCCTGTGTTTTTTTCCCAATCTTTTCAGATGATCTTGCACAGTTGTTATTGGACAGCCAATGTCGTGTGACAATTCCTTCACTATTTTACGAGGATCAGCTTCCACCAATAATTTTAGGACGTCATCATCGATTTTGAGGGGTCTTCCTGTTTTTGGTTTGTCCTTTAACTCCCTATCGCCACTTTTGAACTTTTGAAACCATCTAAAGCACTTTCAAAAATTCAAGACGTCACCGTAAATGTCACAAATGGTCTTCGTAGCTTCTTTTGGTTTTAATCCTTTATCGAATAAAAACAGCATAAAACAGCGCAACTGTGTTTATTCAATCTCAGGCTTCTCCATTTTTCCACAACGGCAAAAAAAGTATAAAACATGTTGAAATGGAAAGAGTACACACAGAGCTTTAAAATAATACCAACCCCGACGTGTTAGCTCAACGGAAACCGTTGACAAACAGATTTTAAAGTGACGCGCCAGAAAAAATGTCATTTCTTTCCGTTTTACCTAATATATCGCAAATAACTTGCATGGTTATAAGGTAAAACATTATGACATGTGCTTAAAGTCATAAGCTTCAAAATGTACTTTTGTTATTAGCAATAAAATTCACCTTGCTACTTTGATAGGTGTATCAAACTTGACAACTAATGTCAATTAATTCAGACATTGTGTTATTTTACTAACTTTTATCTATGTTTACATAATTGTCTTTACTTACATTAGTTGTATTTTTGTAAAAATCATGTACAAAGTTTATTCAATGATTTAATATTGTGCACTGTACTACTGTATCCTCATATTTTGTATTATTAAATTGTTAAGATTACTGGCTGTATTTTTGTGAGTATTTCTGTCAATAAAATATTTTTTGTTTAACAGCTGCTATTTTTCTCTTCCCACCTCTCCCCCGCCCACCCCCCTTCCTTTCTGGCGCCTTCTTTTTTTAAAATAAAGGAATAGGAATAATAATAATAACTATTTCCTAGCTGGGTCCCGCATACAGTTATCTGTATGTAAGTACGAAACTTTTATTTTTCAAGCATTGGATTTGATTGAAAGGTTAGGAGTAAATCTTCCATCGGCATTTTGTTTCCCCACTATTCAAATTAATGAAATGAAGACAATTCGCATGCATTCAACATGCAGGGTCATGTTATTCTGTCCAGCCGACCCAGGAGGCTTTAGACAGATTTTAATTGATGATGTTGTTAGAATAAAAGTCAAACACACTTCGCACTTCTTGAATTCTCGATGACGTTTTTCAAGTAAACATGTAAGCAATTTTCTTCAATTATTGTGTATAGTTTTATTTTATTGTTTTTAATTCAGATTTTACAATTTTAGCATAAGTATATTCATATCCACAGCGTGGAAATCCAGTTGTCGTCAAAAAGAATTATCAATAAATAATTTTGACAGGGGTGCAGGGCCATGTTCATCTATTCAGCCGGCCCAGTGGACAATGAATAGATCTGAAATACGAATTCTTTGTATGGCTTAAACTGGGACAAAGGTACAACCTGTTGATAACGATACAATAAATAACAGCACATCTTGACTAGGACAGTTTTCAGTTTCAATAAAGATTATTATGAAAAGTGGCCGATGATTTATAGTTATGTTATGAATAGGTTTGGTGACCATTCTTCAGTTTTATAGTTTTATTTTATTCTCAATTTAAGCATGGCATTAATTAATTACAGGTTGAAATTCAGTTGTCGTTAAAAAGAATTATTTGTCAAAATGATTGAATACTATCAACGACTTCGACAGAGGTGCAGGGCCATGTTAATCTATTCAGCCGGCCCAGTGGACAATGAATAGATCTGAAATACGAACATTTTGAGTCGTTTAAATGTGTGACAAAAGTACAATATGTCGTAAAAATACAAGTATCTCTTGACGAGAATATCAGAGGTGCCAGGTCATCAGGCTGATCGATCGACTGAGTGTCTCAACATCGTCAATGAATATGTTTCATCGCAATTAGCAGCATAGAAATACGATGGCTATCTGTTGAAACAGAAAACAAACGAAATGACAAACCATCTCCATAAGATTTGATACAGTAGCGGTACAAAACTGCATGTGCAATATTGCAGGGCCATGTTTCTCTGTTCAGCCGACCCAGTGGATTAAAAACAGATTTGAATTTATGATCATATGGTGTGTTTTAAGTCTATTACAGAATTAATTGTCCAGATTTTAAGAGTTGACAAATATGTATGTAGGCGATTACTATTGTATAATTTATGATGTTGAAAGAATAAAAGTCGAACCCACTTCACACTTCGTGAATTCTAGATGACGTTTTTCAAGTAAATATGTAAGCAATTTTCTTAAATTATTAATTAGTCAGTTCTTGACTTACGACCATTTCGACCCACTTACTAGGTGGTGGAACGGAACCCCGTCGTAAGTCGAGAACTGACTGTATATAGTTTTATTTTATTGATATTAATTGAGATTTCTCAATTTTAGCATAGTTATATTCATATCCACAGTGTGGAAATCCAGTTTTCGTCAAGAATATTTATCAATAAATAATTTTGACAGGGGTGCAGGGCCATGTTAATCTATTCAGCCGACCCAGTGGACAATGAATACGTCGATTTTAAATCTGAGAGATGGACATTTTGGTGCGAAACATCCAAGGCTCTAGACAGGATATACGGTCATAATTTTGTGGACACGCGAGCTCTGGGCCACGTTGAAAAAGATGACTGTTTGATAGACTGAGTCCCTCAACATCGACGATGATAATATCGCACAAGACAATCTTGATGACAGTTGTCAAGTCAGAATCTGCCTAACATTGTAACGCTTTCAATTTTAATTTTTATTGACACAAAAATAAAGGTTATTAATGTTATTATGAAAAGTGGCCGATGATTTATAGTTATGTTATGAATAGGTTTGGTGACCATTCTTCGGTTTTATAGTTTTATTTTATTCTCAATTTAAGCATGGCATTAATTAATTCCAGTTTGGAAATCCAGTTGCCGTTAAGAAGAATCATTTGTCGAAATGATTGAATACTTTTGAATATTTTGACAGGAGTCCTTTTAAGTGGAAAAAGCTGAGCGCATTATTAGACTATTAAAGATAAACTAGCTGTAAGCCCGTTGACCTCAACGGGGGGATTTTTGTTGCATTTTTAAGTAGTCAGAAAATTTACAGGCGTCAAAAATAAATTACTAACCTATTTATTGAATAATCCAGAAATTCTGATAGTAAAAGAAATATATCTCGGGGCGTATATCGACAGCCCTGCCCTGCAGTATTTAAATTGTAAATTATTTATTTTTGGAATAATGTTCTAGTTTGCTAACAACTATTTTTCATAATTTAAAAATAAGTTCCTGGATGAATTGCATTGTGAATAAAATATTATTTTTATTTAGAGACACATTGTTTTGTCATATTAACAAATATCTATATATTAATAGTCGTTAATGTCCGTCCGTCTGAATGATTGTCCGCGATTTTCCCTCCCCCTCCTCCGCCCCAGCCCCGCTGTCACCATTTTTTTATTCATACCAAATACATACTTTTTTCGTTTGTATATTATGGTCGCGATTTCGCCTTTTCGATGACGTCAAGAAAGACGGTCCCCCTCCCCCCATCCTGCCCCGCTGTCGTCATTAATTCATTTCTTCATTTTTCTCTGACGTCATGAGTGAATTTTTGAAATCATGACATTTTTATTTTATTATGTGTAAAAACAATTAATTTTCAAAAAATATTCTCTCAAGCTGTGGGATTCGATACCATGCCCCAATTTTCATGCGCGACGTTCGGCCACCCAACGCACTGCTCCACAAGTCCACTTGATGGTTACGAAAAAAAAACTCTATTTAAAGTTTTAGTTAACTAATAATGACATCTGTGGGTGAAATCTTGCACTAAACGAATTTTAACCGTTCTGCAGCGTTGTGAGAGGCTATATAAGGCTGCTCAATTATATATAATAATTTAATATATAATAATTTAATTAACTATTTATTTATATATATACGAAAAATGGTTGTTAGCAAGCTTAAACATTATTCCAAATATTAAATAATTTACGAGGTCTATTTCTGCTAATACGAAAAATAGTTGTTAGCAAACTTAAACATTATTCCAAAAATTAAGTAATTAACAAGGACTATTTTTGCTACTATGAAAAATGGTTGTTAGCAAACTTAAACATTATTCCAAAAATTAAATAATTTACGAGGTCTATTTCTGCTAATAGGAAAAATAATTGTTAGCAAACTTAAACATTATTCCAAAAATTAAGTAATTTACAAGGACTATTTTTGCTACTATGAAAAATGGTTGTTAGCAAACTTAAACATTATTCCAAAAATTAAATAATTTACGAGGTCTATTTCTGCTAATAGGAAAAATAATTGTTAGCAAACTTAAACATTATTCCAAAAATTGAGTAATTTACAAGGACTATTTTTGCTACTATGAAAAATGGTTGTTAGCAAACTTAAACATTATTCCACAAATTCAATAATTTACGAGGTCTATTTCTGCTAATAGGAAAAATAATTGTTAGCAAACTTAAACATTATTCCAAAAATTAAGTAATTTACAAGGACTATTTTTGCTACTATGAAAAATGGTTGTTAGCAAACTTAAGCATTATTCCAAAAATTAAATAATTTACGAGGTCTATTTCTGCTAATAGGAAAAATAATTGTTAGCAAACTTAAACATTATTCCAAAAATTAAGTAATTTACAAGGACTATTTTTGCTACTATGAAAAATGGTTGTTAGCAAACTTAAACATTATTCCAAAAATTCAATAATTTACGAGGTCTATTTCTGCTAATACGAAAAATAATTGTTAGCAAACTTAAACATTATTCCAAAAATTAAGTAATTTACAAGGACTATTTTTGCTACTATGAAAAATGGTTGTTAGCAAACTTAAACATTATTCCAAAAATTCAATAATTTACGAGGTCTATTTCTGCTAATAGGAAAAATAATTGTTAGCAAACTTAAACATTATTCCAAAAATTAAGTAATTTACAAGGACTATTTTTGCTACTATGAAAAATAATTGTTAGCAAACTTAAAAATTATACCAAAAATAAAATAATTTACGAAATTTCTGCTTCTAAGAAAAATGGTTGTTAGCAAACTTAAACATTGTTCCAAAAATTAAGTAATTTACAAGGACTATTTTTGCTACTATGAAAAATGGTTGTTAGCAAACTTAAACATTATTCCAAAAATTCAATAATTTACGAAGTCTATTTCTGCTAATACGAAAAATAATTGTTAGCAAACTTAAACATTATTCCAAAAATTAAGTAATTTACAAGGACTATTTTTGCTACTATGAAAAATGGTTGTTAGCAAACTTAAACATTATTCCAAAAATTCAATAATTTACGAGGTCTATTTCTGCTAATAGGAAAAATAATTGTTAGCAAACTTAAACATTATTCCAAAAATTAAGTAATTTACAAGGACTTTTTTTGTTACTACGAAAAATAGTTAACAAACTTAAACATTATTCCAAAAATTCAATAACTTACGAAATTTCTGCTATTACGAAAAATAGTTGTTGGCAAACTAGAACATGATTCCAAAAATAAATAATTTACAATTTAAATACTGTAGGGCAGGGCTGTCGATATACCCCCCCAGATATATTTCTTTTACTATCAGAATTTCTGAATTATTCAATAAATAGGTTAGTAATTTATTTTTGACGCCTGTAAATTTTCTGACTACTTAAAAATGCAATAAAAATCCCCCCGTTGAGGTCAACGGGCTTACAGCTAGTATATTTTTAATGTTTTTCGTATACATCACTCCAATGTTTTGGAGTAAGCTATAGCAAGCTCAGGTCAAGTATATTTCTTATGGAAATATTTACTATTATATCGTTTGCCAGTAAATAATTATTATAGAATCAATATTTGATTAACGAATGTGAAATCTGTTACACCAGACCGTTCACTGACTAAGATCTTGGTTTCCTTTGTAATTAACCATAGCCCAAAACAAATCATTTCCCTAATCCAAAGATAAGAGTTTAGCATAATTATATTTATATCCACGGTGTGGAAATCCAGTTATCGTCAAGAAGAATTATCAAAAAATAATTTTGACAGTGGTGCAGGGCCATGTTAATCTATTCAGCCGGCCCAGTGGACGATGAATAGATATTAACTGTTATCAAATACGAATTGCTCCAAGATAATCGGATCGCAATCGTTCTACTTAGATTGTCGATTAAATGAAACGATTAACCTATGATTGAATCAGTTAATTTTGCAATCGTTTTTCCGTCGGAGTGTAAATAATAAGTCGATTACGATTTACTGAAATATCTGAAACTTGAAATGAAACCATCCTGTTTAAAGTTTTGGTTATCAGTTGACAGGGTTAAGTTGTTAAGCTGTTCAATCACTCATCACAACATATGTCAAATTTAATCCCTGTCAACAGGATAGTCTATGAATAAAATGTGTCTCTCCGAAAAGCGGCATGGTCATGTTAATCTATTCAGCCGACCAAGCAGGCTTTGAGTAGATGTGTATGTATAGCGTGGTGACGAACCGACATTCGTCTCGTGGTGGTTAAACAAATCAATAGTTTTCGCCTTATATTTGTCGTATGAACTGATTCGATGGATCATTTTTTAAGATTGTAGCATCAATCAATAAACTCTAGCCTGGATATCCAGTTGTTGGTAAGTGAAAAATCATTTGACAAAATGATCAAAGACGTTCAACGATTTTGACAGGGGTGCAGGGCCATGTTAATCTATTCAGCCGGCCCAGTGGACTTTGAATAGATCTGAAATACGAGTTGCATAAATGTGTGACTAAAGTACAATCTATTTTTATCGATACAAATAATAGAAGCACATCTTGACCAAGATAATATCTGAGGTCTTCTCGTAAGAAAAGGGAAGATTTCATAACATATTATATTCGCAATGTCGTAGGGCAAGGCTACCTGCCATTGATATGCGATGAATATTTCGACAGCTCTTGCCGACCCCTATCAATACACCAAGTCAAAACATAAGTCGACATTAATTAAATAAGCAATGGACTCTTCTCTTTGCTGCGAAAAATCCAGGACTCTAGAGAGGGTAAACAGAAGTAATTTGGTGGACACGAGAGCTGATCGATCGTGTCTCAACACCGACAATGAATATATTTCAGCGCAATTAGCAGCATAGAAAGACGATGGCGATCTGTTGAAACAGAATACAAATGAAATGACAAACCATCTCCATAAGAGTTGATGCAGTAGCGGTACAAAATTGCACGTGCAATATTGCAGGGCCATGTTTCTCTGTTCAGCCGACCCAGTGGACTTGAAACAGACTTTGATTGATGATTTTGTTTGTATAATAGTGAAATACAATTTCAACAATTAACATTCATCATTTTGAAATCTTTATAATTTGACAAGTAAATAATTATGAAATCTAAATAATTTGACAAAGTCGAACCCACTTCACACTTCGTGAATTCTCGATGACGTTTTTCAAGTAAATATTTAAGCAATTTTCTTTAATTATTATATATAGTTTTATTTTATTGTTTTTAATTGAGATTTCTCAATTTAAGCATAATTATATTCATATCCACGGTGTGCAAATCCAGTTGTCGTCAAGAAGAATTATCGATAAATAATTTTGACAGGGTTGCAGGGCCATGTTAATCTATTCAGCCGGCCCAGTGGACTATGAATAGATATTAATTGTTATCAAATATGAATTATTTCAACCGGATCGCAATCGTTTTAAGATGATTATTGATTTAATGAAACGATTGACCTATTTGGCAAATATTTTCAAACGACTTTAACCTGCAGCTTCATGGTGCCACTAAAACACTTATTAGTTGTAAAAATACTGTGTCCTTATTTATCCTGTCCTGTGCTTAGCTCATACTGCTATAGGACAATATGATTCGGCGATTAACTATTTTGAGGATAGTCTAAAGATGCAAAAACTCATTTACAAAAATGCACCTCATCAAGGTGTTGCTATGTTCTTAAGTAACCTAGGTGCAGCTTATGATGTTAAAAGAGACTATGATCGAGCAATTGTGTGCCACGAAAAGAGCTTAAAGATGAGGAAACGATTCTAACAAGATAACCGCCACTCGGATGTCGCTTCTCCTCTAAATAATCTAGGTGGAGCTTATAATGATAAAGGACAACATGATCAGACGATTAAGTACCATGAGGAGAGCATAAAGATGAAGTTGTTCATCTACGGCAGTGTTTCTTAACCGTATTGAAAGAATCGCATCATTTGGTAGAAATAAATTGTCCAAAATTATCTAATTATGTCTTCCTTCTTCTACCGCTACGATTCGGATCGAAAATAATGATTGAAAACCAAGGAATCAGATAGTACCCGATTCCTTTTATATAATTAACCTTTTATTGTAACAAAACCTGAAGAGGACCAATAATGTATACAGACAACGTTCTATCTAATTTTTCAACAAGCCTTTTTACAGCAATTCTGTGTTCGACCTATAAGGGATTTGAAAAAATCTGTGCGGCCACATTTTAGAAAGGTGATATCGAATTACTAGACACCGATAAATGTGGGTCAATTGAACTGTTGGTTCAGTAAATTCTCTTCAATATAACATGAAGATTGAAACATCCTCATCTATAGAACGTAGTATAAAGTATGATCTCATGAAAAATACTTGAAAAGTTATTTCTTGCTTCTCGAAGGAGAGAGATTTCTAGTCTCTAGTCTGAAGAGACTCCTCGCGATATTACTTCTTACGCGCTGGGTCATGTTTCTCTGTTCAGCCGACCCAGTGGACTTGGAACAGAATGCAATTGATTGTATTAAAGTGACTTACAATAGTTTACAATTCTTACTTTTAAAATATTAATTTTTCTCTGAAAGAGGATTCTCGATTTCTTAATTGAAAAGAACAGTTTTTATTTCAATTTAAGCAAAAGTCTATTCCATTTTGGAAATCCAGTTGTCGTTAAGAAGAATCATATAAAAAAATGATTGACGGCATTCAACTGACTGGATTTTGAGAAGAGTGCAGGACCAATATGCAATAAGCAGCATAGAATTACGATGCCAATCTGTCAACATGAGGTGGTAACTGCAACGGTGCAGGGCCATGTTCAGCCGGCTCAGGGGACTTTGAGCGGATGCATATTTCGTTCACTTTATCTCAATATACCAAAATTTCAATAATGCTAGTGTTCTAACTCTTTATATATGTGTTGAAATAACCACCGAACGCCATTTAAACGTTGCAGAAAATAAATATGAACGTATTTTTTAAAAAACTTCGCGAAATAAGGCCTTCAAACGCATCGATAAAATGAACTTTGGCTTCCTTAATTTTGTAGACGAGATTTTGCCAAACCGGTCGGGACTTTGGCACTCTCTGTCATTGCACACCGGACCATTTCCAGTATGTGGCTGAATTGAATAGAAAAATGGATTCATAGTGTGTCGCGGCGAATGTGATTTCAATTGTTTTGCTTTTTTTTTCAATTTTAACATAGTTTTAATCTTTTCCAGTTTGGAAAAGTTCGATGAATCATTTTTCAAGGTTTAGCTAGCAAATTTATTCTAGCTTAGAATTCCCGTTGTCGTTAGAGAATAATTTGGCAAAATGATTAAAGTCTATCAACGATTTCGACAGAGGGTGCAGGGCCATGTTAATCTATTCAGCCGGCCCAGTGGACTTTGAATAGATCTGAAATACGAATTCTTTGTGTGTCTTAAACTTGGACAAAGGTACAACCTGTCGTTAACGATACAATAAATAACAGCACATCTTGACTAGGACAGTTTCCAGGGTGCCAGTTCACCGGTCACAGAATGATTTCATAACATACTATATTCGCAATGTCGTAGGGCAAGCCTACCTGCCAAGGATTTGCGATGCAGACTTCTTCCGCTCTTGTCGAAAAAGACGAAAAAGCCAAACCAAAACAACGTATTACACTAACTGAGTCAGAGATAAAAATTCAAAAAGACATGAGAAGCCAATACGTCAATTTTAATCCTGAGAGATGGACATTTTGCTGCGAAACATCCATTGCTCTAGACAGGATATACGGTCATAATTTGGTGGACACGCGAGCTCTGGGCCACGTTGAAAAAGATGACTATTTGATCGACTTAGTGCCTCAACATCTACGATGATAATATCACACAAGACAATCTTGATGACAGTTGTCAAGTCAGAATCTTCCTAACATTGTAACGCTTTCAATTTAAATTTTTCTCGACACAAAAATTAAAATTAATATGAAAAGTGGCCGATGATTTATAGTTATGTTATGAATAGGGTTGGTGACCATTCTTCAGTTTTATAGTTTTATTTTATACTCAATTTAGCCGTGACATTAATTAATTCCAGTTTGGAAACCCAGTTGTCGTTAAAAAGAATTATTAGTCAAAATGATTGAAGACTATCAACGATTTCGACAGAGGTGCAGGGCCATGTTAATCTATTCAGCCGGCCCAGTGGACAATGAATAGATCTGAAATACGAACTCTTTGAGTTGTTTAAATGTGTGACAAAAGTACAATCTGTCGTAAAAATATCTCTTGACAACAATATCAGAGGTGCCAGGTCACCGGCTCGTGGACTCGGAACAGAAGTGAAGACTACATATCATATTATATTCGCAATGTCGTAGGGCAAGGCTACTATTTCTTCTGCTAATGTAAAGTGACAAATTAAATCCCTGTCAAATAGGATAGTCTATGAATAAAATGTGTCTCTCTGAAAAGCGGCATGGTCATGTTAATCTATTCAGCCGACCAAGCAGACTTCGAATAGATGTGTATTGACAAAACAATGACATTCAATTGCAGCGAATGTGATATACAGTGGAACTCTCAATTACACTACCCCGAATTAAGCGATGGCTTGAAATATTGAACATCACACATCCCAACTTCACGATCGCATTCGATTGTCGTTACTAAGAGACGGTTGTCTGTGCCGCGCATACAGTAAAATTTTTGCTAGCGTCTGTGTATTCAACACGTGCCAGGCTAAACACGCACTACTACAAATACTAAATATTTCGTCCACATTTTTTTTTTACAAAACTAAGGGAAATCTTAGTTTTGCGTTTTTCGCGGAAAAAACCAAATCCCTAATTTTGTATGAGATTCACAACCCCAATTACATGGTTCCGAATAGTGTAAATGATGGTTTTACTGTATATATTTACCATCTTACCGAGGAACTGATTCAATGAATCATTTTTTTTATGATTGTAGTATCAATCAATTTCTTCAAGCATAGAAATCCCGTTGTCGTTAAGAATGATTTGGCAAAACGATTGAAGACTATCAACGATTTCGACAGGGGTGCAGGACCATGTTAATCCAGACTTTCAGACCAGTCCCAGACTTTCATTACAGCGGAGATTTTCGACCCGTTGTCAACAGTTTCAATTTTACAAATTAGATATTTCAAGATTAAACAAAGCTCCCAATATATTATATAGAAAAGCTATATTTGAAAAAAAACAATGGTACACCGACCTCAAAAGATTTCCCATCGCCGCTCTTCTGGACGATAATTAATTAAAACTATCATATTTGCTACTGTTCTACAGAGAATGCAGGCGACAACGGCTGAGCGCATTATTAGACTATTAGAAATTGGAACAAAATATTATTTTTATTTAGAGACACTTTGTGTTGTCATATTAACAAATATAAGTTTTTTATGTTTTTCGTATCACTCCACTGTTTTGGAGTAAGCTATAACAAGCTCAAGTCAAGTATATTTCATATGGAAATATTTACTATTGTATCGTTGGCCAGTAAATAATTATTATAGAATCAATATGTGTTTCACGAATGTGAAATAAAATATCTGTTACGACAGACCCTTCACTGACTAAGATCTTGGTTTCCTTTGTAATTAACCATAGCCCAAAACAAATCATTTCCCTAATCCAAAGATAAGAGTTTAGCATAATTATATTTATATGCACGGTGTGGAAATCATGTTATCGTCAAGATGAATTATCAAAAAATTTTGACAGGGGTGCAGGGCCATGTTAATCTATTCAGCCGGCCTTTGAATAGATCTGAAATACCAACTCTTTGAGTTGTTTAAATGTGTGACAAAAGTACAATCTTTCGTCACTGTACAATTCAGAAACGTCACTCAAGTAAGTTGATCAACGTCACAGATAACGTTTCCGGTGCGAATGCAATTCAAACTTACTATTTAAGAATAATATCAATATCTTCCATTTTAGAAATCCAGTTGTCGTCAAGAAGAATTATCAAGAAATAATTTTGACAGGGGTGCAGGGCCATGTTAATCCATTCAACCGGCCCAGTGGACTATGAATAGATTAATTATTTGTCACAATCAGTGACTCACAATATGAAAATATTGAGAATTAAAGTTAAACGAAATAGGTTCACAGAACTCTTTTCATGTGCAGGGTCATGTTACTCTGCTCAGCCGACCCAGTAGACTTTAGACAGATTTTAATTTTTATGACGTTGTATGAATAAAAGTCAATCCCACATTTGAAATTCTCGATGACGATTTTCAAATAACTATGAAAGATTTTTTTTATTATTATATATAGTTTTACTTTATTGTTTTTAATTGAGATTTCTCATAGATAGCATAGATAATATTTATTTGGAAATTCATTTGTCGTCAAGAAGAATTGTCGATAAATAATTTTGACAGGGGTGCAGGGCCATGTTAATCTATTCAGCCGACCCAGTGGACAATGAAAAGATATGAATTATTATCAAATATGAATTATTTCAAGACAATCTGATTGCAGTCGTTCTGCTTAGATTGTTGATTAAATGAAACGATATACTTATGGTTGAAATATATAATCAATTAATAATGTGATCGTTTTTCCAGGGAAGATACTGTGACGTAAGTCGATTACGATTTACTGAAACATCTGACACTTGAAATGAATCCACCCTGTTAAGAATTGCAACAGCAGTAGGAAATTGCATGCTCAATAGTGAAGAGCGAATTCGAGAATTAATTGGAAAAAAATCGAAGCCAGACCCTGCGAATCCGTAACAGTAGTCATTTGGTGTACACGAGAGCTAATATGTGCGGCTCGCGGTCATATATGACAAATAATGTTTTTTCAAAGTATTTTATGCAAACTATGTCCCAGTACTATAGCATTCACCCTACGTCAGTGGTTTTCAACCTTAATGTTAATGCGCCTTCCTTTGCAATGGTCCACGCCTCCCAAGTTGGAGATCGCTGCCCTACATTGTTTTGTAATGATTGCAAAATTCGATGAAATGTTCAGGCAAATCTCAAAAATTTTCAGGTGATTCAAAGCACTCTTATAAGTCACTTTGCCTGATCATTTTATAGAATTTTGGAACTTATCTTGATCTTAAATTCATTTAATTTTAATATCACTGCTCAACACATTTGCTGGTTCATTTTAATTTGGAGAACTAAAAAAATCAGCTGCAGCTACGTGACTTCACTTATTTTGTTTTTTTGTTATTTGATTTGATCAATATTTACGCAGAACTCTTTTAATTTGCAGGGTCATGTTACTCTGTTCAGCCGACCCAGGAGACTTTAGACAGATTTTAATTGATGATATTGTAAGAATAAAAGTCAAACACACTTCGCACTTCTCGAATTCTCGATGACGTTTTGCAAGTAAATATGTAAGCATCTTTCTTTAATTACAATATCGTCGGTGTTCAGCCAAAAAGCTTTAAGTCGAAAAATGGGTGTTTTGAGTTATGAATGCAGAACGATAGATTAAAGCATTCTCTATTATATGAAAAAACAAACACACCTAGATTCCATTTATTTACTTTGTTATTTAAAAAAGTAATATGACCCTAAGTCAATTCCGTTGACAGTTAGGACTGGTAAAAAGCTTCAACTCACTTGAAGCTTTATAGCTGTAAGAATTTTGGTGAATTGTTGTTTATTCCGTTGACTTGATGCTTATGGTCGAGCTACGTTGACAGTTCGCTCTCTTGTTTTATCCTGTGTTTTGGATTTAATCGTATTTTATACAATTATTTATATACCATGTACCAATTTAATGGTTTCTGTGGGAGCTGTCGATTAAAATAGTAATAAATATAAAAGGTAAGTCACTTAATTTAACATAACCTCATAATGACGTTTGCTTCACAATTGATTGTTTTTGTATTGACACAGCGTTCCTTTGTTGTAATTACTTGTAATTTGAATGATATTGTTGAAAGCGTACGTTTATTTTATATTAAAGATGAAAAATCTAGTGATGTGGATATCAATCCATGGAGAACTCTACTTTACCGTTTAACCAAGAAGACAAAAATTTCGTAAGGCATGCATGACACTAGGAAGTGAATTAACCCATCATACATTACAGTGAAGCAAGTTTGTACGACAATACTTTGATGCATCCCTCCATTATTGGTTTAACATTGGTATAGCCTCAGGAAGATTCCAGTTATATGAAAAAATAGAGCAATAGTGAAGAGCCAAGGTAATCCTGTCAGCCGGCCCAGTACACTTTGAACGGATGCGAAGAAAAAAACATAAAGAGTATGGTCCGTTTTTAATACAGAAACATACATTCACACATCGTGCAGCTAATCTTCAATTAAAAACTTTTGTCCGAATTCAGATCTGCGATGCATATTTCCAGCAAACAAAATGACCGATGCAAAGCCATCAGCAGCTGGAGTAAAAACATGACACGAAAAATGACAAGCCAAAAGATATGGTAAAATGCAAAATTAAATGGGCACCATATGGTAATTTCATCCCGGATCTCTGTGTTTTAATATAAGGCTTTTTATGTGCAGGGTCATGTTAATCTGTTCAGCCGACCCAGTAGACTTGAAACAAATTTGAAGTCATTGTATTGTGTGTATAAAAAGCAAGTGCAATATCAACAATTCACAATTTTTATTTTCAATTCCAATTTCTATTAAAAGAACTCATATATTATTTGAAATAAAATGAGCCAGTATTTTTCAATTTTGTTAGTTGGTATTTTCAATTCCTATTTGGAAATACAGTTATCGTTAACAAAAATCATTTGGCAAAATTATTTGACACTTTCAGAGATTCCGAAAGGAGTGCAGGGCCATGTTAATCTATTCAGCCGGCCCAGTGGACTATGAATAGATATAAATTATTATCAAATATGAATTTTATTAAGATAATCGGATCGCAATCGATTAAATGAATTGTCGATTAAATGAAACGATTTACCTACTTGGCAGATATTTTCAAACGACTTTAACCTGCAGCTTCAAGGTACCACTAAAACACTTATTAGTTGTAAAAATACTGTGTCCTTATTTATCGAGAAATTTATCTTCACCATCGTAACCAGCTGAGCATAGGCGATAATTTTTTTTATTTTCAAATTGATTACCATTTCCAGTATGTGACTGAATCGAGCTGATTTCCAATTTATTCTTGCCAACCCTCTCCTGAGCCAGAATCTATTGGATTTTACAAAAAAAACTTTACCTTTATTTTTAAATAACAAAAAAAGGAAAAGCGGAAATATCCCGTTGTCGTTAAGAATAATTTGGCAAAATGATTGAAGACTATCAACGACTTCGACAGAGGTGCAGGGCCATGTTAATCTATTCAGCCGGCCCAGTGGACAATGAATAGATCTGAAATACGAACTCTTTGAGTCGTTTAAATGTGTGACAAAAGTACAATCTGTCGTAAAAATACAAGTATCTCTTGACAACAATATCAGAGGTGCCAGGTCACCGGCTCGTGGACTCGGAACAGAAGTGAAGACTTCATATCATATTATATTCGCAATGTCGTAGGGCAAGGCTACTATTTCTTCTGCTAATGTAAAGTGACAAATTAAATCCCTGTCAAATAGGATAGTCTATGAATAAAATGTGTCTCTCCGAAAAGCGGCATGGTCATGTTAATCTATTCAGCCGACCAAGCAGACTTCGAATAGATGTGTATTGACAAAACAATGACATTCAATTGCAGCGAATGTGATATACAGTGGAACTCTCAATTACACTACCCCGAATTAAGCGATGGCTTGAAATATTGAACATAACATATTCCAACTTCACGGTCGGATTCGATTGTCGTTACTATGAGACGGTTGTCTGTGCCGCGCATACAGTCAAATTTTTGCTAGCGTCTGTGTATTCAACACGTGCCAGGCTAAACACGCACTACTACAAATACTAAATATTTCGTCCACATTTTTTTTCTAAGGGAAATCTTAGTTTTGCGTTTTTCGCGGAAAAAACCAAATCCCTAATTTTGTATGAGATTCACAACCCCAATTACATGGTTCCGAATAGTGTAAATGGGGGTTTTACTGTATATATTTACCATGTTACCGAGGAACTGATTCAACGAATCATTTTTTTTATGATTGTAGCATCAATCAATTTCTTCAAGCATAGAAATCCCGTTGTCGTTAAGAATGATTTGGCAAAACGATTGAAGACTATCAACGATTTCGACAGGGGTGCAGGACCATGTTAATCCATTCAGCCGTCCCAGACTTTCATTACAGCGGAGATTTTCGCCCCGTTGTCAACAGTTTCAATTTAACAAATCAGATATTTCAAGATTAAACAAAGCTCCCAATATATTATATAAAAAAGCTATATTAAAAAAAAAATTGTACACCGAGCTAAAAAGGTTTGCCATCGCTGCTCTTCTGGACGATAATTAATTAAAACTATCATATTTGCTACTGTACTACAGAGAATGCAGGCGACAACGGCAAAATTGCAAACCGTTTTTTTTTTTCTAAGAAATTTTGTATCCAACATATGGGTTCCAAACTATTTTGGATTTTGGTTTTGGATTTGAACAACAAAACTATAACTACAATTAGGGCATCCAATCCCGGGATCCCGTCCAATTTTCTGATCCCGAAATCCCGGGACTGACATGGTAGCAATACCGGAATTCCGTGATGGAGCAATCTTGAGCAAACCCCGAAAATTTATAGGATTTTGGAAAAAATCGACTTTAGGAGATAAGCTTTGGTAAAAGTATAGCAAATCGAGGATTTCAAATTCCTCGGTGAGCTAAGAAAAATAAAACGAAAATTAATCAATCCCGGGATTGGGAAACGGCTCCGGGATTTGATTCCCTAACTACAGTCAACTAAAATTACCTTATTAAAAAAAATGCCTTTTTCAATTGCATCGGGGCCGCGGGTCACATGGCTTTTATAAAAAGGGGTTGCCACCCCCCGAAAACGGTTGGTAACCTATGATCTAGTACAATTGATCAACGGCAAAAAAGTATTGTAGGAAGATCAAAGTGTTCCTTAATAATAAATACACTTTTATAATCGCGTCCTTGACACCCTAAGTACAAACGGTGGAACCTCTCATAACGAGCACCTCTTTTAACGAGTAATTCTCATAACGAGCAAAACAGATTGTGAAAAAAATGCTCCCTTAACGAGCGATATTTCGCATAACGAGTAACGCAGAGTTTTGGAAAGATCACTTTCACATTGTTGCTGGCCTCAAGATGATTGACAAGGCGTGGGAAGGGGTAACCAAGAGAACCCTCACTTCAGCTTGGAAGAAGCTTTGCCAGAGAGCGTTGTCGAATGTGATTTTGAGGAGTTTGAAACAATACCTGTGAAGTCTACAGTCAACGAGATTGTATCGTTGCTCAATGCCATGGGACTGGAGGTGGATAACAACGATATTGATGAGCTTGTGGAAGAGCACGGTCAAGAGCTGACCACCAAAGAGCTTATAGAGTTGCATTGTTTTTCAGAGCAATAATTTATGGATGAGAGGTTGTTAGTGGAGGAGGACGAAGTAGAAGAACAATAACCTTATGGCGCAATAGGAGAAATGCTGGAAGCATGGAAAACTGTTGCATCGTACATTGAGAAGCATCGCCCTAATAAGGAGGTTGCTGTGCGTTTAACAAATTTATTCAATGATAATGCTGTCACATTTTCACAAAATTTTGAAGCGTCGGCAAAAACAAATGTCTCAAGACAGCTTTCTAGTAAAAAAGAATATTTTTTTTGTCCTAATTAATAAATTAGTCATATTTTGAATTGTTGTTTGCAAATCGAAATCGCATTCCAGGTTGTTACGCTCCATAACAATTTAAAAGTACGTAATTTTATTTGAATAAACGTTAAAATTTAAAAAAAAACTATTTTTTTCCGTCATGGAACGCATTGTTGTATTTTACATTGTTTTATATGGAAAAAATTGTTTCTCACTACGAGTAAGATTCTGGAACGAATTAAACTCGTTATGAGAGGTTCCACTGTACCTCTTTGACATTATATATATAATAGCCATGAAGGTTTAAAACCAACGTGGAATTTAAGCAAAAATAATTTCACCTATTTCTACATAGATCTTAAAATTTTCACTCTTGCAATTTGAGACAGTACTGTTGCATTATACAATTACATTTAGTGACATTTGATGGGGATAATATAACAAACAATATAACAACTATCCCAAAACCTGTTCTGATGAATCTTCGTCGTCTGCAGAGCCGTAGAAAAGGAGTGTCTTAGAAGACAGGAGCACGCACCAATGGGATCTTCAAGTCTTCATAACAATTTTCATCATTTTGGAGCACTTGTGGAGATGACAATTGTAGCAAAGTTTTTCTGATATTCTTTTCACAAATGCACTACAGTTTTTCTTCGCTTAATTTCAACAAACTTATTTTGTTTTTACAACGTTTTTTAATTAAATAAATAATCAACTTCGGAAATTTGATTTATACTTCATTATTATATTTCATTTGCTCGCGGTTTGTCACATTCATTGTTATTAATTGCATTATAAACTTTTATTTATTCAATTTCTACTTGTATGTAATTTAGACAGCACTGTATCGAATTCAGCCAAAAGGTTTTTATATTCGCGCAGTTGCAGATTGCCTTATAAGCGCAAGAGGCGCGCGCTTGGGGCCTCCAAATCTTAGGGGCCTCAAAAATATAATTTATTATATATACCATTATATTTTAATTTCAGTTTTTAATATTCATTATTGTTCTACGAAGAGTTTTGCAGCACTTTTATGTTATTCGAAAAAGAGGGCTTCCAAAGTGTGTTACAAAATAAATTAACTTTAAGTATTCAATTCTTAGTCAAGCTTTTCCATTATTAATCACAAATCACTTTTTTTTAACAGAACATTTTTCTTTTTTACGCGGTCGTAGTTTTTTTTCAAATGATTTGGCATAAATTTTGTAGTTTTTTCTGCTTTTTCTCTATCAGACGTATTTTGAATATAAAAAATCATTTTTTTATGTAGTTTTTAAAGTTCTTTCAACGACCAACTACTTGATTGTTTTAAATATGATTTATATCAAAAGTACAGTGTCATTAAAGCCCGCTTATCTTCGATTTTGTAAACATTTTTTCTTAACAAATTCAAATCACTTCTGTAATTATTATAGAAGTCTCGTTCAAATCTCGAAAATTGAATTCGTCATTAAAAATCTGTAGAGATTTTCATTTCTATAGCTTTCCAACTTATCCGTGTTTTTTAAAACTTTATATATACGTTTTTCCAATTCTTAAGTGAATTATGTTGGAAGTTTTTTCGTTTTTCTTTCTTGAATTGAATGATTATTACAATATTTAAAATCCTGTCGAATATTATATTTGATTCAAATTCATATTTATTTAAAAACTGGACTCAGGTCAGGATCATTTTTCAAAACGTGTTATCTTTTCCGCCGGAAAGCTGGAACTGATTCCCGACGGTGAATACCTTCCTTATAAAACCTTTTCCTTGACAGAATATACATCCATAATGTGAACAAATACATCATCTGCTTACCCTGTTGCACTTCAGCAAATATTAATTTTGCCATCTCAATTTTCCTGGTCCCGTTGTCCCAGACGAAAAGTTTTGTCTCTTTCTTGTGCGTTTGTTCGAACTGGCGTAGACTAGCGTTGTCTCTTTTCAGCTACGAGCTACGCTAAACACCTTAGCAACGACGACAGGGAAACAGGGTTGTCAGTTTTTTTTTGTTTATTTATTATTACGTTTTTTTAATATTTAATAATTCAATAGTATTAAGTTACTAGTTTGTTGGGCTACCAAAAAAACGGCTAGATCTTAAAAAAAACAATAAAGGATCATGAAATTTCACATTCTTAACCCTTTGATGAGTATCAACGTAGCTGTACGTTGGAGTAGCTTGTCATCTATTATCTTTTGCCACTCTCATATTTTTTATTTAATTATTGTTATTTCTTCAGTTATGGATACTAGACACATCCACCAGTGACTTTTGGCCACCACATTATTTTTTATTTTGTATTGCAAATGAAGAAAATGTTTTTTAAAAAAGGGTGACATTTGTAAACAAATCGGTAGCTTTATAATATTGAGCGTAAAATTCTATTTGGGATCGATTCCTTTCTGGAATCGACGTCTGTAGAGCGGCACATGTAGACAGATGAGAGCAAAAAAGATCTTGACGCAAAAGTGAAGTAATAGCTTCTAGAAAAATATTCAAAAGTAATAAAAAGAACTAGTTTACTTGAACAGTGTAAACAAAGTACTCGGTATAATTCTTAAATAGACCGACCCTTTATTATTATTATTAATACGTAGGTATCGCCAGACTGACGTCACGTTGCCTGTTCTGTATGAAGTATGTATTGGGTTATTGCTTTTTTTATACCGGCTCGGTTTAAAATTGTAATACAAAACACAATCGAGAGTATTATTGTAAGCAGACATAGCATTGTCTTATATTGACAGAGGAGAATCAAAACAAAGATATTGTATTAATCTGGGAAAGGTTAGTTACGTTTAGAAATGTATTTATTTTGTTCAGCGGCCGAATTGGTGTTAATTTTTATTCAGCCATCTAAAGTTTTTTTTCTACACATTTTGGGTGAAAAATGCAGGTCGGGCTGAGCCCACCTAGCCCAGTACGTATAACCGCCACTGTGTTGTATTTACTTTGCAACAAACATATTCTAGTTCTGTTTCTGACTCTCGTGTTTTGCTTCTTCCGGTTAGCGGATACACCCTACACGGTTGGGATAAAATGGTGGACAACCCTACACAATGAGCCCTGGGGAATAACCATGGCAACGAGTGGCCAATACACAAACACATTTTACAAAGCGACCTGTTGGGCTATAATGTTTACGTGGCGAAGAGCCGTTCCGGTTATATCATACTCCTCATCACAGACGAGATCAATGTTTCCATGGTATTTACATGAAGACTTTGATGTGCAAATTATAAAACCTCCCATACAATTCTTCGTTCCGGTGACGCAGATACCACCATTTCAGCGGTGGGCTGCCAATATCTTAACAAGGGGCTCGGTAAATGTTATTCATTTTTTTATATCTATGTCCGCTCCCAATGTCGAGCATATGGCCTCCTAATGAAGGTATCTCAACAAAAGTTATTTTTCTACGAGAAAACTTTTCAAACTCTCTTTTCTAAAGAAGAAATGAAAGGACAACTAATTTTCAAATTTAACCATCTACAGAAATTGCAGTTACCTGATGATTTGATCTAAGACGAATGATTTTCTTATCTTAACAAGGGGCTCGCCAGCCGCGCCAAAATTTAACAAGGGGCTCGCGCGAACCCCCCCGAGCCCCCTCTAGCCCATCCCTGCACTATTTGTACGTTCTTTTTTGATTGCGAAACATTTTTCTGCTCTTTCACGGTCTATTGCCGAATGGTCAACGACGTAAGCTTCAATTGTGGAGTGCACGGTTTGCTTAAATTCTCTAAATAAAAAAAAATTGCCGACTGTGCGGTCGCGTGGTCAACGTCGCTGGCTATCGCTACGGAGGTCGCGGGTTCAAATCCCAGTACGGCCATTTTTATAAATTGATTTTTCAATCGATTTATGAATTTCTGTTCAAAGGCATGGATGTGTGTAATTTCTTGAATTAACCCCTCCCACCCATCCTATCCTATGAACGGGGCGTATCGAGAGCGATTAGACAACCAATAGTCCTTTCCTAGCCGTTTCCTTCTATTCCTACTCTCTTTGGAAAAAGAGAGGTTGAGCGTAACAATCAGTTCTCGTAGAAACATTTCTGTTGAGATAAACTCCATTAGGAGAACATATGCTCCACATTGGGAGCGGACATAGTAAAAAAAAAAAGTATCCATGAGGTATATTTTTTTATTGAAATATGATAGTCTTATATTAACTATTCAATAAACAATACACTATTTCTCCTTTTCGACTGGGGGAAAGAAAAAGGCAGCGATGTAGTGGGGCGGAAGCGCGTGGGGTCGGCGCGTTCACACTAATTTTAGCCGATTTGAAAATTTTACGATAAATATTTATTTTTAAGTAAATACAATATGACAATTTTTCTAATGATGTATTTGAAAAGCATTTTGTTGAAAACTTGTTGATGTGAAAATTAATCATCAGTCTTTTTAAATAAGGGAACATGTACAGCATATTCGATCGTCAAGTTCATTAGTACGACAGTTCTAAATGTTTGATATAATGGATAAAGAAATACTAAAATGGTCATAAATCAAATATTATTTGCACATTTTTTTCATTGCAGATTGGGTACCAATTTCAATATTTCAGAGTTGTCCGAGTAGTTCACTAGACAATCGAACATTGTGAAAACCTGACGTTTGGTCAGCCTATAGATACATCATGAAATTTAAGTTGAGCTACCTCCAGTGTCCACAATATTTTGTTGCACTATAACGAGCCGTACTTTTTGTGATGGCAAAGATTTTCTATGTTTTCTCGAAGCTTATTGCATAGATATTTAATGTTATTAATGTATTTTATTCCTCCATTTATGCGCCCTATACGGTTGCCTATTTCGCCTGTGTGGTGACGCCGGCCCTGGCTACCTCATACTGTTTTGTGTGGGTATATAATGTTAGGGGAAGAGGGTTGCCTATGGCAGCACCTATTAGTCCCTGAAGCCCGGATGATTTTCCTGGTAGGCCAATCAATAACGGCTGTGATATATTATACAATAATACATTGTACTCACATCCCCAGGAAAATAAGTATATTACGTCTATAATTATATAAGCCTTATGATTTTTCTTGTGGATATTTTTTAAAACCATAAACAATTATAAACTAAAAGATTGAGCTGCAGATGATTCATGAAGTTTGTATCATATATCATAATTTGTCGGTTTCTATGGCGCAGCGGTTAGCGTTGGTGGCTTCCGTGTCAGATCTCACGGGTTTGGGTTCCAGTACTGTATTTATGTTTAAAGGCATGGTCCACTCTTTCCATCCTTCAATAACTGGGCGTAAAGAGAATGATTAGCTAACTACGATTCCTATCCTAGCCTTATCCTTATATCCCTACTACTCTCTTTGTAAAACAGAGGTTGAGCGACTGACTATAAAAAATATATATAAATGTATATTTAGTCAGCTTGTCACAAAACACAAATAAAACGAAAAAAAGTGCGGTGAAGGTAATGTAGCTTGTAATGATTTTATATATATAAAATATTTTTCTATTTGAAAATACCGCCCCTCAAAAAGTGCCGCCCGGGGTGGTCCCCTTTTTAATACAACCTACTGCAACCCAAGGTTCGTCTATGAAGGTATATTATTATAAAAATGTAAGCAGCAAACATTATCGGCTATGAATATACAGATAGTATATGCCCAACATTGAGAGCGAAAACAGTGTCAAGAATTTGAAACCTTTTTTGACGTTTAGACGACCAGGGATGGCGAACGAGGGACCCGCGTGAGAAATTATCTAACCCGCTTGAACTTTTAAAAATGATTGTTTTTATTTAAAGCTTTAATTTATTAAAAAATAAAAAGACGCCATCTTGGATAAGTCTTACATCGTGCAACAATGTAATTTAATTACTCAATCTATGTGACCCGCGTAATGTTTTTTTTTTTAAATCAAATTTGACCCACTTGCGAAAAAGGTTCGCCATCCCTGGCCTAGACTTAACCAGAGATGCACATTCTATCTAACAATGAGCACGGCTAGTCAATTCATTTTAAAGTGATAGTTAAAGATGAGTTTGGCGGGTCTACAGTGACATCTATAATTAACACAAAATACTTAATGATTCCTTAGCAACCATTCGTGTGATTGATAAAATCTACCATAATATGATTTTCAAAACATCACAATTATTGAGTGAAACATTCTTTATTATTATTATATTCTTCTAAAATTTATCTGTAAAAAAAAATTGAACAGCCAGCGAGTGGTGTGCTTAAACAGTGCCCAACATTTTATTATACATACGTGAAGAAAATAAATATCTACCAGTGGCGGTTCGTGACCTAAAATCTTGGGTGGGCTAGAGATAAGTTTAGCATTGTACACTACTTACGAAATTGTGTATGTTTTCACTTCACCTTATACATTAATCTACAAGCAAATTAACAAATATTACGAAACTAGTGCAATGCATAAATTATTATATAATAAAATCAAAGCTAATTTAAGTAATAAATAATAGAATAGTAAAAACTGGACCTCAAATTCGTTTCCTTCAAGTGAACTAACATGTACAAAAAGCCGTACGGAGGAATCGTCATCAACTGTCATACAATAACACGAGATTGGTATTTGTGTTTGTATGTATGGGCTAATCTAATGTAGCCCCTGACGTCTGACAGCAGCCTGAAACTTTGAAGCACAGTCGTGTACGTTTAGATGACGTTTCCGTATGGCCAATGTATATAAAATACAAAAAAATCTAATCGTGCTTGATTGCGCCCCAGCTTAAACAAAGTACTCGGGCTATATTATATATAGTTAGCCCGAGCTTTTGTTATTATAAATACGTAGGTATCGCCAGACTGACGTCACGTTGCCTGTTATGTATGAAGTATGTATTGGGTTATTTCTTTTTTTATGCCGGCTCGGCTTAAAATTGTAATACAAAACACAATCGAGAGTTATTAGAAATGTATTTATCTTGTCTAGCGGCCGAATTGCTGTTCATTTTTATTCAGCCATCTAAAGTTTTTTTTCTACACATTTTGGTTGAAAAATGCAGGTCGGGCTAAGCCCACCTAGTCCAGTACCTAGAACCGCCACTGATACCTACATTTATATTCACTTTTAGGGTGTTCACTGTCAATACTTGGTGGAAAGGCATTATATTAGTAAAAACACAATATTCCTTTGTACTTCATTCCACTTTATTTAATATGTCAGGACCGGTTTCGCTCATTACGAGCATCGTCAACTGATAAGAAATACCATTTAACAATGCATTACTTTCAATCCCCATTCTAAATTTATAAATCTGAGATGACTTTTTAATTATATGTTAGATGTGTTAAACATTTTGATTTTGTGCTATTTTAGAATCACTTTTAATGTAATTGGTATTTTCTTTTCAATGCCAATTGTTGTTTATAACTGTTCATTTTTGTATAAATAGCATTGTTAAATTACATTTCTTATCAGTTGACGATGCTCGTAATGAGCGAAACCGGTCCTGACATATTAAATAAAGTGGAATGAAGTACAAAGGAATATTGTGTTTTTACTAACATTTATATTAACATTATTTTTTATTCTTTTAACAATTCTCCATTTGACAGTTACTATTTCAACATTTAATTATCTATAAATGTTTAATAAAAGCTGACATTTTTTTAAGGGTAAGTGTCACGGTCTACAGTGATTAATTCTCCATTTGACAGATGTCCAAAAAAAGTTGAAAAAAAACATCATTATTGATGTATTTAATTCTGCTAATGTTTGATTTTTTTTCAAAAATAAATAGTGCGTTTTGGTTGTGATGCGATATTTAATGAAAAAAAAAATTGAAGGTCCCTGCTTAAGCACGCCACTAGCTCCCTGTTATTTTTTTACTAACAAACTTTATCACAATATGATAATAAGGAATGCTTATCCCAACTGGGATGATTTAAAAATCTTATTAACCGAGATTCTATCAATTAAACGATTTTTTTGTAAATAAGCAATTTAATAATTTCTCTTAATTATAGGTGTCTCTATAGACCGTGAATCTTACCCTAAATCAGTGGTTCTTAACGGGGGCGATTAGAAGTCTGGGGGGGGGCGTTTTTATTTTTTTAGAATTTGGGGGCGATGTTCGCGCAAATTCGTGAGCTAAAAAAAACGAGTTTCGGAGATATTTTATTTTATATAAGTATAGGGAATTGAGGATTTCAAATTCCTCCGTGAGGGGGGGCGTTATATAATTTTGGTTAATTTATTTCTGCAAAAGGGGGCGATTCTTTCAATGCGGTTAATAAACACCGCCCTAAATCATAATAATATTACCGCAGAAAATAGTTCAACGGACTAGATATCTAACGACGAATTATTGAAGTTTTCATAAAAGCTTTTTACAATCTGTCGCTAGATGGCGCTACAATACTATATAATGTTAGCTTTTATTAGTCTATGACAAAGATATAGTCTATGGTATGAAAAGTAACATTTTGGCATACTTGAATCCGAAACAAAATATTTGGAGACGGTCCTGTTTTTATGATACTCGGCGAAGCGCACATGGGAACTCTTAAGAGGTGAAGTGAGCCATGAATTAAAATGATGAAACTTTTATATTAGAATTTGAACTACATTTAATCTTTACTTCCTGTTTTGGAAGATTGTATATTTTTATTTTATGGAAATAACACTATTTCAATGTGTATTAAATAAAGTTACTTCATAAAGACATTTAGAATATTACAACGCGTCGAACTCAATTTTTCCTAAAATAACATTTGGCTAACTTCACCTTGATTTTATTTTAAGTGGGTAAAAATAAAATAAAATATTTACTTTACTTATTATATCTTTATTATATTTATAAATACGATTTTTATTAAATATTTTTTTACTTAATTTCAAAACTGTTTAATACATTATTACATTTATTTTAATTAAGTCTGCCGTGGAAAACTCAATTGCTGAATTAATTAAATATTATCAATTTTTCGTTTTTGTCTAGCCTTATTTATTATTTTGCTTACCCTGTACTAAGTAAATAGGTAGTTATTTACAAAATAACTCTTAAGTCACATATACAGCACTAGAAAGCTTTTTTGATTTTGTCCTAAAGGACAGAATATTTTCTGAAGAATTAATATGTACGTAACTTTTATACAATTATAATATTTATATGCATTAATAACATCGTATTTATAATAGTATTTTATTCAAAAAAATTGTTGCTGATTTGTTTTTGAAACGATTTTTTTTTTTAAATAATGAGCAGAAACTCATTTTAAAAAGACCCGGTAAAAAAATAATAAAAAAGGTTCAATTTTATTGAATGATGCTTTTTCGCAACCATGCAAAAAGAAAATTATAAATTTACTATTCGTTACCGATTTACCTAAGTTTTATCAACACATTATTTATGGCAAGACCACGTATGATTGTCGATCGGTTGTCTATGGAGCAATCGCCGATGGCGTCTTCGAGAAATTTGTCAAAAATCAGCACGAAACACGTAAATAAATGTCTTAAACCGTCGTATTAACCAATGCTACCGTTCGGACATCAAAATGGACCGATTCTACAACTCGAAACGCCAGAGCACCGCCAGCTATATCGACATTTTCAAAGCATGCCGGCTATGTGGCTCGGGGGGTGGATACAAAATGCCCATCATTCAAAACATTACCAACGATGACAATGTTATTGAAGTCGAAGCTGAGCTGAAACAAAAAATAAAAGAATGCGTCTCCATATTGGTAAGCTTCATCAGTCGTTGCTTGGGCACCCAGTCCCGGATAAATAAATATGTTTTCGCAACGAGCACCGGCCCAGTATACAAACAATTGATTTATAGAATTCACCATACATGAATTTAATTGGCATTTTTACAGTCATTCTTCCGTTTTAAACGGCTTAAACTGTTACCGTAACGCACCTTTACAACAACTACGCTTCAATTATTACCGAAAACGTCAATAAAATGTTTGTTTTTATTCGCAATTGACAAAACCAAATGTGTATAAATAACATCAATTTCACGAGTCAATTCCGTACCAACAAGACTTGTTCTTTATTTGAATTTTGAACCACGTATATCATTTGTTTCACTCCGTATGAAATCCAATACACTGAAAATCTGTTTATATTTGGATTAAATAAGAAAAGAAAAAACAATTTTTATCGTGTTACCTTCCTGTCAATCTGTATCTCATTAGTCAATCATGTGACATGATATACATTATAATAGGTAAGTAATTATGCTTTGCAATGACAAATTATCATAAACAAGAATGAGGGAAACCGATGATAGCTAACTTAACCCTTAATTTACCAAACAGTGAATTACAGTGGAACCTCTCATAACGAGTTTAATTCGTTCCAGAATCTTACTCGTTATGTGAAGCACTCGTTAAGCGAAACAATTTTTCCCATTTAAAACAATGTAAAATAAAATAATTCATTCCATGCCGAAAAAAAATCATTTTTTTTTAGATTTTTAACGTATGCATATTCAAACAAAAATACATACCTATAAATTGTTAAGGAGCGTAGCAACCTGGAATGAGATTTAGATTTGCAAAAAACAATATAAAAATTATTTATGACAAATAAATAATTCTTTTTTTACTAGAAAGCTGTCACTAGAGACATTTGTTTTTGCCGACGCTTTAAAATTTGGTGAAAATGTGACAGCATTATCATTGAATAAATTTGTAAAACGCACAGCAACCTCCTTATTAGAGTGATGCTTCTCAATGTACGATGAAACAGTTTCTCATGCTTTTAGCATTTCTCTTATTGCGCCAGAAGATTATTGCTCGGCTACTTCCTCCTCCTCCATAACTTCTTGCTGTGAAAAACAATGCAACTCCATAAGCTCTTCGGAGGTCAGCTCTTGACTGTGCTCTTCCACAAGCTCATCAATGCCTGGGTAGAGGTTCGAACCGAAATGAAATTTTCCGCTACCAATTTGTTAACAAATATTAAACTTTTTACAAAATTATTTTGTTCATTTGCAACAAATAGATGTGTGTAGTATCCTGCCGACTGCATGGGTCGATTGTCAACATCATTGACTTTTAACACTGAGGTCACGGCGTCCGAATCCCAGTACAGACATTTTTTATAGATTGATTTTTTAATCGATTTATGGACTTCCGCCTGAAGGCATGGATGTATTCGATGTAAGAATTCCCCCTTAACCATCCTATCCTAAAAACGAGCATAGCAGGAGCGATTAGCTAACCACTAGTCCTATTCTTCTATCCGTACACTCTTCAAAAAAGAGAGGTTGAGCAACCGACTTAACAAACAATTCTCGTAGAATTTATTTTTTTCAGATACCTCCATTAGGAGAACATATATGAAGAAATAATAATTCAATAATATATCTTGAGAATCTAAGAAATATTAAGAGCATCTGAGTAACAAGCAGTCCTCTTAAAAAACTTTGCCGTAGAAAAACTTCATTATTGTTTCACCTGCTGCACAATGAAAGCGAACATGCTCAAAAAATAACAATCGATGCACAGCGATCTTTTTTAAAAACTGGTCGATCTGGTAGTTCTTCTGTGTTGGGCTACGAATAATGATACATAAAACGTATTTTTCAGGTCCAATCGGATGACAGGATGCCTCCACTGATCTGCGAGCTATGCGTCGACAAAGTGAATGACTTCTTTGAGTTCCGAGAGATGTGCAAGTCGACCAATGCTCGCGTCAGGGGGCTACTCGGTCTTCCACCTCAAAACATGACCCAGGAAACGGTGAGTTTTGTACGATTTCGGCCGTCGGGAATAAATTTTTACACGATGAAGTTTAAATATGACCGCGCAGTCATTCTTAAACGGTGGTAACTGCACCTCCTTTCGTCGCCATCTTTCAAACTAGTTAATAATTTATTGGCAAATATGACAGATCGAAAGAGTTTGAAAATCGTTGTTTATAATATCTGGACCCAATTGTTATGACAACCGTAAAGAAGTAGCGGTAGCAGGACAAATCAGGCGATATTTTAATTAAACAATCGGTCCTTGTGCAAAAGATTTCATATATTATCGTCAGTTGAAGGGAAAGGGCGCGTCAACGTTAAACTTTACATCGTATAGGCATATGACATCACAGACATGCATGACTTCAGACACAAATCCATAAATCTTGACAGTGCTGCTTTACGGTTGCGAGTCATGGCACCTTACGAAAGGGCAGAGTAAACCAATACTGCTGTGCGTCGAAAACAGATGCCTGCAGCGAATATTAGGAGTATGGTGGTCTGACTTTGTCAAGAACACGGAGATAAGAGAGCTGACTAACCAGCCTCTTATTACGTCCAAAATAAGAAAGCGACGATGGACCTGGCTTGGACATGTGCTGCGGATGCCTCAAGAGAGTCTAAACCCATCCCGTCTCTTCTACCAATGGATGGATTCCGGCGACGTGGAAGGCCTCTGATGACTATCCACAGGATGTACTCAGCAGAGCTACAAGACGCTGGGAAGAAGCAAAGAGACTGGCGGGTGATAAAGAATCTTGGAGGAAGCATTTGGTAACCATATGCTCCGTATTGGGAGGGGATATGGAAAGAAAAAAAAACCACAGTCGACTACATAGAATGAATACTACATTTTTACACGAATCATTTGTTCTACCCAAGATAGTAATAACAAACAAAAGGTTTTATTAGACGTGTCGAGACATTTTCAGTGGTTTATTAATGTCCCCGTGTAGAATCAAATAGCGATTTTATTTTACTGTTTTTACAACAATTTTCTATACCACAATTTTGTTCTTTTTACAAATGATTCCCGGAATTGTGAAAACCTAGTCAAAGTAGTGGAATTGAGGGACATTCCCAAAAGATCTGTTCAGCTTCCTGGAACACATTTCTACGTTTCAATTTAAGTTTTTTTTATTTACTAATGGAAGAGGTTGGCAACGAAGTTATGAACTCGCTGTTGCAAAAACTGGGAGTGAATCCGTCGAAAAAAAAAAGAATAAAGATCATTATTTTTTAAGCAATATTGAAGTCACGGATAACTTTTATTCCTAACAATAATTTAAAAAAAAAAAACGCAAAGTCGATGTATAGAAACTCCGCATGACTATATGGTCATGCTTATCCTTTTATTACCGTGTAATATTGTGTACGGATAGTAGTAAGGACGAGCATGACCGTACGGGCACGCAAACATTCGTGGTTGAAATATAGCTAAACGTGAACATTTAAAAATATTTACAATTTGACCTCTTTAGATCAACATAATTTCAATACAAATATATTAGCAAAAGAACTGTAAATAATTTGATGTTCTGATAAAAAAAATAACTAACAGTTTCAAAAAGTCATCGCATGTGCTTTCGGTGGCCGTTTCTGTCCCCGCTGCTGATGACTTACTGAAGTCTGCACCCTTCTTAACCAAATATGAGTGAAAGCAACGATATTCAGGTAGAAAAAGGATGAATAGTGGGATCAATAGACAACGGTGTTAACTGTGACCATATGGTCACGCTTGTCCTTGGAGGGTTAATGCAGTTTCTTATTTTACATTCCAGTCGGAAGATTGCATTCTCGGAGTATCGGGACCAGTCTTCAATTCTTCCAAGAGCGAGGCTGAATCAATTCTATCGACCAGAAAGAGCTCAAAGTCGAAAAAAGAATCCATCAAGAATGTTACGCCGCCTAGCAAAAAGGTAACGTTCATTTTGTACATAATATAACCAGTAGACGCCTGATTCATCATTTTTTAACCGGATGGCTGCCACAAGCGAGATAAGTCGTAAAATTTGCCGTGCTTCACACTCCAAAGACGAGTTATCTCGTCGATAACTAATTAAATTAATACCTGCAAATTATTGCCGGCGTGCCATGTACGAAGGTACTTTTTTCTACGGTAGAAAAAAGGGTAATAGTCTGCCGAAAACCCATAAGTTTATTTGCTATTATGTTGGATCAATGAATAAGTGCGTTGGCAGGTATGGCGTGGATAAAGGTTAAACCTCCATCGGTTATCTTGGGAACAATTCCGATATTCTTCTTTGTGGTGTTTCAGAGTTCCTCTCCGACGCTCGCCTCGCTGATAGTAAACCGCAAGACGAGATCGGCCGTCATCGAGACCCCGCCGCCCGTCGAAAGCACCAGATCCCTGTCGGGCAGGAAAAGAAAGCAGGAATTACCGCCACCCTCCACTAAAAAGATCAGGTCACCAGAAACGCTTAACACATTATGCACGGGAAAGGTCACATACGGATAGCGTATTTTGCTTTCTTCTTTTTTCCATTATCATCTGGTAAAGTGTTAATCCTTAGAGTTGCAAGATATTCTTTACTAAATAAGGTCTTTGCTGAAAGCACTTGCAACGAGCTCGCGGAGCACCAGTTAAGAACCATTGCTGCAGACTCAAATTTTGTTTGTTATATAACAAGGCTCAAATTTAGTGAGCTATTGTCAATTTTGCGCCGCTGGGTCCTATGGTTTGAGTCCATGGTTCCAAGGCGTGGGTGTTTGTAATGTCTAAAACTAGTCCTGCCCTAGCCTTATCCTACTATCCTTACTACTCTCTTTGAAAAATAGAGGTTGAGCGACTGAATAACAGACAGTTCTCGTAGAAAAACTTCTGTCGAAATACCTCCATTAGGAGGCCATATGCTCCGCCGCGTATGCATACCCCTCAGTTCCTCCGAGTGCATCATTTGGATAGTACCTGACGGTCGTCCATGACGCTGAAGTCTCACCGGTCAGATAAAAAGGCAGGCAAGATCAAGGCTTTCCTTGACAGTTCCCCGAAGATGACCACGACAGTTCTTATGTTTTATTTTAGGGCGCTGTCGTGAACGTTTCCCAATCTTTGGAGTTGCTCACGAAATCTAAACACCTCACCTCCATTATCCCAAACAAGCCTTTATTCTCGAAGCTCGTTATACAGATTTTCTGAATTTTCGTCAGGCGCCACGATTCGCTACCGTAAATCAGCACTAGTAGATTGTATGCGTTGAACAACGTGACTTTCATAGAAAAAGTGGGAATACGTTCCATCTTTTTCTAAAATTCGCATAACTATGAAACAACGAGTTAAAATATACCCATAGTCGCATCAAAAGGTTTAGTTTTTTCGATGATTAATTGTCGGTGCAGCTCTTTATACTTCTGGAAATACAATTTTTAAGCTTGCGTTGAAATTTAAATGAGCGTCCAGAACTTGAATCATTTAGAACGAAATGATTTTCTAATTCACTGCAAAGTTGGAGACCTTCTTGGACTATTTTCTCAGTGAGGGCAACTGGAATTTCTTCCACTTCGTCATCGTTTTCTGGTTGTTTGTCGGTAATTAAATAAATGACATCAACGTCGATATAATCGTCCTCGCTAAATGTATCAAACCCTTCTCCGCCGAGTTCATGTGCTACAAGAATAATTTAAACAGACCAAAATTGTATTTTTTTTCCAAATGTCCGTCATGTTCCAAATTCATTCTCTTTTCTATTCCAAAATACAACGATAAATGCTTTTGATGTGATCTTTTGTACCCCCATAAAATCTCTCGTCTGACATTGGTTGTTGTTGTCACTAATGCAACGTTAATTGTCCGCCGACAGGTTCACGGCACCCGCAGCACCCCCCCGATCGACGTCCCCCGATTACCTGGTCAGGAAGGACAGGCGGGGGAGCGGCACTGCGGCGGCGAAGCAGGCCAAGCCGCCCAAGGAGAAGGACGTCCCGGCGAGCGGTGCGCCGAAAAAGGCTGCCGTCAGCTCGCCGTATCCGTGCAGCATATGCTGCATGGGATTCACCAAGCCGCTGGCTCTCAAGTAAGTATCTTGGCCAGCGGATGAGACCGGCGCTCTATCAATACTGTATAGACTTAAAACAAGCTCTAAAATTACATATCGGTACCTGAAGATTTGTATGGTTGTATGTTCTTTGGAAAGAAATGAAATTTCTCTTATATCGTCAGTGTAATGCCAAAAAGCGATACGTCAAGAAATTCTGTTTGAAACTGTCCGTGCTGGGATTCAAACCCGTTACCGAAGGAAACGACGTTGACCATCCAGCCGGATATAGTTTAAACCAGTGTTTCCCAACATTATTTGTGTCACGCCCCACTTTGGCGCTTCAAACTCTTCCGTGTCCCCCCTCCCCAATAAAAATCTTGTACACCCAGTCCTCTTGACCTGATTTCGCTTTTTACGCGTATTTTTGAATGGCACCAGAATTGTATTTATGCGATTTACGCATTGTCACGCAGTCTTTTTTGTTTGATTTATAAATAAAATAATGAACTCTTTTCAGTTGATAATGGTCATCATTAGCGAAATCTGGTTCTGATCATATTAAACAAAAGTAAAATTAGTACAAATGAGTATTTTATTTTTTGAGTATATAATACCTTTCCACCGAGTATTGACAATGAACACCCTGAAAGTGATAATATTTTACTTAAACTTTAAATAGTTTTTACTAAATTAGGTTTTCACTAAACAAGACATTTACGTGACCGGTCCCCTCGGGTCTGCCAACAACTGGTCATCACAGTTGTCAAATACGCGGAGAGAAACACTGTAATGCCATGTATTGTCTGCTAAATTTTTGCAATCAATAAATAAACAAATGTTTGTTTTCCCTAGACAACACTTGGCTTCAACGCACACGGTGTCGGTGATCGAGGCTCGTCTAGGATGCACTCCCTGCAAAGAGACGTTCAGCTCCATCAAGGAGGCCGACACGCATCACCGTTGGCATAGAAATTCAAACACCTTCTACAACTGCGACAGGTGCTCGGCAGACTTCCGGGCTGTCCAGGGCTACACGAGGTAAGCGCCCGAGTGTCATTCCGGAAAATGCGTTCCTAGCAAGTGAGAGACGGGGGAATACTTTGTTTTTTAATTCTGACATTGAAGAGATCCCTGGATTAGTAAAAAAACAATAATCCTTTGTACTTCATTCCACTTTATTTAATATGTCAGGACCGGTTTCGCTCATTACGAGCATCGTCAACTGATCCCTGGATGCTATCAGTTAAGAAAGAGTAGTTTAAGTATACATTGTCCATTTTAGCCAGGTGCAGTATACACGAGGGAACAAATGAACACTGACTGATTTATCATCCTCCACATAACACTGCTTTTCTATCTGTTTATTTTATACTACAGTATCCAGTGTCTTAGCAAGATTGACTAAAATGATTCCAGACTCTCGATATCACCAATATCCGATAAACGATGTATCTTTCAGAGATCACATATTCAAATTTAAGTTAGCTGGGATTTTCCAACACTCCGCCCAAGTTTATGCCTGTAGGAAAATCCCAGCTAACTTAAATTTGAATATGTGATCTCTGAAAGATTAATCGTTTATCGAATTTTGGTGATATCGAGAGTCTGGAATGAAGAAGAAGACATATTTGAATGTTGATTCTTGTCACCTCAATCCCATAGCAACACTTGTTTGCTTTCAGCCACTTCACGCTGAAGCAGTGCATCCCCGAGAGGATAGTCGCGGACGTGGTGTGCGGCCAGTGCTTGAAGAAGTTCGCCACCAAACCCTGGATGGACCAGCACAAGTGCAAAGGACCCCCACCGAAAGGCGGTCGGTCAAATTCAAATTAACTATCTGAATGATTCCGCTCGGAGAGTTTTAACTTGGCATAGTTCTTAATACACTGATCTGGATTAATATGACTATTTTTACCTTGCTACGTCATTCGTTATCTTCCCGAGATATTATTCTACTTCTTTGACCACATTACGCTCACTTGTGGAGCATATGACCTTGTTTTTGTATTTTTAACATATGTGTAAATTCACTAAAAATGGCTCGGAGGTGATGGAATTTTGTTTTAAAAACCTTTGGGGTGCAAAGGGTAAATTAAATCTAGAACGTTGAAAAAATCCGGTAGAAAAACTGGTTAACATAGCGAAAAGAGTTAACTTAGAAAGTTCTTGAGTAATGTAGAACCTCGATTATCCGGATTGTTCAAAATGTGTGAACTGTAATTTTTAAAACTTGCTGTGATTTGTCAGACTCCCGCTGTTTGCCATTGGGAAATCAAAGAACTTCGAATCCTTTAAAAGCATCGGAAATCTTTCGGTTGAATATGATCATATCAGAAAAAAACCTGGATAAATCCTGGAATTTTTAATCTTTTCCCTACAGTGCTAAAAATCCAGCGCGCTCCGGTGATATGTATTTACTACAACTTAATGAATATTAACCCTCTTAATGCTGGAGGGCCGAAAAATCGGCCCTCCCTACTTATGCGAAAAATGCGCCGGGCCGATTTTTCGGCCCGGCGCTTCAGATACCAAATTTATACCTATTAAATTTTTATTTCTATTATGTGAGTTATTTAACAGATGCGTAAAATGCGCCGGGCTGATTTTTCAGCCCGGTATATCAATCTATCCCATCGGTCCATATCAATCTTTTCGCAATGTAACATGACATTATAGATAAACTCACTTTTTTCACTTGCGTGCAAATATGCGAAAAACTTTGGTGCTTTGTAAAATAATAAAATATGTCCATTTTTTTCAAAATTAATATGTTTTAAACTGTTTTTTTTAAGGGGAACTTAGTTTTATTTGTTTTAAATTTTCTTTAATCAACGTTAATATTTTTTATTGTTGTATCATGTTTGTAAAATGCAGATAATATCTCCGAATACTATTTACATAGATCATAGAGAATACAAGTATTTTTTTCCAAGTTCCTAAAAAATGCTTTTCAGTACTTTTTTTGTAAAATTGTAAAAGACGATTTTTTCTATAAAAAACGCTTAGCAATTTTAACATATGCATGACAAAATCGTCCGGCAT
The DNA here is from genome assembly GCA_031772345.1 of Himalopsyche anomala. NCBI lineage: Eukaryota > Metazoa > Arthropoda > Insecta > Trichoptera > Rhyacophilidae > Himalopsyche > Himalopsyche anomala. Next base: position 4,806,209 of record CM062843.1, read on the forward strand.
TAAAAGGGTTAATTTTATTAATCAAATTTCAAGTAGAAATGTAACAGTTTTTGTAATGTAAGCGTTGAAAGTTGTCTGAAAACGAGAAAAAAGCATCGCAAATATCCAGCAGTACTGCCGCATATGACCAACTTACATGTTACTAAATCGAATGCCGGCCACGACAACGTTTCATACCAGACGAGGTCAAACATGTGCGTACAGTACACACACAGAGAAGTGCACCGGCAAGCATCTCCGTATTAGTGAGTCTATCCCTGGTATGGCGACAAATTATGTATTTCCTTCACTCCAGACAAATAATTATACATAGCAAAAATTTTATATAATTCGTGATTATGTTACGGAGGAATACATAAATTCTGAGCACCGTATCTATTATATTTCTTATCGATATTGACATTATTCGAGTCGAATTGTGGTAAATACATATTGCAGGGAGGGAAAGGTTAAACGAAGGTACGAAAAACAGTTCATTTCAGGAGTGAATAAAATATCAAAACTCGACGGATAAAAGAGGAATAATATCACTATTTCCAGACAACACGCCGGTCCCACCCATCTGTAGATTGTGTTGAATCTAGACAAACGCAAAATATTTAACATGTCTTTCCCTGTAATTTTTTCGACTATCCGGACTACCTTCATCCCCGATTAGTCCGGATTAAATTTTACAACAGTTTCAAATAATCATTACTTACGTCGTTCCATCTTTCCTCAGGTGACTGTCCGAAATGTCTCAAACACTTCAACGGACTATCGCAACTCAGACGGCACGACAAGCTATGCAAAGGTAAAAAAAAAACCATTCGAGTGTTATATTTTTCACCGTTTCAGGGTATCGATATGATTGCATTCACGATGCGTACAATTTCAGGAACCCTCCTGGAAGTGAACCCCTCGAACCCGCACCTGAAGGAGCTGCGGCCCATATCCATCCGAGTCGATAAGTGCGACCAGCTGCTGAACAGGATCAAGCGCGAGAGCCGCGCGGACAGCAGCGCCGTTGAGAACAGGGATACCGTCTACGACCTGTCGGCTATCGCCGTCACCATCAAGGAGGAACCGGCCGATCGAGGGTTAGTTTCTGACGATCGTTTGCGTTGCCGCGTCTTCCGATACGAAATATCGTTTTAATGTTTTTTTAAAACAATCTATAAGAGAGTATGAATGTGCGAATTAGGGGAAAAGAATTTTTTTATAATATTTACAAAAAGTGGGTTGAAAATGTTTTAAAAAAAATACAATTATCAAATGATTTTGTTTGTTTGTATCAATGGTAAAAAAAAAACTTAATTTAGTAAAAATCAATTATATTCGATTCATTGTGGCAATTTGAATACAGTGGAACCTCGATTCTACGTTTTTCAAGGGACCGTCGTTATAAATGAACGAATAATGGGGGAAACCGATAATACCAAAAAAATGTTTAATTTTCAAAAAACTTATTTATATATGTAACTAAATTGCAATGTAAAACTATTTGAGTGAAAAAAAAAATATTCTCCAAAAACGGTCAATCAGGATAATAATTGGGACGGGACGATAATACTTAGATCATAGATCGAGGAAATCAGTAAATCGGGGAATGATACACGTGGAATTATTAAATATTGTTATGACGGGGTCTTGGTCGAGTAAAAAATAAACGATCCATCCAGAAAAACGAAGATAGCGAGAACGGTAGATCGAGCTTTCACTGGAAAAAAACACGAAAAGAAATGCGAGACATAACTGTTTATGAAAAATATTCAACGAAAACGGTCAACCGGGATAATATTCGGGACCAAAATATTTAAACGATAGATCGAGGAAAACGGTAAATCGGGGAACGATTAATGCGGGATTATATTACATTGTTCTTATGGGTGTTTGGCCGGGACTATGAAAAATAATGCCCATGCGGGAAAACGAACAATGCGAGAACGGTAGATCGTGGTTCCACTGTATTGGTTTTCTCAAAACAGGTTATTCGAAGATGTCTGATTCATGAATGACGTTTGCACGTTGGCCCGGCATATCTAATGTGTATTTTAACTAATATGTACTTATTTCAGTTACGAGAATCCAATCAGCTGCAATGCAGTAATAAAACAGGAGATAAAGGAGGAGCCGCCAGACTACGGCTACGAGGACACTGGCTTCGGCGACAACTACAGCAGCAACGAAGGCTCCGACAGCGAGATGCCCCCCGTCCCCAACATGGTGCTCAATCCCTTCGCCAGAAAGAACAACACCCAGGTGGAGACCCTCTCCATCATCTCTCTGAGGTCCATATTCTCCGACAAGATGGTCAAAAAGAAATCTAAAAAGCCCAAAAAGAAGAAGATCATCAAATTGGAACCCAGCGAAGCTGCTTTCGACGCGTTCAACGTACTGTATGAGATGCAGGAGGCGGGAATCGAGGCTCCGGCTGTCGCTGCTGATGTAAATAACGAAGACAGAAATTCCGGAACGGACGATTTCTGGGCCAACAAATCCCGGAATGCAAACGTAAATCAATCTTCCGATCGTGTCCAGAGTCCTCTTCGAGACGATGCAATCGTCGATGGAGAGACTCGAATAGATAACAGTGGTAAAGAACATTCTTCAGGTGATAATATCGATGGTGTGAATGGTGCTAGTGGTCCTACAGAAGAAGGTACTGAAAAGGAGCATGCCGTTTCCGATGACGGTGGTAAGGAGGCGAATTCTGAAGACGTCATTGCGGATGCAACAGATGTGAACTCGAGTGCTAAAGAAGGCGTTGAAAACACGTCCGACAATTGTATTCCGACCGAGGAAGTCACTTCAGCTTTGGCTGAAAAAGAAAATGAATCGACGGACGGAACGGATGCAGACACTGCTGTTGTTTTGAGCGAAGAAGTCAATCAAGAATGCAGTGAAAACGGCCCGGTTGTCAACGAGCAGAACAATGAGGCCACTAAAGAGGGTTTCGAGGATAAAATTGACGAATTCGACTTAAAATCCGCGATGAACAACGACGTAGATGCCATCATCGATCCATCTGTCGAGGAGCTTCTGCTCGACGACGTCGGCGTCGCTCTGACGGCGAAAGACAATCTCTCCACCAGAATAGACGACGACGATGATGATTTAGATTTCGACCCGTTCACATCGCTGCAGGGCGATCTGCCCGAGAGCGTTTTGAAGAATAGAGGCGTGTTTAGGATGGCAACTTCCTTCGCCAACGTCTGTAACGACAAATCGAAAGACATTAATGAAGATAGTGAATTATTAGACGACATTGCTGTTGCTGTTGACAATTCCGACAAAGATCCGGTGATTTCAGACGAGCAAATCGCCGTCAAAGTTCCATCAGTGGATAATACAAATGAAAGTGTTTCAGATTTAAGCGCCGACAATATTGTTTCTTCGGACTCGCCGGAAATCACGGAAACCATCACTGCGTCGAACAATGAAGAATCGTCCGCTAATTCCGATGAGAGGACTGAAGACGTTTGTAAAAAAGACACTGTTTCAGCGCCTGAAGCTGACGTTTTAGATCTGGTATCGGACAGCGGAGACGACTGTAATATTCTCGAAGACACTCTTGAAAAAGCGGCTCTCGAGGAGCAGCTTTTGTTGGGTGACGATGCAGATTTGGACGACGATAAAGCGGTACCGGCGAAGGAAACAGATCCTGCACAACAACAATCTAATGAAGAAGTTATTTCCGACGAGGCTAGCTTAGATTTGTTACCGTCAGACGGCATTGAAAAAGAACCGATTTTGGATAACGAAGAAGATCTTCTCCTGGACGACGGCGAAAAAGACGAGCAGAGCTTAGACGCCGAAGAAAAGAGTCAGCTGTTGGAAAGCGAAGAATCGGAACTGCTCTTGGACAGCGACGACAGAGAGCATTCCGATAAATCCGAAATCAACAGTGAGCTGCTGCGGAATTCTCCCAGCATCACCACGAGCACTTCCGTTATTGTGGATGGAAAATCGCAGTCGTGCAGCGGAATGGACACCGTCGAAAGCGACAGCCGTGCCGAGCCCCAACTCGCCGATGAGATCGGTGTTTTGGATACCGTACACGGCTCCAACAGCGAGGACCTTCCATCTGATCTGAAGCGCGTGAAGAGCAAAGGGGAGTGCAAGGTTCTGGACGATAAAATGGACTTAGATAACGTGTCGGACGATGACTTTGACATGGAGATGTAGTGCTTTATTTTGATGTTAACGCAGTGTATTTTCAGACATTTTAAAATGTGACGCTCTGGCGAAATTACTACGATACTTCATACCGATCGCGTCGTAATGTGGAAAGAAAATGTCCCTTGGACTGTGTTGCGAGGTTATTAAGAAAACAATTTTTTTTTACAGAGATTAATGGTCAGCGGAACGCAGAAATATGTTATATCACGTGATAGAAAAGCAATACATCCTCTTCCGCACAATGCAAATTTTTACAGAAGATAAACGACCCGTCATAGAATAAGCCGCCAACTGTCAAATCAGCTTTTAAAGCAGAGCTTAATCGGCGCTATGTGGGAACACTAAAAATCTCCGAGCTTACTTTTTTTCACCATTTTAACAATCCATACGCCAATGACACGCCGGTCCGTCGAGATATTTTCTATGTAGAAAGTAAATATTTTTTCATTATCTAAAAACTTATTGTGCAAGCGACATCTGTTAACACTTTATAAGCGGGCGTTTTTTAGTGATTAGCGCAAAAATATATTACATTCTTAAAATCAACACAACTTCTAAACCGAAAAATATTTTCAATCATTATTTACAAATTTGCAATCACTGGAAGTGTGAAATCTGATGACCTAAATATTCGAGAAACATGTGCGCATTTTAAAAAAAAATACTATATCTGAACGAACATTCAGGGGATAATAAATTATGAGGTTTATTACTTATTGTTAAAAAGGGTCACTTGCCATGGAAGTTATTTTGAAGAAACCATTAAATTATGAGTCAATATACCAACAAAACCGACAGTACGCGTTAAACGTATTTTTACGTGTCCCGCCTATAATGTGTTAATAGACCCGTTAATGACTAAACATTTAAAATTATCTCTTTTTATTTATATTTTTTTTTAAATAAATTCAGCAGACGCTGCATGGGCTAGCTACCGATCTTTGTATACGGCACACGCTAATCGTATACGGAGGTGTATTTCTCACAACGCCTTGTAAAAAGACCATCTTCGGAGTTATCAAATGAATCAATATATTATAATTTAATGATAATAAATACATTCATTGCGACAACCCTGAACAAACATTCGATAGCTAACGACGAGTTTTCGTTCAGTGTACATTATATTGACTTAAAATAAATTTGCCCCGGTCTATTAACGGCAGTGAACATATCCGCAATGATTGCATTTAAGCTATACCAACTGTAAAAACCGTGACGTAAGGTATTTCTGCATTCGTCTGGCGAAATTTAACTAACAATAATGTTGTAACCAAACGGATATGTGTATATTCAGAATATATTTGTTTTATTATTGAACAGGACATTCAGGCGAACCGAGCAAAGCTTTCCCTTCATATACCGATAGTCCAGTTCATTATTCAGACAGCTCCAAGTCAATCTGTTTTGATACAGTGGAAAAGCAATAATTAATAATAGTCCTCAAAGGAGTTCACAGATTACGTACTTGGATCGGGTTCGGTAGTAGGACATTGAGAAATATTTATGTAATAACCCAGACGGTACCACCATTTTGTTGAAAGTTTTTTGCCAATAGCATAATTAACATAATTAACCCTTCAGAGACGAGAGCTTTTTATCGAAAAAAACAATTTTTTTAAACCATATTGAAGTCACGGATAACTTTTATTCCTAACAAAAATAAAAAGAAAAAAAAACGCAAAGTCGTTGTATAGAAACCTCGCATGACTATGTGGTTATGCTCATCCTTTTATTACCGTGTAATATTGTGTACGGACAGTAGTAAGGACGAGCGTGACCGTACGGGCACGCAAACATTCGGGGTTGAAATATAGCTAAACGTGAAATTTTTAAAAATATTTACAATTTGACCACTTTAGATCAACATATTTTCAATACAAATATATTAGCAAAAGAACTATAAATAATTTGATGTTTTGATAAAAAAATAATTAACAGTTTCAAAAAGTCCATTAAAAAACGGAAATTCAAAAAATCGCATGTGCTTGTGGTGGCCGTTTCTTTCCCCGCAGCTGATGACCAACTGAAGTCTGTACCCTTCTTAACCAAATATGAGTGAAAGCAACGATATTCAGGTAGAAAAGGATGAATAGTGGGATCAATAGACAACGGTGTTTACTGTGACCATATGGTCCCGCTCGTCCTTGGAGGGTTAACTCCAGTACTGATTTTTCGTAGTTGTCTGAATAACGAACTGAACGATCGGTATGCAAAAACACTGGATTATTTGCAACGCAATCGTTTTATTGTGAATGAGCCAAAAAAATATATCAACCCGAGGAGAAAAGACGTTCTCTTACGCTCAAGATTTCAAATTGTACAAGAATCGAACCCAGAACTATACGTCTGACTGTCAGGGTGAAGCTCGTTCCTCTAGAACAGTGCTTCCCAAACTTTTTCATGCAACAGCCCCCTAGATCTGAAAACAATAATCTGTGGAGAAAAAAAAAAATTCACACGTTCATATGTTGTCGCAAAGAATGTTGAAAGAATGAAAAACCTGCGGACCCCAGGTTGGAAAGCACTGCTCTAGACCAGTGCTTGCCAAACTTTGTCATGCAATGGCACCCTAAATATGAAAAAAAAATATCCGCGCGGCCCCTCTGGAATGGAAAACATGTTTTGCGGCGGCCATCGGTTTGGGGAGCACTGATCTAGACCGCAGCTGGCTGGCATATCTAATTGCATACACATAAATGTCGGTAGTAATATTTGCAAAAAAAAAACATTAAAAAAGGACAAGTGATTTATGAAGAAACTAGAAAAGTTTGACTAATTTTCTTTGACTATCAATGAAGCTGAGAGTAAAAAATAAAGTAATCGACAAAAAAACTTTTTTGTATATAACGTTGTCTGTCTATAAGCTGAGATATGTAATGAATTATAAAAGGGAAATTGAAAACGGCACATTTAAATGAATCTTAATCGCAGGACTCGAATCTGAAGTAATAGCTTCTAGAAATGAATTCATAAGTTATTTAATACTGAATTATTTCATTTAGACTCGATATAATAAATAATTTCGTTATAAATATCTTACCACTCAAAGGGTTAAAACCAGGGCTGTGGAGTCGTGTAAAAAAAAAGACGACTCCAGCTTTAAAATAATTAATGACTCTGACTCTGAGGAAATTTTTCAATAATTCATTTTAACTTAGGTATATACGATATATGTATACCATCACATCATCTTTTAGTCAGCCAAGCATGAAATGTCAACACTTTGGACCACAGCTCTGGTTAACGGCTTAACGACCGTGGACGCGTATTTGAGTCTTTGAAAAACAAAGGTTGCTGGCCGGCGGACGCATAAATGCGTATAGGCGAAGTATCTGGAAGCTAAGAAAATTAAATTTTCTAAAGATATCTCAATTTGCTTACAAATTATAGTGAATTTAGTAAAAATTTTCGCAAAATTTTATTTCGCCAGGTGAAATTTTATTAAAAAAAAAGGCGCGGTCGTTAAGCTGTTATATTACACAAAGCTTGATTTGTCAAATTTTAATCCGTAAAACCTCCGAATTGTAAACCATGTTTCAATTTGTCTGTCTGTTTTTTTAATACATATTTTTTTAGTTTATATTTCGTTGTGAGATTTTAAGAATTTATTTTTTACACAAACAAAAATACAACCTTTTTAATAGAATTTTAAAAATGTATATAAATACATACATTCACCGACGTTGTTTAGATAATTCAATAAACTTTCAATATGTATAGAATATGTCGACATGGCGATTTATTACGATCTTTTAAATTGATGTGATTTTTGTTTAGTACTTTTTAGGCGTGGTGTACATGAACGATGAACGGATTGTATGATGCATTTGCCGCGGAATGGTTCTATCGTTTATTCCCGGTTAGTTAAGACTTAATAAAACTTTGTTGTAGCGTACTATTTTGATTCAAGCGTATCTTCGATGAAAGCGATAATGTTTTTCCTTCTCCCGGTCCCGGATTCGAATCTAACGACATCCATTCAATCACATCAAATATCCGTTTTCACAGCTCAATCTGCATTATCGTGAGGCGCCATGATTTGAAACCGTAACGCAACACTATCAAGATGAATGCATTTTGGACCGTTAAATATTTCAATCATTAATTTCTGTTACATAAAGAATTCAATTTGATATGGATGGAAAATGAGCAATATCGCTTTTAGCGTTTACGCATTGGTCGACATATACGCACGTACAAACACTTAGTGCCTGAATTGGGCATATGACTAGAATCATTTCTTGAGATATATTTTGAAAATTATTTATGTGTATTTTTGTCTATAGTTAATGACGAAATGGCCGACGCAGTTCTGTTGTTTGTGGTTGTGACACAAAATGGCCGACAGATGAGCATAGATAACTATGTTAATAATGATAATTATAATTGATTTCGAAATCGTATAGTCGGCATACAGTATCCCATTGTATGTCGTGTATAGATATTAAGGATAAATAAAAATGTTTTTGTTGTTTTTAAAAAAAGATTGCAGCTCTTGAGGCGGCAATATTTTTTTTTTTGTTTTTTTTATGTCATTCTTTTTACAGGCAATAGACAAGTATATAATAATTATCCATAGACACTATAATAGATGTATGTAAAGGGATCCCTAAATGAATAAAAGATTTTTAAATATATAGAAAATATAAGTAATGTTTTGTTTTTATCTCTTTTTCCCAATATTCTAACGAGTTCTACACACATAATTACTGAGGCATAACTCTTCTCAGTATACCTGGGAAGGCAATGGCACACGTTCTCTTGGCGAGATTAAGAGATCCCGTTGTGCAAATACTTAGAAAAAATCAAGCAGGCTTTCTCCATGGAAGGTCGTGTGCGGACCAAATACACAATCTTCGGTAAATTTAACAGCTCTTGCTAGTTGTTTCGTCGACTATGAGAAGGCATTTGATAGTCCCGCACAGACCCTCGTTACGGAGGATACTTGATCCCGCCAGAGATTGTGGCCATTATCAAATCCCTGCATGTTGTGTGAGAATCGGTGACTCAAATACTGAATGGTTAGAGGTCTCGACCGGAGAAAGACAGGGACTACTTTGTAGGTCAATTCCGCCTGATCAGGGTGTGGGCTATTGGTCCCGGTCCGAGGCCGTGTGACCTTGAATATGTCATATTCGGCAAATCTGTTAAGGTCATCCAGTAAATTATCGACGGGTTAGGAACTAACTCGCGTCGCATTGGTCTAAAAATGAATACAAGCAAGACCAGTGCGATGTGTAACCAAACCTGCCATGACTCCGATAGGACCCTGACCAGCACAGGACAACTCCAGATACCTCGGCGTACATATTCCGGAAGACGGTAGTACAAAAAAAAGAGTTTGCCATTCGTCTTGGAATGACTAGAGCAACATTCAACTGTCTGGGACACAGCTGTACTCGATTAAAACCAAAAGGCATTTGTTCAATGCTTGCATTTGGTCGGTACTGCTTTATGGTAGCGAATCATGGCATCTGACAAAGACTGAGAAAAACTGTATACTTAGCTTCGAAAATAGACGCTTGCGTCGGATAATGGGAGTGAGGTGGTTCGATTTTGTGAGGGATTCGGAAATAAGGGAACGTACAAGACAGCGCCCCGTCACGTCAGTGGTTATGGAATTAAACCGGGTACAAAAAACGCAATGTATTATTTTTGTCATATATATATATTTTTATGTACATAAATTTGATTCACCCCAATACAATAATTGAATATTATTGTACATTTAAGTATATAATGTTATAATATCATTATGCTTCGCACGTACGTTCGTACCAACCCCTCCACTCCAGACGCGCAGACCGGCGTGTGCGTAAATAAGTAATAAATCACGTCACGGCAACGTCGAACAAACAGCGAAAAAACTTTCAAAGTCTGTTCAAAACACGTTTGCTTTTTTTTTAATCTATTTTTTTATTTTAAATTATACAAAGCAAAATCAGTAATAAAAATAAAGTTTAAAATATTGATTCTGTAGCATTTTTTTTCAATATATATTTAGACAATTAATATTCTAAGAATGGCTAATTAATTTTTTTTTTTTTCAATACACTCACATATTGATAAAATAATAATTAAAAAAAAAAAAAAAAACATCCTTACAATAATGCTGCCATTTTTTACATCACGAGATTCGGTTTTCATAATAAAAAAAAAATTCCTCCTCATAGAGGATGAATTGTCAGAATCATGTTTTGACAAAACCAACAACAGAAGCTGTAATTTTAACTGTCTCACAATACATTCGTAAAATGATTAAAAAAAAACGAGACTCGAACTGCGAATAAATAAAAAATTAATTAAAAAGGTTCGAGACTGAGATAAAAAAAATGCAGAAAACAGTGACATCTACACAGCGAAAATATAACTACTTTTTTTTTTTTTTTAAATAGACCATTGATCGTAGATTACTTTCAAAAATAACACATTTAACGGAATAATGGATGCCTAATTTAAGACGAGCATTTTTTTTTTCATATATATATTATACTACAGTATAGGTTAATAAGTCAATTGTTTGCGATGAAAAACATTTTTTTGTCAGTCATTGTGTCACACTTGAGGGCGGGGTGAGTATAAAACAATATTAAAAATCAACACGGAAAATATGGTGGCGTTTTGTGACCATATTTGCGTTTTGCAAATTTTATATTTAGGGCGGGTAAACACCCCCCACCAACCCGTCTTTCTGTCACCGGTTAAGCGAAATGGCTTCGATAGTACATTAACGCTTTGTTTTTTAAACTACCGACAAAAAACTTGTTTTTTTTTTACTATAAACTGATTTTAGTACAGAAGAACTTTGATACACTGACCATGCGAAGAAGTAAAGGTGTAAAAGACTACACGAATCAAATAACCGTTAAAATACTAGGACCATTGTGAGCCCCCGAGAGGTGAAGTATTGATTCTTAGCAAAAAAAAAAGCCGTTTAACGAGGCCGTCGTGCAAAAATAAAGTACAATTATATTCAAGACTAAAATGCCCGTACTCTTCTATGACGCATCCAGTTAAATGAGAGAACCTAAAGCAGGGTACGCATTGGCGACTGATCCGAGTGTGCGCACAACCTCACTCGCAGTGTCAACGGTAAAAGTGATGCGAATTGCAGTTAGATCATCGATACGGCGGACAAAATTTGAGTATCGGCAGTGGCCAGGACTCGTAACATTTGAGCAGTTACGAAAGCCAACTGTTTCGGACATTAAAAAGAAAAAATAAGGACCTCTCAAGGCAAAAAAGGCAAGAGCGGGAATTTTTCAGCAATTTTAAAATCATCAAGACGTTGGTTAGGTTAGATTAAAAAAATTAAAAATGACACCCGTTGTCTGTCAAAAATTGGTATCGATTCATTTTCACTACCCAGAATGCTTTTAAATAACGTTTTTCATATATTTGGTGAACTATTTGTCGATAATTAGTTCAGTGTTTTCTTTGTAGCCGAGATCAGTCGAAGGTCTTTCGTTGACTCATTTGTCCCTGGTCATTTTGGGCTGCAGGGCGATGTCGTTCAAATTCAAGCTGATCTTGGGTTTGTTCTTGGGGGGCTCGAAGTAGAAATCGAACCGCTTGAACGTCTCGATGTCCCGCTCGGTCGAGTCCAGCTCATTCAGGTTAGTGATGGACTGATCCGGGGCGAAGACGCTCCCGCTATCTGTGCGGCAAAAAACGACAACGTTACAACTGCGAATCTCAAAAACTTCAATTCATCTTATGATGCAAAGTCGGAAATAGCAATGTCGAAAAAAATCTTGTTCACATAATGCAAATCACAACCAAAGTTTTCTACAAGAGAACTGTTTGTCGCTCAACCTCTCGTTTTCTAAGGAGGGATAGAATGATAAGACTTGGTGGTTACCAGTTTTTGAAGGAGCGGAAGGACCACAAACACTCATGTCTTCAAACAGAAATCGATGAATATATCGAAAAAATGCTGCTCGTACCAGGTTCCTGAACCTGTGAGATTCGGCACTGAAGCCCACCACGCTACCCGCTGCGCCGTAGGACCCGACGATACTGATAGTCCAACAAAAACAGTAATAACACATAATTTCAGCAAACTTTGTTATCGCTAAAACCGAATTAAATTCTTCAATCAAAAGAGGGTGTAGCAAAAGCAATTAGCAAACAAAATCACTAGTCCTGACCTAGCTCCATACTTCAATCCTCTCTCGAAGAAGAAATAGAGGTTAACTGACTGATTGAAATTCTGTACAGATAAACTCCTTAAAGAGCCAATATGCACCACTTCGTAAGTCGCAGTTGATTCCATTAAAATTGTTCAGTTTAGTTTCCGCCTTCTGATGCTTCGAGAGGTAATAAATAATAAAAAAAAAACATAATAATCAAAGAGTTGTACATTACCAACCTCCAAAGTAGTCTCCCGAGTTCCTCGCGACGCCGTTAAACGCCACCCTCTGACTGCCAATGGCCCCCAGCGAGGAGCATCCGGAACCCGAGTCGCCGTACTGCGAACCGTACGAGTTGAAGCCCGACGAGTTAGTCTGCTGCTCGAATCCGAAGCCGTACGATCCGTCGGATCCCATCCTCGACTGGAACCCCTCGTGGTTTATCGGCATCCGGGTGTTGTTGAAACCGCCGACGTTGTAGCCGACGTTAGGCATCTGGTTGAAAGGAATATTGTCCTGCATTATGCTCGCGTGCGGGATCAGCTCTTGATTGAACGCGGGCTGTTCTTGTATGATGATATTGTTGCGGGGAGTCGACAGATTCAACGGTTGATCGCACGGCTCTTGCGGATCGATATTCGGATACTGATTCATGATGTTGTACAGCATGGGAGCCTGAACGTGCTGATTGTTCATCATGTGGTGGACGTGGTGCATCCGATTAGGCGACATCCTCACGACGTTGTCGGCGACGATATTCTCGCTAGGTATCACCGCATTGTTAACGTTGACGCTCGAATCGGCCGGAGAATTACTACTCGAGTTACTGACTGAATCGTACACCGAACTGTTCCCGCTGAGGAGCCCCGACGAAGAAGACGAGTGCGACGAGACGATTGCTGCGTTTCTGTTGACCTCGTTGACGTTTTGCTGCGGCGTTCTGGCGAATCTGCCGCCGTACTGCGAGTAAAAATTTTGTTGGGCGTTGGGCGGAGGCGGCGGGTATTCCGAGTAAGGCCCCCACGTCTTCTGCGGCCCGTACATCGGTCTGTAGTGCTGCGTTTGATTGTTCAACTGCTGCTGCAGCTGCTGTTGTTGGTGATGGTTCGGGTCGGGCACCAGGCTTATTTCTACGACGTTATTAGCGGCCGACGGTACGGACTGCTGCTGCTGCTGTTGTTGCTGCTGAGGGTGGTGGCAGTTGGTCGACGACTCCTGCGAGAAATTATTCAAATTATAACATAAGTGTACTTTGAAAAAATTACATACCAAAGAGAAAATCGCAACAATTACTAATGTCATATGATTATAGACGACAAATAAGGGCATTATGTTTTTTCTCAACGATTCAAAGTTAATTCAAAATGCAAAAAAACTCACAGATCTGTACAGGAAAGTCGCCTGCCTCGCCTGCTCGTCTTTTTCCTTCCGCGCGACTTCAACTTCCTGACACGGCCATCCGGTCTGCTTGTCGGTGAAGCACTGCAAAAACAACGCACAAACTCTTGAATACATGGTGACAAATATAGAATACTTTTTTTTTTAAACCGTATCGGACTTTGAATGGGGGTTATCTAACTCGAGCCCTCTTTTTTCAGAGAGAATAAGAATGGAATGATAGTTGGACTGTCGCATGGTAAAAATACAGTACCAATTGTAGCCGATGACAAAAATTAAAAAACATCATTATAAATTGCAATTTAATAATCCAACCTGCTCTTCGCGTCCTACGCTGGCCGTCTGAAACAGTCCAGCTCCGAACACCTTATCGGACATCTCGTTGGACACGCCCGCACCGCCAAACGGTCTATAGAGCCCCTGATGTGAAGAGGAACACGTCACGTTCTTGAAAGCGTCTGTCAAATTACCGATGACCGAGTTATCGACGATATTGTCAGCTTTCCGGATGCCCAACGGCGTGCCGATAGGCTCGGGGATACCCTGCGGGACGTCGTTCATCCTTACGGCGGTTTTATTCGTCGCCGGATCGTGATTGCTGAAACTCCTCGAGCTTCCGATTGGATTCTGCACGCTCAGGCTGTTGTAATTCGGACTGTTCGAATGGTTGACGGCACTCGAGTCTGCTTCTTCGGATTCCTGCTTGAACAACGAATAGCCACGGTCCTTGTTTGGCGTGAAATTCAAATTTACAGAATCGACAACACTTTTCGGAACGGCAGTGCTATTTTCACGTTTGCTGGCGACAAACTGTTCCTGATTCGCATTGTTGACGTAGTTACTGTTGCTCTGCTGTTGAACCGGCGGCGGCGGTTCAACGATATTCTGTTGCTCCATAACACTCCTGGCGTGGACCATCGACATCAAAGGATTCCTTATCGTGTACATCCCGTTGCTTGTCGGAGTGATCGTGGCCTGTCCCGGATTAGAGCTCGGCGGCATCGGTATAGGATCCGGTATTCTCCTGGTGTTAATACTCTCGTTGAGATTCATGATAGGCCCCGGGTGGAACATGGGGTTTCTCAGAGTGACCATTTTAGTCGGCGGGTTGTTATTGGTCGTCGCGTTGCTATTGCTCGTGACGTTGGAGGTGATGTGCGTGCTGCTGCTCGTGGCGCTGAGGTTCGGGGGCTGCGTCGGGCGTTTGTAGCGTCTCTTGGATTTTTTCTGCCGGGAGCCGACCGGGCGTTGCTGCGACGGATCCATGTTGGTGTTGGGATGAGGAGGAAGCGGATTCACAACTTGCGGCTGGTTGTTTTTGTCTGTAAATAGAAATAAACACATGTCATCAACATTTACAGACATCGCTCGGTTTTGCCGAGTACGTCCTGTAAATTCGTCTCGACGTATGACCACCAATATAACCATTGAAAGTGGACCAAAATCAATAAAAAAAATCTGTACCTCTGTCCGCCTGCAACCTATTGGTGTCGACCATGATGACAGCAGGCGGGGCCACGACGGGAGGCGTCGGCCTGTTGACTGCCGGCACAGCAGACGTCAACTTCACCGAGGGCTGTAAGACAATTTAATTTAATCGGTGCAATAATAAAGTATAATTATAGTCTTTTAATTTTTGAAATACATGTTTATACAAAAATATTTCTTTTCATATAAGCAACTAATTTTATTTTATTCGACACAATTTTATTTAAAAAGAGCAAAAACTCACAATGGCTGATTTGGCCGTGTTGGGATTAGGCGCGTTCTTGGCCGGATCGACCCACGTGAGGGTGATGCCCGGGGGCAGTTTCAGATCGGCCACCTGCACCCCGGACCTCAGCTGCTCCATGATGCTGCAGGAAGCGGGTCCGTCGTTGTCGACGGACATCTGCTGATGCTGCTGCTGCTGCGGCGGAGGCTGGTGATGGTGCTGGTGGTGATTTTGCATCGGGGGTTGCGGCGGGCCGTGGTAGTGGCTCGGTTGAGACTGATGGTTGTGCTGCTGCGTCACCGGCTGTCTCATCACGGGCTGAACAATGTTACTCTGGATTTTATAAAATAAAGGAATCAGTTTTATGAACGTATTTCAACAATGTTCTATCCCAAAACATAATGACGTATAATCAGCAAAAGAACATATCGACTGTGGAAAGAAAAAAGTACATAACCCACACATCAAATTTTACAGGAGGTGCAAAAAACGTGTTTTTTGATGTTGGGCCATATGCAAATTATGAATTTACACAACTTTGAAATGCACGGAGACTTCTAAACTGGTTTTTAATTGACATAATCTAATATTAATGAAAGAAATTGTCCAGGAAAAACCTTTATTTCATTTTTTCAAACATAAAAGCTAAATTTAGATACTAATTTGGCATTTGCAGCTTGCATCCTTTTGATAGATCGTGTATTAAGTTTGATACATTGTTATTAATAAAAACACAATATTCCTTTGTACTTCATTCCAGTTTATTAAATAGGTCAGGACCGGTTTCGCTCATTGCGAGCATTGTCAACTGAAGCACAAAGGAATATTGTGTTTTTATTAATATAGCGCCATACCACCAAGTATTGACGGTGAACACCCTAAAAGTGAACATTGCGATTATCGAAAAAAAAAGAAGCCTGTTTTGAAAAAACTGTGTATTACGTCCTTTTTCCGTTCCGTAGTCGATATGCGATACAATTTGGTGAACTGCGTTTTAAGCCAATAATTGTTGAATATCAAAACGAGAAGAATTGACATCACAAATGCCATGTCGTAGGCCTCAAATTAAAATCGCGAAAATAGCAATTCTGACATTGACCTTAGAGGGAATCAAACCCGGACCCGCCCGATTGGTAGAACCAATCCACGAGGGTTGTGCGGCACGTTGACCCTCTTCTGTCTTGTGCATAACATAACACAACACAACGAACCTTATTGGAAGCGATCTCGATGGTGGTGTCGGCGTTGAGCCTGATCCTCTCTCCTTGAACGGCGAGGGGCTTATTTGCCGGCGGCGGTTTCCACTGAGTCTGCTGCTGCTGTTGCTGGTGTTGATTCTTGTTGCCGCCGGCGACAGACTGCTGTTGCTGCTGATTGCCTCCCTTCTTGCCTGAGAGAACGGGAATGAAAAAAGAACATTACTTTATTTTCATCTTAATCATTGATTATAAGCGAGTCTGGAGTGTTTGTGCTTCGTGAGCGAATTTCAAGGAAGGCAATCATTAAAAAGGACATAGGTGTGTAAATTAACCCTTCAGGGCCGCTGCGGATCAAAAACCACCCCAGTTTGATTGCATATTTTTATTTTACGGAGATAACACTACTGCAATGTCTATTATCTCATAGGAATGATGCAGAGATATTTTAAGCTTCTTAGAATATTTTTTTTTTTTGAAATTCATGAGAATAAGGCCAATAATGAGGAAACCACTGGGGTCCCTAAACGACCCCCATCGGCAGAGAAGTATTTTTCTGGTCTCCGAGCCGCGAGAGTTAATGATAATTCAAACTTAATTGATTTTTGATGTAATAGTTTGCATTGCTAAGAGGTCTTCAACTTTTCATTTATAGTTTATTTTTATTGTATTTTGCTACAATTTATTTGCCTAGTTGTAATACCAATTGTTTGTCATACCTTGTTTTTCTTACTTAACTTTTGTATAAATATCACCGTTTCATTGTATTTCTTATCAGTTGACAAACCGGTCCTGATCCAATAAATTTTATGTGGAAAAAGTACTAAAAATGTTTTATTATTTTTTATTATAATGTCATTGCACCAAGTATTGACAGTAAACACCTTAAAAGTGATCAAAAAGAGAAATAAAGAGAGAGTAAATAATTAGATGAACCCTACCCTATACAGTGCAACGATTAGCAATATAATCGAAAAACGTAAATTAAACTCACCAGTCACCGCATTATTGCTCTGCTGCTGCTGCGGCGGATTAACAGCCTTATGCGCCCCCTTGGTCGTCTTGTTATTAACGGCCGTCTTCTGCGCGGCGACGTCTCCCTTTCCGGCAGGCTTCTGCGCCACTCCGGCTGCGTTGTTTCCCTTGGAGACCGCATTCTTCTTCTGCTCTCCCTTGATACTCAACGAGCTGAAACTGCCGAGAACCACCTCCGAAGCGTCACTGTTCTTCTTCTTGACGTTCGCCGGCTCGGTGCTATCTTCGGCTTGTTTATTTTTACCCTTAACGCCTTTATTGACGACAGCTTTATCGTTGACGATGGTGCCGACACTCTTAGCTTTGATTGGAGCTGCGTTTTTAGCACCCTTTTTATTAGAGTCGTCATCTTTAGGAGTATTTTTGGCGTTTGGCTTTGTAGCTACGTTATTCTCGTTTGCCGCAGTACTACTTCCGCCCTTCTTAGTGCTCTTTTTAGCAGCACTCTCGTTGACGACGGCGGCAGCCTTCGCCATCTCTTCTTCCTGGTGCTGCAGCAAAAGCGCCGCTTGTTTCCTTCGCTGTTTCTTCGTCAGCTGATCCGGCTGTCCGACATCGGAACAGAGCGACAGCGACGAGTCTCTCGTGATTGGCGTAGATGTCGGAGGCTTTTTGGCAGGGGTCGGTTGCTGCACCACTGGCGCGGCTTTCTGCGGCTTCTTCTATAAAATAAAAGCATAACGAATATGTTTTAATTATTAATTGAAAGATGCCTTGTATGAGATCAGTCTGTACCTGGACACCTGGTGGAGTCGACATCTTTGTAAGACGTTTATTCTATAGTACTATTACTTGGCTTTATTTTTACACAATACACAGAAAATTCGTCACATTAAAGAATACATTTTGTTATTTCATTAACCGTTGTAGATTCGTTGTGCGCTTACCTTGTCTCCAGATTTTTTACACTTGGACTGCGAGAGAGCGTTGATCTGAGCGAGGGTGGACTCCCAACTGGGCGCCGAAGCCTTCTTCTGCTGCGGCTTGTTTTGCTGCTGCTGTTCCGCCTGCTGCTGCTGCTGCTGTTGCTGCTGGTCTTGTGGCATGTTATCGGAACTGTATTCTGCAATAACAATAATTGAAACTCAAAACAACTATTCTCTAGTCTAAACAAGTCACACCAGTCACTTTTTGTTAATGGAAATAATTATGAACGATTTGCACGCGTAGTTCTAGCGCAAGTCTATTCATGGTGAAATGGCAAACCAAACCGAGCACAAGTCGGCTACCAACTGTCAAATTGGCTGTCACTGGAAAAAGTGTTGCTAATTCAAAGAAGTAACCTCTAAAAACACACCCGTTACGTACTTTCAATTGATATGATACCCAGAAACAAGGAGACACTGAACCAACTGGGAGAAAATGTCAACAAAATTATTTGTCTGCACTAGTTACAATACTTACGAAACATTCCCATATACTGATACGGCGACTGCTCGTAGCCCCCGGCCGTGATAGTGACGCCCGGCTCGTCTCTGTCGGGCAGCATGACCCTCTTGATGGTCACCATTCCGTTCTGCTGCCCGGCGGGCATACCCCCCACTCCGTCCATCTGGCTTCGCTGCTGGTTGTTCAGCTGCTGCAGGTGCTGTTGGCTGGTGACGTGCTGCTGCTGCATCTGCTGCTGCTGAAGCTGCTGGTGGTGCTGCAGTAGGGCGTGCTCGTTGGCCAAGAGTCGGATGTCGGCCTGGCCGTTGTAGTTGGGGATCAGCGTCGTGGTCGGCTGCTGCTGTTCCTGCAAAATGAAGCATCGGTAATAATTGACAATCCGCTTAAAATTCTTTTAAGGTGTCAACTGTATATTTTTGGTGGGAAGGAAAACCAGACTAACTTCAAGATACTTTTTGCATACCTTGTTGTTGGCAGGGTCCATGGGCAGCGCCTGAGGAGCGGTCAACCGCTGTTTCTTCTTCTTGGCAGTCTGCTTATCGTCCTGGTTGACGGTGGGCACGAGCCTCTCTATGGCCATCTCTGTCCGGCGCAGCTTTTCCCGCATGGAAGTCACGCTGTCCTCGGCTCTGGTCGCGACCGCCCTCGTGGCCTTGGCGCATGCCTCCAGAGCAGATTCACTCGCCGTCGACAGCTGCCCCGGATTTCCTTGCTTCTTCTTGCCTGAAAACATCAATATTACACAGTTTAATCTTCAGCTGGTGACGCAAAGACATAGCGATAATTCCACATGAAATATCACAAAGGAAATGCAATATGGATGATCAGAATATAACGTTTGTTCACCTTTGCTCCCTTGCGGTTTTCTCCTGGAGGCGATTTCCTTGTCGAACTTGATTGCCTCCTTCCGAAGGTATTTAGCCTCGCCTAGCTTCTGCAGGATGTCCTGCCTCAGGTTCTCTCTGTCCGCCACCAGCTTTTCGATCATCTGCAGACAAATTGATTTTATTTTATTTAAAAACCCATACGCTTGACATTGACCTTAGGAGTGTTAAGGCGCGTTTGCATCAGACCTTCTAATCTCCTTCATATGATTTCATTGTACTTATATCGGTGAGCGATCCACAGTGAAGCCAATCCACAAGATAAATAAATAATTTTTACCCTCTTTACACAATATCATTTTTTTACTCGATACACACGTACCACAAGGTAATAATTATACAGTAATATTTTCTTCTATACTTCAGAAACTAGTGTAGATTAATTGTAGCATATTTAGTGAACACCTTAAAAGTATATTTACCTTTTTGGCCCTCTGCCTCGCCTTCTTCGCTTGCTTTTTGACCTTATTCACAGAGCGGCCAGGGCCCTCGATGAATTCCACCAGCATGTTCAAATCTCTGGTGTCTTCCAGGAGAACCGTATCAGCGGAACAGCTGGAAAATGAAAATATTAATTATGAACTTGTAAGAACGATAGGTAACGCCACGTATTCACCACGTGTGTGAAACGATTGTGCTTCGCGCTCCTTCTCACGTTGTTTACGTACGCGACGGAATGCATAGCATTTTGAATGTGACGAAGAAGAGTGGTTAAATTGAGATGCGAACGATTCAAGAAGACAAAAAGAGATTCACGAGCGAAGATATATTGGTCCTACAGATTCTGAAGCTTTTCGGTGTTTAAATCAGCCAACCTGCGGCACAATTAATGTTTTCAGCTTTCTATATTTTGCACATCGGTATATACAAACAATAAAAAAAGTTTGCATTCCCAATTAGTCCGGATAATCGAGGTTCTACTGTAGATGAAAAAAGACAGGCATAATGGACCACAGCATACCTTTCCCTATTTAATAAATATAATATTCTAACAATTTTCTAAACATTGATAAAACTCCTTTATTCATCACAATATCATACATACCCTGAGCAGATCGAAGAGGTGGAATACGCAGACGTATCCCGACTAGTGGAGGCGGTCCTCGAGTTCGAGTAGATCGACAGCACCGCAGCTATGCCGTCGGTCAGACCCGCCGTCAAACCGGCATTGAAAGCGATGTTGTTGTTTCTGCCGCTGCCGTTTTCGACGGTGTTCGCATCGGGCAAGGCGATCGCCGTCGACGTGGGCGGAGCCGCACTCTGCTGGATTTGATTCTGGGCGGACGGTTTCGGAGGACCTGAAATCATTGACGAATCGCTTGCTTAAAATCTATGCGGTCTGCTCCATCACCTCGGTTACAATTGACAACTTCAAATACCTGGTTATTCTAATCAGGGGGTGGTTTTGAATAATCAACATGATTTTTACAGTTGGTATAATTTAAATCTAATTGTTTCGGCTAACAGATTAACTATAGCAACGGAAAACATTTATTTTTTATCCATTTCTACTCCCAAAGCATACGGCCTCCTAATCAAGGTATCTCAACAGAAGTTTCTTCTACGAGAACTATTTATTTATTTGAACTAACTGAGGAGAATTGTAGGTATAGAAGGATAGGGATCGTCCTAGCTAAAACCCACTCGAAGCGTTAGAGGGAATTTTAATCACAAACACCCAAGTCTTAGAACAGTACCGGGTCTCAAGCCCAACGATTTACATTTAGAGTATACAAACCTTAAAATACAAATATCGTGTTGAATATTTAAAAAACCTTAATTAGTGTGTAGGCCTTTGTCGCCTGCTGTGGCCCAGTCGGTTAGAGCTTGCTCTACCAATCACCCAGGTCTGGGTTCGATTCCCGGTCGGATCACAGTGAATTTGAGAAACATTCAATTCAAAGTTGTGATCGAAGACTGGGTGTTTGCGATCTCAATTCACATTGTTTCCTCTCCTCCTATCTTTCTGATCATTTAATAACTGGGTGTAGCAATAGCGATTACTTAACCACTAGTCTTATTCTGGCCTTATCCTTAGCCACTTTGAAAAAAGTGAGGTTGAGCGACTGAGTAACAAGTAGTTCTGTTGAAATACCTTCATTAGGAGGACACATGCTCCACATTGGGAGCGGACATGGATTAAAAGAAAAATTAATAAACATCAGAGTCGTGTACTGAGCGTATCTCTCAAGAGCATAGTTAAGTTTTTTCTAATGATAGCAAGGAATGCCTTTGAGGTAACATAAAAATGTCTCTACGAACCTTTCCCTTTAGCTGCGTTAGCTTCCGGCTGTCTCGATCTGCCGGGGGCTACATTGTTGTTGTTGACAACCGGCGCCGCCGCCTTCTTGGTAGTGTTTTGGGCGGCGGGGGCGTTACTCTTCTGCTGGTTGCTCTGCTGCTGGCCAGCGGGACTAGGGCTGGGGCTGGCGCTGTTCGCTGACGACGTCTGATTGGACGAAGATGTCGAGTTCGATTTCGCCAACTTAGCGCCCTTGGATTTCTGTAATCGTGAACGGTTTCCAGTCAGAACATGACATTTACATCCACCAAATATATTTGCATTCAGAATACTTTTGACAGTGAATGAAAATGTAAAAAATTTGTTGAGATGAAAAATTACGTTCGATTTAAAAACAAACATTTTATAGACACGGTTTTGGCGCTTTTTCAATCTTTCAACCAGAATATTTTATGTCGGAGATTCCCTTTACATAGCCCGTAGACCAGTTTTGTGTTGCTGAACGGGAACGGACAAGGCAAGCAGCCTACTAGATCGGTGGCTTCGAAGAGAAGTCAACGCCTCAAATCTTCTTCCGATCAATGGAATTCCAGCATCCTGGATAATACTCAGGAACAATCCACTAGGCTGAACTGAAGAATGATGGCATGTAAGGAAGCAAAGCTAGTGGAAGCCGTATCCTCCACATAAACAGCGGATATGGTCCAAGTAGAAGAATATTTATTTGTTGTAGAAATCGTTAGTGAGCTCAAATTCTGAAAACCAAATTTATCATGGTTTGCAGGTAAAGAAAAAGCGTTTTAACAATGACGAAAACAACAAACCTCCGCCTGCAGTGTCTTCGTGTCTGCCAAGAGAGCGAGCCCCTTCTCGTACAGGGTGTTTCCAGAATGCTGACTGTTAGCGTTTGCGCTCGCTCTGCCATTATGATTGTTGTTGTTGGTGCTGCTTGTGCTGCTGGTCCTGCTGCTGTTGTTGGATGCCTCAGACGTGGTCGGTGTCACCGTTTTCGATTTGGCATTCGCTGTCGCTTTGTTTTCGTTGGGGTTCGCAGTCGGTTTCGGCTTCGGGTGGATCGGTATCAGTGAAAATCCTGGAATGATTATCATTAACTCGGTTAGCCAGTGGAAAATGTCGCTGAAAACTAGGGTGCAAGTTCACAAATTAGTATCAAGACCTGTTCCAACTTGGATTATCAGCATACTGTGGTCTTTCGAACATTTTACCAACCTGCATTAACGACGTATCATTATAAATCCAATGATGCTGTCATATTCAACAGACCTGTTAAGGGCACCCATTGGTCTACAAACTAATGCGGTGTGTAACCAAACCTGCCACGACTCCGATAGGACCCTGCCCAGTGCGGGACAGATCGTCGAGAGGGTCGACAGCTTCAGATAACTCGGCGTACATATCCCAGAAGACGGTAGTACAAAAAAGGAACACACAGCTGTACTCGATTAAAACCAAATGGCATTTGTTCAACGCTTGTTACCGGTACTGCTTTACGGTAGCGAATCATGGCACCTGGCGAAGACTCAGAAAAACCTTTACTGAGCTTCGAGAACAGATGCTTGCGTCGGATAATGATTGTGAGGTGGTTTGATTTTGTGAGAAATTCAGAGATTAGGGAACGTACAAGACAGCGCCCCATCACATCAGTGGTTATGGAGAGACGTTGAAACTGGCTGGGTCACGTGCTGCGGATGCCTTCGGAAAGCCTCAATGCTGCCTGCCTCTTGAATGACCGTGACGAATGTCCTGAATGACCGTCGGGTACAATCCATATGATGTACTCGGCAGAACTGAGGGATGCTGGCATGTCATGGGAGGACGCAAAGCAATTGGCGGGAGACAGAGAAACATTGAGGTGCCATGGCGGCCATATGCTCTACATAGGGAGCGAATATGGTCAATTGTTGAAATTACTTTTGGAAAATAACATTTAGACGTAGCTCGCAACACTTAAATTCTAATCAATCCCATTTATTAATTTTCTGGATATCAACTTGAAGGAGCAGCGATTTCTAGTTAGCGGCAAAGTTCTCTGTGTCTCCTTCATCTCTGATGTGCATTCTTTTACATCATTGCCGACAGAAGGGCGGGATCGCTGAATTATCTGAACCAATTGACCAACTTTTCGATCCGTCCACATATTATATCGCGGACATCAAAATCAGAAATTGCAGAAAATTATACATACCAGGAGGGGGCTGTCTCTGCTGCGGTTTGTTTTGAGTACTAGAGGGAGCGGAGCCGGGGGCTGCAGAGCCCGCTGCCGGAGCACTGCTGCCGTTGTTGCCGGCGACAGCCGCTGCTGAAGACTGCGCTTGGGAAGCAGACTGTGACTGGTTAGTTTGGCTCGGCGGGTTTTGCTGACCTTTCGTCTGCTCTTGGCTCTCAGCCTCGGGCGTTGTCTAGAAAAAGAGCAATAGCAAAAGCTTTAGTACTTTGGCTCCGTCCAACACTTAAAAAAATTAAATGAGGTTGTATAATTTGATTCATTCCGAGTATTGAGTTATTTTTGTATATTAAGATCACAGTTTTTTAACCGGGGGCCACAGCACAGTTTTAGGGCAAACCTGGACGAGCTAAAAAAAAAAAATTACCTGTGAAGTATTTGTAGACTGCTGTACGGCGTTTGGTCTGCCGCTCCTCTGCTTTTTCCGATTCAAAATCAGCCGCAGCCTCTCCCTGGTCTCGTTGAAATTTCTCGATACGGGAGTGGTTACGGGAGGCTGCAGATACAAAGAGAGTAAATAATATTTTCGATGAAACCGAAAGAGAATTTTAAGCTCATATACATATATTATTGTGGCAAGAAATTTATTTGATGTATAGTGGACGTCGACTTCTGTGCAAAAATTATAGGGCAAATAGATATTTCATGTGTCATATATGAATATGTGTCGTAATGGCATAATTTGAATATGTGTATTTCTTAACAAAATTAACTTTTTACGAGTAATTCAAATAGAATATATTTAAAAATTTCGACTGAAGGTGCTCGGCGGAATTTCAATATTGAATTTGAATCGTTCAAATTATTTACGTTCACACCAGTTTTGACACTTACGACTCGGGCTTCGTCTTTCGGCATCTTCAGGCGTTCAAGTGCACGCATGAACTTGAACCGACGTTTTGTAAATAAATGTATCGTGTTTATATAAGAAATAAATGTATCACTGAGTTTAAAGATGTTGACGGTGAAGTTGATATACTGTACCCTATTCATTTCTAAAATTTCTTGAAAATATGATTAAATTTACATAAATTTTCCAGTAGGTAAAGAAAATAAATATAATTCTTTTGAAATTATTTATCATTCACATCTGTAGACATTCTTCTCATGTTATTTTATAACATTTTAACAATGATCACATCAAATTCAAACACCTACAAAGACTATTTTGCTAAGTAAATATTTCCATAAGTTAATTGAATGTCGTTAAAATCAAATCATTAAGCAGAGTTAATCCATTTCGCCATCGATAGCTTTAAACTTGTGATACATTTATTTACAAAACGTCAGTATATTTAGAAGAACGCTTCGACTGATTTCAGTACGAAGTCGCCGCCCTCAAAGGTTAAAAGTTTGGCCACCCACGGTCTACTAGATTTTCACATTAACCCTCCAAGGACGAGCGTTGCCATATGGTCACAGTAAACACCATTTTCTATTGATCCCACTATTCATCCTTTTTCTACCTGAATATCGTTGCTTTCACTCATATTTGGTTAGGAAGGGTACAGACTTCAGTAAGTCATCAGCTACGGGGGACAGAAACGGTTACCAAAAGCACATGCGGTTTTTTGAATTTCCATTTTTTTTAATGGACTTTTTGAAACTGTTAGTTATTTTTTTTATCAAAACATCAAATTATTTACGGTTCTTTTGCTAATATATTTGTATTGAATTATGTTGATCTAGAGAGGTCAAATTGTAAATATTTTTAAAATTTTCACGTTTAGCTATACTTCAACCTCGAATGTTTGCGTGCCCATACGGTCACGCTCGTCCATACTACTGTCCGTACACAATATTACACGGTAATAAAAGGATGAGCATGACCATATAGTCATGAGGGGTTTCCATACAACGACTTTGCGTTTTTTTTTTTTTTTAATTTTTGTTAGGAATAAAAGTTATCGGTGACTTTAATATGGCTTAAAAAAAAAAAAAATATTGAGAAAAAGCTCTCGTCTCTGGAGGGTTACTTGGATGGGTGGGAAAGAATAAAGCTATAGCAGAAATCTATAATTAATTTCACAAAGAGATAGATAGAGATCCAAACTAAAGCAAAGTCCGTCGATACTCACAGCATGGCCGAAGACTGTGCAGTAGCAGCAATTGCATGGATGGTCAGAGTTGTTGTTGCCGCCGTTACCGCCGCTGGAGTTGGAGTGCGAATTGGAGCGAGGGGCGTCCGGATGGCGGGAGCACCTGTTTTGTTCCTCCGAGCCGCAGGACTCCGCATGGCTAGGCGCACCTGCATTGCAAGCAAACAATCTGTCACAGTGCAGAAGAAGCTGGGTATTTGAGTCAATAAACATCATACGCACCTCAGTCGCTCGTAACAAAATTTAGTCCAGTGAACATTTTCATTTCACGACAATTTTTTTTTGGTTGGTAAAAAAAAAAATTTTCGTGTCCTATCGCGCAGCATATGGCGTTGTTGGCTTCCGTGACTGGTTTGCGTCTCGGAACGAACATAATTGTTGCGATCGATCTATCGATTTCTGTTCGAAGGCATTGATGTTAGTGATGTCTGAAAATACTCTCCCACCCTTTTGATTCTAGCTTCAATTAGTTTCCGACTTTTCCAAAGAGAGAACCAACAAACAGTTCTCATAAAAAAGTGACTGTTGAGAGACATGTTTTAAGTAATCTTTTCAATATTGCAATTATTTTGATTCTGTACACTTCCATAAATTTTGTCGATAACAACCCGGGTTTAGCCTTTCATTATCTTCTGGTTTTATCAAGTGCACGAATGCACTTAAACCGATAACTAACGGTTAAGGGGTCGTTATCGACAAAATTTATAAAAGTACACATAATCAAAATAATTCCAATTTGACATTAAATTTCCATCAAGCACCTTCAGTCGATGTTCTAAATTAATGTTTTCAATAGTTTTCAATACAAAATAAAACAGGTTTTTAATATGAACCCAAGCTAAGAGGGAAGACCACAAACGAGTGAGGATTGACAATAGCGTACCGTCACCGAGGCAATGATGGTGCTGCCCGTCGCCCGCCGAATCGCATCCCTTCAGAAGAGACTTCCCTTTGGGCGTCGCAGCGACACCCGCAGCGGGCTTCCCTTGGCCGGTCCCGCATTGCTGGGCCTTCCCCGCGGCCGCAGACACCGGCGCCTGATCGGCAGCGATCGCCTTGCTGCCGGCGGCCGAGTTCGCTGCATTTTGTTGCTGGACTTGAGCCGTCGGCGCGGCTTGCTGCTGCTGCGGCGGCCTCCTCTGCGTTTTGTTCTGCTGGAACTCTTGCAGTAGCTTCTGAGGTCCGCCGCACTGCGGTAATTTGTCATCGTCGTAGCCTGGAGTTTACAAGAGATTGAGTGATAGGGTTAAAGCAAATTTTAATAACCAACTATTTTTGATTCAAGAATACATTAAGAATTTTTTGGCATATTTCTTCATTCGATTTGTTATAGCCTTTGTTATAGATTTTCACAATTATAGCCTTTTCCCGCCCAGATAGTTTCACCAGATTTGAACCTGAGCCGAAAGAGTTAAGATTGGTTGTTTACCAAAACCTAACAAATCAAATGTTTTATATAACTTAACTATTATTCCTGAAAGACAGGTTTGAGATAATCGGTCACTTACCTAGTATATCCCTAATGGTAATAGAGTCCTTGATGGGCACTCCGTCTTTAAACGCGACGCCGTCCACCACCCTAACCCCCCTCTCAATCTTAGGTTTATCCTCGACGTAGTCTTTGATGACGATCGCTTTGTCATCCTCAACAACGACGATACCCTTATCGTCCTGCATCGCTTTTTTATCTTTATCGTTGGGCGCCGTCTTTGTGTCTTTATCGCACGTTTCCCCCGACATATCGCTGTTCGTTATGTATTCCATCATGTAGTCTTTCAACGCCTTGAAATTCATCTTCACCTCAAAATCGTTCTTGTCCTTCTGTATCGTTTTATCGACTTTGTTATCTTTTTCGACATCGTCTTTCTTCTTGGCGTACGATTGATTTATCAGCTTGCCCAGGCCTTTCCCAGCAACCAATTCGGCCTCGCGCACCTCGAAGTTGAGCTGCTTCTGCTGGGCGCGGTTGACGGCAAATTTCAATTTACTCTCGAGCCGCTGCAGCTCTTTCATCGTCTTCACCCAGTCCTCGCCGGAGTAATCGTTGTTCATCACTTTCTCGCAGTACTGCTTGTTGACGGCTTGGTAACGTTCAACGAAATACGCCTGGTCCATCGGCACATCGGCCGTCAGAGTCTCCTTGCACTGAATTATCTTTTTAACCGCCTGCTTCTTGACTGAATCACCATCTTTTGCTTCGATTTCGTTGCAATCGACGACCTTTTTCTTACGCATCCTGTAATGAGCGGGCAGATTCCAGTATTGAGCGACGGCGATAATTCTCCACCTCAGGAAGTTGGGTTTGATTTCTTCCCAATAATCTTCAATGCGAAAACCATCCAAGACTTTACTGATTTTCACATCTGTATTATTCGAGTCGGGCAAGTAATCAGCTTCGATCGGCATCATTATCCCTATAATTTGAGCTACGATAATTTCCGAGGCGCTTATACATAGTTGCTTTTCGAACTGCTGTTTCGTGTAACCCTTTTCGCTATCCCTATTCTTGATCATTTCTCTCATTAAACCCTCGGGAGTGGGATCGCACGGATGCTCTCCTGTCACCTTGTCACTGTCCCAGAAGGTGCTCCACGCGGGAACGCCGAGTTCGTCATCGCATTTCAAGCCTAAGCATATCTTCGCTTCTAACGCTCTGCGTTTCGAGCCGGCTGATAATTTTTTATTATTTGAAATCCTAACTTCGCGTATTTGTTCAACGGTTTCCGGCGTGAGCATCGATTCGTCTAAAAACCTCGCGGGGAGCTGCAGGAGCTTGTCGGCGAGCCCTTTCTGCATCGCCTCGCGAATGTTACTAGGCACGTCGTCCATCATATCCTTCAGATCCATTTCCGGAGATTCTGCGGCCCGTCCGATGTGTTTCACGTTATCGTCGTCGCTATCTAAAACATCACTATTGATGGTTTTACGCTTTTTAGGAGTGGACGGCGGACTGGATCCGAGAACGACTTTATCGTCTTCGTTGTCGTCTTCCGCCAACTTCTGCAGCTTTTGACAGGTTCCTATATTATCCTCTTCCATCAGAGCCGATACCATTTGGCTCTTCCTGATGATTTCTGAAGTCATATCTTCGTTGACAATCTTACTGGACATGTCAACGCCGAAGACTTTTAATATTTGATTCAACGCTGTCAATTTTCTATTTTGGTAATGCGTATTTCCTTGGTCGGTGACGCTGCCCGAAGGGGACAGTTCGTGCAGCGGTGGACTGTGATGGCTGTCGGGCTGGGGGCTCGACGGGGGCGCTAACGTTTCAACTATATCTATTGACTTTGGTAACGATCTAGTTTTGTTGTGGTGCTCTTCAAAGTATTTGTGTATGCTAGTGCCGTTGTCTTCATCGTATGTGAGCGCCAGTGCGTTTCGATATATGTCTGCAATTCGCTGCATCACCTCTGTGGATATCTTCGATTTCGCAGCGGATGATTGCATTATCGATATTGGTGACTTAGAACTGCAATAACAAGAATAAATACATTACGTTACTTAACTATGAAAAGGTTCTATTTGCACTTTACCATGATTTGAGATACGAGCGTTTGAATATTTGACTGATCATATTTTGAAATTGAAAAGAAAAAATGCACTTTATAACGATGAGCAAGTTTAAACATAATTATTTTACTCATTTTAAGCAAAATTTATTTAATTTAAACCCTATATATCTGGAGATAATCAGTGCTTAAAACTGTAATTAGAACCTTTTTGCTCTGAACTGACAACAATAATTGAGTTTGAAAAGGTTGTAACGTCCAGTTGAACTTTCTACACTCGGTCTGTTGTATGCGTTTGACAGTTGCCACCTACCGATCGATTGTCTAAGCCAGTGATGGCCAACAATCTTCAAATATTTTTTTCTCGATTGTGTGGCTGCCTAGGGTATCCTGGAGCCTTTTTCCAAAATCCTCAATTCCCTATTCTTTTTCCTCAGATTATCTCAAAACCTCGTTTTTTTTTTTTTAGCTCACTGAGGAATTTGAAATCCTCGATTTGGTATAATTTTTTCCCAGATTGTCACAGAAACTCGTCGATTTCCCCGGTCTAAGCTGAATGCCGTCGCTTCGATGAAAAGATAAGTTTTATAATAATATACTGAGTTGTAATACTGTAAGACAAATGTTGTTTATAAATAAATTATAAAAAGTCCTATTGTTTCTTAGAAGCTTGTTAAATTACTGTATGAAAGAAAGTTTGTAGATAGAAAGAACTCATGAATCCTGCTAACTTCTTTATTTAAAAATGTATGACTCTGAAATTAATATTGTGGCAAATACAACATTTTCCGACCAAAAGGTCATTTTATGCCAAAATTTCAGTTAGAACCTTTTCAAAGTAAGGTAACAATTAGTCCTGCCATTTAAGTTATATCCACGGTAAAAAAAAAATACAAAAATCATATCGAGTATTAGAAGACCACCCTTAATCGGTGAATAGATCCTAATATATTTCAGAATACTGCCTGTTATCATTAAGTAGAAAAATATGAAGTGTGTATGTCTACGAGCAACGTAATAACTGCATAAATTAACTCACCTATCGCTAGGTTTACAAATCCTATCAGCCTTAGTTGTGGTGGGCGAAGCCTCTCGCTCTTCCTGGTGAGCGTCACCCCCGGCACTCTTCATGTACTCCGTCGTCATGACGATGTCGCACAGAATATTCGTCAGATTCTCCGGCACGATGTCGTCGACAGTGATCTCCTCAGAAACGGCCAGATTCGCCATGATCAGCGACAGATCTTCGTTACCTATCGCGTCGACATCCCTTTTACAGGCGTCCAATTTGTGCACTTCGGCGGCAATTCTGTGGACCTCAGCGGGGTTCGTGTGCACTGAGCTATTTACTTTACTGGAATTACTTTCTATTTCTTTAACGTCTTTATCTAGTGTGAGAACGCACGTGTTATCGGATCTCGGCACGCTTTCGAGGGTATTCGAAGCTTTGCTAGTGTTGAAGGAATAGTTGGCAGGATTCACCGTCCATTTCTTCGTGAAGAACGCATTATTAGGGAGGAACGAATTTTTGGATAACTGCGTGGGAATTGTTATACTCCTCGGAGGAATGCTACAGGAGTCGGCGACGTCCGAGGGGTTGCTGGACGGATTAGACTTGAGCTTTCTTTTGCTGGGACGGGAGCGTAGGTCTTGGGCCGTCGGCGGACTGGTGTCATCGGTCGACATCACTACGCTGGGAACACTTGCATGTGGCTGGATCTGGGCGTGACAGGGGACAGTCGAGGCGGGTTCAGAAGATGGCGATGTATTTAATACCGGTTTCATCTCTCTGTAACAAAAAAAGATACAAAGTTCATTAAAATTCCATTAAGGGTCTATTCCTTTCAAGGAATTGATGACGGTAGAGCGTCCCGTGCACATAGATGAGAGCAAAAAAAGATATAGGCCCAAATTCGAAGTATAGTGGAACCTCTCATAACGAGCATCTCTAATTACGAATAATTCACATAACGATCAAAACAGATTGCGAAAAAAATGCTCCCTTAACGAGGGACATTTCGCGTAACGAGTGGCGCAGAGTTTTGAAAAGATCGCTTTCACATCGTTGGTTGTCTCAAGATGATTAACAAGGTGTGGGAAGGGCTAACCAAGAGAACCCTCACTTCAGCTTGGAAGAAGCATAGCCAAGGAGCGTTGTCGAATGTGATTTTGAGGGGTTCGAAACAGTACCTGTGGAGTCTACAGTCAACGAGATTGTATCTTTGGCAAATATCATGGGACTGGACGTGGATAACAATGATATTGATGAGCTTGTGAAACAGTACAGTCTAGAGCTGACCACCGAAAAGCTTATGGAGTTGCATTGTTTTTCACAGCAAGAAGTTATGGAGGAGGAAGTAGCAGAGCAACAGTCTTCTGGCGCAATAAGAGAAATGTTGAAAGCATGGGAAACTGTTGCATCGTACATTGAGAAGCAACGCCCTAATAAGTAGGTGGCTACACGTTTTACAAATCTATTCAATGATAATGCTGTCACATTTTCACCAAATTTAAAATAAATGTCTATAGACAGCTTCCTAGTGAAAAAGAAGTAATTATTTGTCATAAATAATAAATTAGTCGGTTTTATCGTTTTTTGCAAATCGAAATCACATTCCAGGTTGCTACGCTCTAACAATTTATAAGTATTTAATTTAATTTGAATAAACGTTAGGAATATAAAAAAAAAAAATTCGGCGTGGTCATCATTGTATTTTACATTGTTTTATGTGGGAAAAATTGTTTCGCTTAACTCTCACGGCTCGGAGACTAGAAAAATACTTCTCTGCCGATGGGGGTGGTTTAGGGACCCCAGTGGTTTCCTCATTATTGGCCTTATTCTTATGAATTTCAAAAAAAAACATAGTACAAGCGCTTTAAAATATCTCTCTGCATCATTCCTCACATTTTTTTATAAAAATCCGTGGTTTTTTAATAAATAATCATATTTTAAGTATTTCCAGCACAAATATGAATTTGTAACTGACGCGTTTAGCCGAGTTATCTTACAAACCATCGCTTATCTCGTTATCGCGTATTTATAATAACTACAAAGGGTCCAAAAAACTATGATATAAGAATACCTTAATTATAAACATTGTATCACCCATATTAAAATAGATATTTAAGAAAATGTGGGTATTGGGGTCGCATTTCTTGAGCTTAGAACCGGAAAAGTTAACGAGTGTTTCACATAACGAGTAAGATTCTGGAATGAATTAGTCTCGTTATGAGAGGTTCCACTGTAATAGCTTCTAGAAAATTATTTAAAAGTAATAATGAATTAATTTACTTACTTTTAACTGTTTAACAATGAAAGTCATGCATGAAGAAATATATAAAAATACTCACTCTGTACTGCCTAATTTCTTCATGAGCATCTCCTTCTGTGCTCGCAATTTTCTATTATCGTCTTTTTCTTTCCTCAGCTCAACTTCGAGATCTTTCTTAAGCCTGTAAAGAGACAAAAGACCCCTTATTTTCCTTGTTTTATGTTGCACAAGTAAAGACCTGATTTGTATCAATTAACACATTATAGGCGGGACATATAAAAATACGTTTATCGCGTACTGTCGGTTTTGTTGGTATATTGACTCATAATTTAATGGTTTCTTCAAAATAACTTCCCCGGCAAGTGACCTTTTTTGACAATAAGCAATAAGCCTCATAATTAACTATGCCCTGAATATTCATTCACACAGTATTTTTTTTAAAAAGGCGCAATTCTCAAATATTTAGGGAATCAGATTTCACTCTTCCAGTGATTGTAAATTTGTAGGAATGAGGATTTTATACTATAATTATTTATATAATTGTATGGTATGGATTAATGTTATTTTTTATACAGAATATTTTGAATATTTCATATTGATAACAAGTGGAGTGCTGTCTACTAAATTATGATGTATTCAAAATGTTTTCATTTTATTTCTAATGATTAAATGTCACATATGATTTCTTTGAAAATTTCAGCTGAAAATATTGTTTGGTTTAGAAGTTGTGTTGAATTTAAGAATGTAATATATTTTTGCGCTAATCACTAAAAAAACGCCCGCTTATAAAGTGTAAATAGCGGATGTTTGTAATATATTAGTATTAAGTTTGTAGAAAGATAGTCCGCCCAACGGTATCAGTGAATTTAGACCTTTTCAATTAATTTTGAACAATCCGAATAATCGAGATACCGCTGAATAAAAACCCGGATAATTCACAGCGGGAAACTGTGCACACGGGTAGATAGTTCCCAGGAAACTTTCCCGTCAACCTGAAATGTAGCTGTTCGCAAACACTCACTTATCAAAGTACTCCTGCTGCTCTTTGGTGTAATTTCGGTGCCAGATTTTGCCGCTGCCCAACGATAACTGATTAGTCTCCATGCTCTGGAAATATCAATCATATTTAATTGAAAACATATTCGATAGAACCGCTGAAGAATCACACATAGATCTCATTTCAACACTTCGGTAAGTCCGAGCATTACTGAACCAGATAGAGTAACGCCAGCACACTTGATTGTAATTACTTGCGCCACTGCATGCACATATTAAGATAAGAAAACTCCATTTGAAATGGAGACAGAATCAGAGTTAACAAATTATAAATGACCATATTGACGTTATAAGGGAATAAACGTGAAATATGGTAGACATATTTCGATGAATCAAAACGACGAAAAGAATAAGCAAAACAAACGTTTCGTACCTTGTCGCTGTCAAACTCTGTCAAGACCCTCATGGTCTCGACGCTGCCGGCTTTGACGGTCGCCACCAGCCACCGCACGGCATCCGCCTGAACATCGGCCCGCTTCTCTGCGTCGAACCAGAGCCTGTTGCAAATCCTTGACGCCAAGACTTCCGGATCTTCGCCGTCGTAACGTTTAACCCTATCCCTATTGATAACCTTCTCATCGTTAACTTTCCCGCAGTCCATCTTCATTTCGGATGAATTATTCTCGATATACCCGACGAATATGCCGTGCTTCTTATTCCTGTCTTCCTCGATGATCATATCGGCTATGCTTGATAAATCTTCGACGGAATCCAGTTTAGTGACCGCTTTTTTTGAGTCTTTTTCGACAATGACAAAGCTATCGTCCTCGTCTTCCTCGTCCTCGTAATCGTCTTCGCTGGATTTCGAATTGACAATCTTTCCGTCGTTGATAAACATGTCAATATCGGAACTATCCGAGTCCCAATTGATGCTAGACCGAGACGCCAGTTGGTTTAAATATCGAATCGTGTAATTGTTATCGAAAACTGAATCGTAATTGTTCAGCATGTTCAAACGGCTGACCATCCGTTCGTACTGCGCCGCCGATTTGTCGTCCAGATTCTTGTACTCCATCATCTTCGCTGCCAGCTGGTCGGCGTTGATGATCTTACCGCCGCGATTCAGCGTGATGCCGCAGAACTTGGCAACCTCCTGGAACGACTCGCACTCGTCGATCGACGGTATCTTTGATTTTCCTCGTTTATCGTCGCGTTTAATAACACCGAGCGCTTTGCAGTGTCGTCGCTTGTCTTTTAAAAGCAACGGACGTTTCTTTCGAGCGCCGCGCTGTATCTTCCGCAGATCTTCGCTGCAATCCAAATTGATGAGGTTCTTTTTAGCGAAACAGTTGGGTCCGATGTTTTCCGGAGGTAAGCAATTGGGGACGTCGGTAGGTTTTTTACTTTTTGATATGTTGATCAATTTTTCAAGTAGAATTGACAGTCGTCGTCTAGTTGAGGCGTTATTACAGTCTAATATGGCTACGATGGCCGCGGTGGCGATCTTGAGGTTGTCATCGGTGAGAGTGGTCTGAATTTCGCCGCAGCTCTTCGCGGTGTCCCCCTTGAGGGCGATCTGGCTGACGTCGTCATCCAAATCGTCGCTCGAGGAGACAGAGTTGCGGGGTGAATCGTCACCGATCGGCGGAATCGCATTCCTGTACAGGCGTCTGGCTTTCGTCAGATGCGTTCTCTCTTCGCGGAGATACTTGTACCTGGCTCTTTCCAGTTGGTCGTCTTCCACGGCCGGTTGGCTAAAAGAAACCAAGGAACGTTAATTTTTTGCAACATTACGAATCAAAATGAAATCGATCAGACATATTGTTATTAGTTTTCTCCATACATTTATTCACTTTTATAACGAGCTAATTCTCCGAGCAAAAATATGTTTTATCTACTAATCCCGATCTGTTCTCGCATTGTTCGCTTTCCCGCATGAATCGTTTATTTCTCACAGTCCCAGCTAGGGATTCTGAAGTCTCGGGTTTTTCAAAGTCCCGGGACTCGAGACGTGATAAAGTCAAAGTCCCGGGACTTCCCGGGACTTGGGACTTTTATTTCCCCTTCAATAAAATTATAAATTTATTAAAATTAAATATTTGTATGTATGTACTAAAAAGGGATGATAACGATACATGTATTGAAAAAATAACAATGAATTGGGTAAAATTATGACCGTTAGTTCACAAATCACAATACAGCTGAAAAATAGTGAAAAAAAATTGTAAATAAAACAACATCAGGTATAAACATTTAATAATAATATTTTGTAATTTGTTTTTACTACAGTTATATTTTTTTTACGAATATAAATTGATTTAAACAAATTTTTAATAACATAAATGGAGATATCTTTCTCCTAAACGTTTTTTAATATTTTGTTTCAATTAAACTAATTTTTTGAGCGTTTTTTTACTCAGTTAAATGTATATTTTTTTTCGTACGTACTTTAAAAGGCCGCCGAATAAATACTATTAATTAAAATAAATACATCTTTTGAACACATTTATTTATTAATAATGAAAATATTAAATTAATTGAATAATAAAATCAGAACCTCAAATCATACATAGTATGTATTATTTACACAAAAGTTAATATTTTATTTTTGCTTATC
The DNA here is from genome assembly GCA_031772345.1 of Himalopsyche anomala. Lineage (NCBI taxonomy): Eukaryota > Metazoa > Arthropoda > Insecta > Trichoptera > Rhyacophilidae > Himalopsyche > Himalopsyche anomala. Next base: position 4,843,104 of record CM062843.1, read on the forward strand.
AAAATATGATTTTAAAAATAATAATAAATTTAATGACGAATCAGAGAGCCGATTTCTTATTTTTGTAATAAGCGTTGTTGCAACATTGTTTTTCCAAAACATTGATCTTTCTTGTATTCCTTTCGAAAAACAATTAGTCCCAGCTGAACTGTTGATAATAAAACATTTATAATCCGCCTTGATTTATAACATAATTATCTAGAAATAACTATCGGCTTCATTATTTCTTGGAATTCTGTGAATCCCAAGCTTCAAATTGTTGAACTATTGAGTTAAGCGAGCACGTGTCTAAGTTTTTTTGTATTTCTGCATGTCTCTACCCATTGAAAATAGTTGTTTCGTATTACAATATATAAATAAATGTTATTTGAAACTTCTACAATTATAAACCTAAACAGCTGTTTCTTTCATAAGGTGCCTTTTATATATGCATACATAATTTTGTTAAAACCCCGGCCTTTAATCCTTAGCCTGAATATAATGCATTCTTTTCAAAACTGATCTCAAGGATAGACACCAATGTAAATTTATTTTAAATCAAAATTAACTTTTTAGGTCACATTAGCGATTGCTTGCATCCAATTTTATTTTGTTAGAATGGTTTTTTCAAAATTAAAATGTAAAATTTGGCTGTCTTAAGTCCCGGGACATTCAACAAAAAAGTCCCGGGACTTACGACAGCAAAAAAGCTTAAAAGTCCCGGGACTTTTGTCCCGGGACGTCTCGACACAGAATCCCTAGTCCCAGCCAAACACCCATAAGAATGATGTAAAAGAATCCCGCACTAATTGTTCCCTGGTTTACCATTTTCCACGGTCTATCGTTTAAATATTTTGGTCCTGTCACCAATATTATCCCGATTGACCGTTTTTGTTGAATATTATTCAGTTTTGCCTCGCACTTCGTTTCGCGTTTTTTTCAGTGGAACCCCGATCTACTGCTCTCGCTATCTTCGTTTTTTTTTTCATGGATCGTTTATTTTTTACTCGACCAAGACCCCGTCATAACAATATTTAATAATTCGACATTTATCATTCCCCGATTTACTGATTTCCTCGATCTATCATCTAAATATTATCGTCCCGTCCCAATTATTATCTCGATTGACCGTTTTTGTAGAATATTTATTTTTTTCGCTCAAATAGTTTTACATAGCATTAAGTTACATAAATAAATAAGTTGTTTTGAAAATTAAACATTTTTTTGGTATTACTCTAAGATTTCCCGCATTATTCTTTCATTTATTACGGTCCCTTGAAAAACGTAGAATCGAGGTTCCACTGTATATAATTTGCAAGCGTAAGAATATTCTTGAATCCCTTAGCAACACATTGAAAGAAAGTAAATGATTTAACTCACTATTCGTCGTATCTGGGCACAAAGTTTATGGATTTGTGGAGCGCTTCAGCAGTTCTGATGACCGGCAGGCAGGAGGCGAAGGCCTTGAGGGCCTCCACCGACTTCTCGGGGGCCTCCCCGCGGCCCATTAGAATGCAAAGCTGAAAATTGCAAAGGAAATTAAAACTCTACACTGGTGACGCGTGTTCAGCCCGCCCATCTCCTCCTACACTCATATGAACATTACCATCTTTATATTAATGCCTGTCTAATGACAGAAGCTTAGAGATGAGAAGAGACAGGTTGCACACGCCCAAAAGTGTTTAACCTTTTGGGCCGATTTATCAGATCACTAATATTACAATAAAACCCACACAGAGCCGGTAAATTGCTCGAATTACAAATTATTCGAATTGCTTGGTTATTTAAACGATTTTTCACGACTTTTTCTACGAATTTCATTTTTATCTTGTGCGACACTTGTTTAGAGAGTGAAATATAAAAATAATTTTCGTAAGTATTTATTTTAACCGTGTTCGCTCCAAATGCGGAACATATGATCTTTTAATGGAGTTTATCTCAACAGAAGTGTTTCTACGAGAACTGCTTATAATTAGTTACTGAAACTGTTTCTATATATTTCCAGAACACATAGAAGACTAGGGCTAAGACAGAACCGGACAGAACAAACGGAAACAAATTGATTATCTTGTTATTCGAGCAATTTACTGTGGAACCATCGGCGGCAACTTGTACACATCATATAAGAGTAAATTTAAATTTAGTTAGAATCGTAAATACACATTATATATGGGCAACCACCGGCCCGCCGAGCTATTTTGTAAGTAATAGAGAAAGAAATTAACAGTCCCAGGGAGCCAATATTGCTAGTGTTGTAATTCAAGTTCAAGGCCAATACTCACACAAAATTTTGTATCACTGTAATCAGTATATAGTATTAATATGATGTCGTTCATTATATAAATAAAAAAATATATAAGAAGTAGCAATGTGTTTTATTTAATTAAATATTACTTTATTATGTTTAATAATTTGGTCCGGCCCTCGACTCGGAGACAGAATGATAAATTGGCCCCAGACCAAGGAAAGGTTGCCCATGCCTGATATACATCAAAGATGACACTGTTATGACAAATGGTTTATTATGCAATGATCGTACCTGTACGACTATATTAGCGGCGGGTCCGTCGGCCCAGCGTCTGTACACAGCGCTGAGCAGGGCGTCGGGCATAAGGAGACTAAAGGAGTGCGCTAAAAGGTGGCGCTTCGGCCCCAGCATCATTCCCAACGCCCGGCTACCCTCCATTAACGCTTGGGTACGCCACGATAATTCTGAAACAGAAACATATTTATTTATTAACCCCCGGGCACGCATACCTAAAATACGTTATCGAATATCTATTTTATATCTTACCTAAGAGGAATTCGGGTGCGGACTTGTTGGCGAGCGTGCTTGCCAGTTGCGCACCGTGCCTAGCCACCAGGGCGAGACTCAGCGCGTTCAGTCTGTGCATCAGGACGCGCATGGCAAGACGGTTAAAACTGAAAGAGGAACAACTTTATTTCAATATTGTTTCACATAGGGATTTCAACACCAGCAAATATATACAGTGGAACCCCGATCTACCGTTCTCGCATTGTCCGCTTTCCGGGATGGATCGTTTATTTTTCAAAGTCCCGGCAAAACACCCATAAGAACAATGTAAAATAATCCCGCATTAATCGTTACCCGTTTCCCTCTGTCTATCGTTTAAATATTTTGGTCCGTTCACAAATATTATCCCGATTGACCGTTTTCGTTGAATATTTCTCATAAATAGTATTGCCTCGCATCACGTTTTGCATTTTTTTCAGTGGAACCCCGATCTTCGGTTTTATCTTCGTTTTGTTGTATGGAACGTTTATTTTTTACTCGATCAAGACCAGTAATAACAATGTTTAATAATTCCACGTTAATCATTCACCGATTTCCTCAATCTATCATCTTAATACAATTGTCATGTCCCAATTACTATTCTGATTTGACAGTTTTTGTTACATATATTTCTTTATTCGTTCATAAATAGTCTTACATCGCATCTGGTTGCGCGAATTTTTCCAAATCAAAAGTCAAAACTAAAACACCTAAATGAAGAAAACTAGAACTCTTCAAGATATAACAAACTGAAAACAATTCAAGGTGTCGAAAAAATTCTACGAGAAAAACGAGTCGACTTACAAAACAACAAAAAAACAACTTAGTATGTATTAAGCAAGTTATTTGAAAATCAATAATTTTTATTTGAAGATTTCTCGCATTATCGGTTTCCCGTATTATTCGTTGATTTATTAGGGTCCCTTGGAAGAGGTAGAATCTGGGTTTCACTGTGCATATGTCAACACAGGTAGTATTTGATATTAAATGTAACCAAAGTAAAAGTTTGATGAGAAAAAACCAATTACAGCCAATTGCTAGCGGCGAATAAACCAAAATCATTAACCATCCAGAGACGAGAGCTTTTTCAAACCATATTGAAGTCAAGGATAACTTTTATTCCTAACAAAATTAAAAAAAAAAAAAACGCAAAGTCGTTGTAAAGAAACCCCGCATGACTACATGGTCATGCTCATCCTTTTAATTACCGTGTAATATTATGTACGGACAGTAGTAAGGACAAAAGTGACCGTATGGGCACGCAAACATTCGGGGTTGAAATATAGCTGAACGTGAAATTTTAAAAAATATTTACAATTTGACCTCTTTAGATCAACATAATTTCAATACAAATATATATTAGCAAAAGAACTGTAAATAATTTAATAACTAACACTTTCAAAAAGTCCATTAAAAAAAACGGAAATTCAAAAAATCGAATGTGCTTTTGGTGGTTGTTTCAGTCCCCGCGGCTGATGACTAACTGAAGTCTGTTCCCTTCTCAACCGAATATGAGTGAAAGCAACGATATTCAGGTATAAAAAGGATGAATAGTGGGATCAATAGACAACGGTGTTTACTGTGACCATATGGTCACGCTCGTCCTTGGAGGGTTAATACGATTTTCATAATTAACTTACATTAATAATACATCATCGAAAAGCTATTATCAATTCTGTAACCTGTCCAATATATACTTTATTCAATCCATGTCCACTCTTAATGTGAAGCATACGGCCTTCTAATGGAGGTAACAGAAGAAGTTTTTCTACGAGAACTGTTTATTACTCAGTCACTAAACCTCTCTTTTCTGAAGAGTTCGGTAAGGATAGAAGTACAAGGACTAGTGATTAACTAATCGCTCTCGCTACGCCTAGTTTAGACATCACAAACACCCATGACTCCAAACAGAAATCGATCGAAAAAATGCTAATTGTACTGGGACTCGAGCCGGTGAGGTCCGGCTTGTTGGCTTAAGGTTCTGTCAGATCAAGGATTAAAAAAAATGCACAACGCACTTATCGATGATGTGCAGTATCGTCCGGCTCATGTCCTTCTCAGTGTAGAACCTGGGCCTCTTGCACTGGCACTGACAATGCTCGCACGCGGACTTAAAGGCTGCAACAAACAAAGCGAAAGAGTTATCATTCGATGCAGGTGACTCGCTTGAATTTGACACTCTCCGGGAATCATCGCAATGAGTGGAAAAGGTTGTTATTGATTATGTGACGGTTATTGTCAAATTAAATTTTACATAATAAACATATCGACTGTGGAAAGGAAAAAGGACGTAATCCACACATATCAAATTTTACAGGAGGCACTAAAAACGTATTTTGACGATTTTGGGCCATATGCAAATTATGAAATATACACGATCTTGAAGTGCACGGAGACTTCTAAACTGGTGTTGAATTGACATAATCTTATATTAATTAAAGAAATTGTCTAGGAAAAACCTTTTTTTCAGTCTCTTTTCTTGGTTTCAATTTTGACAAGCTCATCTTTTTTCAAACTTAAAAGCTATATTTAGATACTAATTCGGCATTTGCATTAAACATCCTTTTGATAGAACATGTATTAAGTTTGATACATTGTGATTATCAAATAAAAGCTGTTTTTTTTAAAAAAACTGTGTGTTACGTCCTTTTTCCTTTCCGCAGTCGATATAAAGAGTTATAACCAGTGGTGGCTCGTGGTTAAAATATCCGAGGGTGCCGCGGTAGATTAAAAATAAAAAAATGCAAATTTGGATATTTTATTTTTAATATCAAAAATCACACACAATATGTATTTTTTTTTAATCCATGTCCGCTCCCAATGTGATGTGTTCTACGAGAACTGTTTGTTACTCAGTTACCTCTCTTATTGAAAGAGAGTAGTAGGAATAGAAGAATAAGGCTAGGACAGGATTATTGGTTGAATAATCACTCTAGTTTTAGAGATATAATTATTTTTATAATTATAATAGCTACGATCCATTTAATTTGCAGACAAGTCATGCTGTTCAGCGACACAACAAGTGGCATAACGAAGTTATAAAGATTTCTACGTACCGCGCTGAGAGGCGGCATCCACGTGGATGCCCTTCTTGTGCCTACGGAGGCACTCCTCAAAGTATGCCTGATCCTTGCTCTGAAATAAAAAACGAAATAAAATATTGGGAACACTTTGCTGTGTTATAAACTGCATTCTAAGCAAGCTGGCATATCCTCACCGCATCCTGGTCATCGGCGATGATTTCACCGGAGAGAAGGTCTACCTTCACGGGAGCGGATTCGTCCTCAAAGAACACGGTGACCTGAAATCAACAACATATTAATCACTCAGCTTTCGTTCGGAACGATTCAAAGCTGGCGACATCTAATTAATCTTTTGGCAAAATTCAAAATTCCAATATCGTTATTTTTTGTTCAGTTTATCGTCACTTCTTCGTGGTGCTACAGTCGGGGATGAACCTTGTTCAATCCTCAGCACTCACAGGTCCTGTGACACCTCATCCATCCAGTGTAGTCGCAGTTTTTCCCTCAGGGGTAGCAAATGTGAGACATTTTGTAGGTTTACCTTCATCCAAGCGTAATATATGTCAGGCCCAACGTAGGTGCTGAGTTTTGACAAATCTGACAATGTCAAGCTCACGGTTTTTTTGACGCCGCCACATAAAAATAATGTGACTGCGAGAACGGCGATGGATAAGATATGAATGAATACTCTGCTGTAACGGCACGGCGATACCCGTCAAAGGGTCTATACCTGTGCAAAATCCAGGTCGCCGTGCAGCGCGCTCAGAGTCTGATTGCAGCAACAGAGAATGGCCGCTCCTCTGCTCTGCAGCTCCTGTATCAGCTTCACCGTGCCTATCTCCGGACGCACCCTCTTTGTCAACACTGAAACATGGAAATGATAGTTTTCATCAGCAAGATAATAAGCCAGTGCATCCCACCGTATTTAGAAAGCTTTAGCTATAAATATATAGCGCCGACAAAGCACCGATCCGAGGAAAATCACTGGTCGTATTTGCCCTTTGCTCAATTTTGGCGAATCCCTGGTCGTTAGTGACAAAACTTGTGTCAATGTACATAATTTGAACGATTCAAATGTAATTTATTTATTCAGGAGCATATCCGATCAATAGCATTAAGAGCTGCTATTCAAAATTTATTTCAGATGTAGGTGTTTCTGGCGATAACAAACTCAAAAACGTTATCAATACCCGTGAAATACACGTGAAAGCTTGCAAAGTATCAAAACACGTTGCACCAACGTGCGCACGCCTGAAACTGAATTACAGACATCACTCCCAATCACAGGACAATGTCAGAGTACTCACTCCGTCCTTTGGCGGTGCAGGTGTGGCACCTCCCCTCCGAAGCGGACATTTTGGATCTGGCCTTCACCCTGCCGACCCCCTTTCCCCCTCGGCCCCTCTTCCGCCCGCTCACGCCCCGCGCGCACGTGCACCTCATGGACGAGCTGTCCGCGATGCTCTGCGGATCCAAACCGCTGTCGGCCAGCAGCCCGCCGATCATGTTCATGACCGCGGCCCGGTTGATGCGGCCGTACGCGCAGTGGCAGCAGTGGCACGTTGGGTTGAACGCGACTATCGTGTTTTCTTTTCGTTCGTTGGGCCTCATTTCGAACACCCGGTAGACGGTCAGGATCAGGACTCGGAGCTCCCACCACGCCGCCTGCAAGTCAATAAACCGCAGCTCGCTCAGCAGGGGGTGTTCGTTGTCCTTATCGGGCTTGACGTCTTCGCTTTTGACGTCCGCAGCGGCTAAAATAAAAAAAATACGTTTCACATACCAAACACAACTCGACTGACGATTAGCAATCATGTACGATTAGATGACAATTCTATGGCCAATGGTTATAAAATAAATACGTTTTCTAATCGTGCTTGATTGCGCCCCAGTGTAAAGAGAGTTTTGCAAAAAAGCATTTGTTTTAGCTCTTTTGAATTTGAAAATAGTCCGAGCCATTATTATAAATACTTAGGTATTGCCAGATTGACGTCACGTTGCCTGTTCTGTATGAAATATGTATAGAGCCATTGCTTCTAGTATATTATCTATAACATTGCTTTTTTTTATGCCGGCTCGGCTTAAAATCGTAATACAAAACACAATCGAGAGTATTATTGTAGGTACATTTTTTTTTTTTTTGGATATCAAATTTATGGAGCTTCAAGTACCAGGACGCACCAAGGTTCTTCCAGTCTCCTTCATCGATAAAGATTTTGAAAAATTGTAAATTGCATTCCCTTACCGTCGTTTGCAGACGGAAGGTCGCGATCACTACAGAGATAAGGAGTTCACGGGAACTCCATATGCATTATTTTGCAAATCACATTCCATATGCTTCCTCCATACTATATCCGTACATGTACACACACATGCGCATACATACATACACACATACAGTACTCAAATTGTTTTTAAACAAAGAGAATCATTTTCGTGATGCTAAGTTCGTTCTAGAATTGACAATTTTAGACGACATAAGATCTATGGAGGCTCGTCGAGCAGGACTGCTCTGGGTCTAAAACGATTCTCAGGCAGTGTCTCGTCATAGTTGTGGAGATCAGAGATCGTTGGGTTAGAATGTTTTCCTACCTCGCTGTGAAACTTTTGTGATATTTCACGAACGAACTCGCGGATGGTAGGTATTTTCAAGTCTCTGTGAAGCAGCGAGTTACGCACGTACCACGGGGCGTTACATATCTGTCTCAGTGATTTATTTTGGACAATCTGGAGAGTCTTCATATGTTTACGGTGAGCATACGTCCATAATGGAGCAGCGTACACCATGATTGGTCGAGTAATTGCTGTGTAGGTAGGTAGACATAGTATTGTCTTATATTGACAGAGGAAAATCAAAACAAATATATTGTATAAATTCGGGAAAGGTTAGTTACGTTTAGAAATGTATTTATTTTGTTCAGCGGCCGAATTGCTGTTCATTTTTATTCAACCATCTTAAGTTTTTTTTCTACACATTTTGGGTGAAAAATGCAGGTCGAGGTAAGCCCACCTAGCCCAGTACGTAGAACCGCCACTGGGTTTAACACATTTTGTTCTAATAGCGAGGGTCACTTAACACAATTACACGAATCTCCGGCATAGCTCGGCTCGGTAAGTGCATTTATTGAACCAGTTTGGCAAAAAATATCAATTTATTCCATGGGTAATTATTTATATAATCGTCCCCGCTTCAGAGGGGCATAAATAATCCACATACAGTCAATCCTGTTTTTATGCGATTTCGAAGTTATGCGGTTTTTTAGAAATGCAAATTTTCAAAAAATGTACTATATTTTAAGATATATAAAAATGTTTAATATTACATCGAGAGCATGTAAACGTTGAATTATGGATAGAATAGAGAATGAATCATAAACACAACCGACATTTGGGAAAAGAATACGATTTTGGACTGTTTAAATCATGTTGCATCTGCCATTGCTGAATTAAGTCCACCTACTTGGGTGTGTTACAGTCGATGAAACCATTGAAACATCGGAATACCAGCTGAAATGATTACTTTAGCACATGAACTAGGCGGAGAAAGGTTCGATACCTTTAGCGAAAATTATATCGACGAATGTTAATAGTAAGAATGAAATTATAGTGACGATGATGTCATTAATTTAACTTTAACTATTGACAACAAACCAGAAAACGATGACGCACTGGAAGAAATTCCAGTTCCTTCACTGCGAAAATAATTCAAGAAGGTTTCCAACTTTTCAGTAAATTAGAAGATCATTTATTTCTAAATGATTCAAATTCTGAACGCGCATTCAAGTTTCAACGATAACTTTAAAAAAATTATATATGGGTATAACAAACTGCATAAACAATTAATTATCGAAAAAGAAAATCTAAACAAACTCTGATCACTAATTTCATTGTTAGAAAAAAAAACCATAGTTTTATGAAATTGATGCGCAGACTATTTTTTCCAAAAAAGAGTGATTTAGAACCACATGCTTTAAAACACACTTAGAATTTTCATACTGAATATTTTTTAATATTTTTACGCCGTGTTTTTCCCCCAATATTCCTATACTTTGCGATTTAGTGTACATTTTAACTCGCTGTTTCAAAGTTATGCGGATTTAAAAATTTATGGAACGCATCCCCACTTTTTGTATGGAAGTCATGTCTTTTTTTGTGCGATTTTTTTTTATGCGATATTTCATGGAACGCATCTACCGCATAAAAACAGGATTGACTGTATGTATATTTTGATATTACAATTAATCTCAAAGATTCAAAGCTCTTTCAAAATAATTAATCTCTGTGTAAGCTCAAATTTTTCAAAGCAAATAACATTCGGACTGAACGAGTATTGTTATCAGTAAAAGAAGGTATCACAGTGCAACATCCGATAATTATAGACTTGGCCATGTAACTGTTCTCATGTAAAAAATCCGTCTAAAATTTTAATGAATATTTCTCACCCTCGCCCTTCTGTTGCTCCGCCTCTATTGTCGCGTCCTCCCCGAACAGAGGCCTCTTCTGAACAATCTCCAAGTCCAGCGGAACCTTGTTCTTGACGGCCGCATTTAGTCCTTGAATAGCCCTCTTCAGCCTGCTGTGATTGTTGCCGCCCTTCAAAAATCTCAGACACGTTTTGTTAGCCTTGGCCTGCATGGTAGCCGACGCCGCTGCAGGTTCGGATTCCCTAAAAGCACTGCACGGCGTCTTATTGGCGCACCCGCCAGGACAGAGGCCGTCATCCGACACGAATCTGTCTTTCACGTTGACCGAATCGCAGTCGAACAGCATTTGGGGCCGGTCGTAGGGCGTCTGAGCAGCGTCGTCGTTGGAGGACGTATCGGTGTCCTCTCCGGACATGATCCGGATGTCGAGCGTGTCTTCGAGGCAGTCTTTGCAGTCGTAGCACTGCATCTGCGGGGGGTGGCCTCCGGGATCGGGGGAAGTGGGCGGGGGCGAGAGCGACAGCGTGGGTTTCTTCACCAACGATTCGTTCAGGTGCTTCATGAGGTAACGCTCAACGGATCGCATCAAAGGAGCTCTAGAAACGGGAATTCTATCAAGACATTGAAAGGAAAATATGGAATCTAGATTATTCAGTTTTTCAATAATTATATATCTTAAGTTTTTATAGGAAAAGTGTGTTTTTCGGTATGGACAAAACCAAGTCACAGTAAAGTTTTGTGTTATTTTGTAGCATTTAAAATTGAGTAAATAATGTAGTTTTAAAGGTGCGATATAACTGGGAAATCGTAGGCAAATTGCCGACGCAGTACAATGAGAAAAAATTGGCATGATAACTTACACTTCAAGGTGGCAGCCGTTACTCTTGCAGACTCCTCCGTCTCGAAGATACTGATCGTCGCAGCACATCCTCTTAACGGCGGGGTCCGCATCGCCGACGCTATCCCTGCATCCGACAGCTAATTCAATATCTACACCGGCATCGCTTTGCTCTATATTTGAATCGCCGAAAGCTGCACCGTCTTCGAATCCCGGAAAGTTCTGCAACAGCTCCTTCAAATGTTGATTAAAACTCGCATTGCACATGGGCGGGGCCTTGTTCGCCGTATCGACGTTGGAGAATGAGCTACTGTTCGAATCGGCATGTTCAAAGTCTCTATCGCTGTTCGAAACCTCGTTGATGTCGTCGACGGACCAATTCTGCAGGTAATGCAAAAGATCCGACACTTTACTGGTCGAATCGAGCAGCAAGCTTTGAAAGTTCTCAGATTCCTCGTCGTGCTCGCCGGCCTGCACCTCCATGCTGACCGGTTGTTCGATGCGTTTATTGTTCAAGACGTCAAAGCCGAACCTGCCCTCTTTCGGTATAATCTTCTCGTCTATCTTCGAGATCAATTTGTCAAGCAACTTATCATTGTGGCAATGCAAATTGACGTCGATTCTATCGACGGGACAATCGTCGAAGCTTCCCGGATACATCTGCTCGATTTGCCTCCGCACGTCTTCGAAACGTTCCGATTGCATCTCCACCCTCGACTTTGACGCCTCGGAGCACGTAAACCTGCCATCTTCGACGGGCGTCCTATCTTTGCAAGAGTTTTTAGCCGGTTTCGATGGGACGAATTCGCGTTCCGGTTTTAAACACTCGCCGGTCGGATCCAGAGTGTGAAGCAGCTTACACAGCTTGCTGACCTCCATGGCTTGAAGCATTTCAAGTTCTTTCGCAGATATACCGTCTATATTGTTTCGAAAGACATTACAAATAGAAAAATGCTCATGCTCATGCTCGCCTTCGGAATGAACGGAATTCGGTTTCGCACCGCACCCGTCCGGATCTCGTTTGATATTTCTTACGTCAGGCTTCTTGGCCTTTTTGGTTTTGGTGTGATTCGAGCATGGCAGCGTTTCTCGCACCGGCTCTTCCTTGACAGACTCCACGGGATGCGCCGCTCGGTGGACGCCGACGTTGTCTTCTTCGTCCGGCACGAACTTGTCAATGTGCTGGGCCATGATGGCGCCGTACTTCTCAAACAGACGCAGGACATCCTGCTTGCACGCGCTGCCGCTCGCCGAATCGTGTTCCGTGACAAACTCGCTGGCCGACGACAGAACCTAACAGCAAATAAATCCAATAAATTATTTTTTTTTTGTTGAATTCCCTAGGGTTCTCAACATTGTAGCCACCACCACCCGCTACGGCTTCACACTCTTCTTGTAGGGTGTATTCCGTAGCGTAACAACGTTAGTCGTGTTCGAAATATTACCAGAAATGTCCCGAGAAGAAATTTCTCAAGACTTGGTTGCATGCACTAGTGTGCAGAAATTATTTAAATAGATCAATTATTTAATTTCAAACAAACCTGCACGAAATCATAACTAATAACGCTGATAAAATACCTTCAGAAAATCTTCGTTTCTGATGACCGGCCGATGGACGTTGGACGGATGCTGCGGTAGTGTGACTTCTGGCAACTCTTTATAGTCGGTGATCAAAGGCAGCAGAAATTGACCGAGGGACGGCTGCGGAGGCTTTGAGAGATCGCGTCCGTCGTACGGTGACTGCGATCAAATAAATAATTTTTGAAAACTTTTAATGTAACGCATAAAGATTGAACGAGAAAAAAACATACGATTACATTATAAACATTATCAATTCAATGCTGCGCTTACCATACGAACCCTAGACAGCTTAGCCATACTGATTTGTGTGGAGAAAGCGGACGACAGTGCCGCCAATTTGCATGGATCCATGTCTTCGGATGCTATAAATAAAAAAAATAAAAAAAAAATTGAGTTAATCTTTTTTTGTATACATAACGAGCACCTCTAATAATGTGCAATTCGCATAATGAGCAAAACAGATTGTGAAAAAAATGCTCCCTTAACGAGCGACATTTCCCATAACGAGTGACGCAGAGTTTTGAAAAGATCGCTTTCACATCGTTGCTTGTCTCAAGATGATTGGCAAGGTGTGGGAAGGGGTCACCAAGAGAACCCTCACTTCAGCTTGGAAGAAGCATTGCCAAGGAGTGTTGTCGAATGTGATTTTGAGGGGTTTAAAACAGTACCTGTGAAGTCTACAGTCAACGAGATTGTATCTCTGACCAATACCATGGGACTGGAGGTGGATAACAACAAAATTGACGAGCTTGTGAAAGAGTACAGTCAAGAGCTGACCACCGAAAAGCTTATGGAGTTGCATTGTTTTTCTCAGCAAGAAGCTAGTGGAGGAGGAGGAAGTACACACATTTTCACAAATCTTGCCAATCGAAATAGTATTTCAGGTTGTTACGCTCCTTAACAATTTATAAGTATGTAATTTTACTTGAATACACGTTAAAAATATAAAAATTGTTTTTTTTTCGGCATGGAACGCATTATTGTATTTTACATTATTCAATATGGGAATAAATGTTTCGCTTTCCTCTCATAACGAATTAGACTCGTTATGAGAGGTTCCACTGTACTAGAATTGTTGCACATTTTTTTTTGTGATGGATAAAAATATTAACTAAATGTGGACCGTCTGGGACACACAGCCTTACTCGATTAGAACCAAATGCCACTTGTTCAACGCTTGCATTCTGCCGGTACTGCTTTACGGTTTTGAATCATGGCACCTGACGAAGACTCAGAAAAACCGTATACTGAGCTTCGAGAACAGATGCTTGCGTCGGATAATGGGGGTGAGGTGGTTTGATTTTGTGAGGAATTCAGAGATAAGGGAGCGTACAAGACAGCGTCCCGTCACGTTAGTGGTTATGGAGAGACGTTGGAACTGGTTGGGTCACGTGCCGCGGATGCCTCCGGAAAAAGCCTCAATCCTGCCTGCCTTTTCTTTCAACCGGTGGGATTCCAGCATCCCGGACGTCCGTCGGGTACTATCCATAGGATGTACTCGGCGGAATTGAGGGATGCTGGCATGTCATGGGAGGAAGCAAAGCAATTGGTGGGAGACAGGGAAACATGGAGGTCCCGCGTGGCGGCCATATGCTCCACATAGGGAGCGAACATGGCCAATGAAGAAGAAAAATATTATTTCAAATAGTAAATATTTCTTTAGAAATACATAGCCGAAAGTGTAAATAAACTAATTTTAATTAATTTTCTTTTGAGCTTTCGATTCCAGTCCAGGTCTAAATCTTTATTACCGAATGGTTCCTTACTGACGTCAATTCCAGGGAGTGGATTGAACACAATATGGCTACAGATTTGTTCAGTTAGTTCATTTGCATGGAATAATATAAATAACGCGACTGCCAAAAGTCACTGAAGTCTTGCTCGCAACCACTGTGCCGAACGGATGTTTTTTTTTAACCTTCGGGTACCTATGAAGTACATTTGTTTGCACTGCAAAGTTTTTTTTATTTCAACCATCCGTTAGTACCAATAATATCTAGTGATAATTTATTGTAATCTACAGTGATACCATGATGAATGCAGTGCAAATATTACTGGTCCTCGATCCTTTTCACGACGTTTCGGTAATTAACTGTATTACGTATCGACTGTGGAAAAGAAAAAGAACGTAACCCACAGCTTTTTTTTCGATAATCACAACGTATCAAACTTGATACGCGTTATATCAAAAGTATGCAAGCTGCAGATGCCGAATTAGTATCTAAATTTAGCTTTTAAGTTTGAAAAAGATGAGTTTGTAAAAAATTAAAACCGAGAAAAAAGACTGAAATAAAGGTTTTTCTTAGACAATTTCTTTAACTAATATTAGAGTATGCCAATTAAAAACCAGTTTAGAAGTCACCGTGCACTTCAAGGTTGTGTTTATTTCATAATTTACATATGACCCAAATCATCAAAACACGTTTTTAGTGCCTCCTGTAAAATTTGCCATATGCGGGTTACGTCCTTTTCCTTTCCACAGTCGATATGTTTTTAAATCTATCGTGTCATATAATGTTATTGTAATAATTGTCTGCAAAGTGTTTATTTCTAAGAATAACTAAATTAATTTTAATTATAAGGTTAAATTAGTGTACTAAAACCTCCATGGACTTTTGGGGATAATAGGGTGATTTTTCATTAACCCTTTGTTACTCTAAACTATATACAGTGGAACCCCCAAATTACACTACCCCGAATAACGCACTGGCTTGAAATATTTGCCGCAAATCCCCCAATTGCACTGTCGCATTTCATTGTCGTTGCTACGAGACGGTCGTCTGTGCTGCGCATACAGTCAAATTTTGGCTAGCGTCTGTGTATTCAACACGTGCCAGGCTATACACACATAGTCGGGCAACTGTCTATGTGTTGGGTTTTGACGCGCTTTGCATTTTATCACTTGGTAACTAAATATTTCATCATTATTTTTTTTTGCAAAACTAAGAAAAATCTTAGTTGTGCATTTTATGCGGACAAAACCAAATCTCTAATTTTGTATAAGATTCACTCACCCAATTACACTACCCCGAATTACACTGTCCCGACTTTAGTGTAAATGGGGGTTTTACTGTATTGTGTTTTAAAACTATATAAAAACTATTGAAACTTGTCAGATGTGATACCACCATTACTAGGCCATATACTCCACATTGGGAGCGGACATGAATTTATAAAAAACATTGTCATTCCCTTTTTGCTCAGAACTGTCTGAAGGAACTGTGACGCTACAGTAAGCTCAAAAACGTCTAAATCAACAAACCGTTGTCCTCCAACTCGGTCCAGTCCCCTTCGCCGGTCGGCGATCCGTCCGACGTAGAATTGGCCTCGTCGTCATCCTCCTCCTCATCCTCCAGATCCTCATCCAGATCCTCATCCAGATCGTTGTCCAGATCGTCTTCGTCGTCCAGTTCGTCGTCTTCTTCGTCTTCGTCGTCAGACTGAGAGTGTGAGTCGGCCTTATCGTTTTCATGGTCGACGTCTTCGTCGGGCTCCCCCGGATGATGCTGGCATTGCTGCGGCACACTTCCTAGGAATTCACCGCCAGTAGACTGAAATGTCAAAAACAGACAATTAGACGCCACCCTCATATTAGTGTCTTAACGTATGCCAGCATCGACACTGCAAAACTGATCAATGAAATATATGAGAATGGTAATAGATAATAGATGACGAGACTTAAGGTGATACTATTTAAAACAGGTATGGGCAAGCCGCCTGTGTGGTCGAGTGGTCAACATCGTTGGCTACCGCTACGGAGGGCACGGGTTCGAATCCCGGTACGGGCAGTTTTATAAATTGATTTTTCAATTGATTTATGAATTTCTGTTCAAAGGCATGGATGTATGTGATGTCTTGAATTCCCCCCTCCTACCCATCCTATCCTATGAACGGGGCGTATAGAGAGCGATTAGCTAACCACTAGTCCTGTCCTTGCCCTTTGCTTCTATTCCTACTCTCTTTGGAAAAAGAGAGGTTGAGCAACTGAGTAACAAGCAGTTCTCGTAGAAAAAATTCTGTTGAGATAAACTCCATTAGGAGTCCATATGCTCCATATTGGGAGCGGACATGGAATAATAATAAATATGGGCAACCTTTCCTAGACCTGGGGCCAAATTATCATTCAGACTCCAAGTCAAGGGCCGGACCAAATTATTAACGTTGCTAGCCTCGTGTTTTTTTTTTTTACCTCAACGAGGAATTTGAAATCCTCGATTTGGTATACTTTTTCCTCAGATTATCTCCGAAACTCGTTTTTTTTTTTTAAGCTCACTGATTTGGTAGTCAGGGCCGGACAAAATGGCTCTGCAGGCCAGAGGTTGCCCATATGTGATTTAAAGGGTTGAAAATAATAAAAAAACAGTCATTTTAATAGCCTGCCACTTTCTGTGGTCTAATTGTTAAGAACTTTACCCTGCAGATCAGGCACTTCATGGTTCACAGTATGATCAAAATGAAATTTAAATTTGAGATCTTAATTTGGGTGTTTGTGACGATTCCGTTCTCCGAGTTGAACTCGACTGAAATTTTCACCAAAAAATATCGTTTGCTCGATGCACCATAACTAATAAACGGATTCGGCCACATCGATCAGCGCCTCAACGGGGGCAAATTACAAGATCAAATACAGACAACCAAGTCTCCAGAATTTTGTCTTAAGACATTCACGGCATGAATTTGAACACACCGTGTAAAATCGCGAAGCATAAGACAGTGGTGGTGGGTACAATATTGCGTGACAATATGCGAAGAGTAAAATATAATTGACCGCCTGTGTGGTTGAGTGGTCAACGTCGTTGGCTTCGGTTACAGAGGTCCCGGGTTCGAGTCCCGGTACGGACAGTTATATAAATTGATTTTTCAATCCATTTATGAATTTCTGTTCAAAGGCATGGATGTATGTGATGTCTTGAATTCCCCCCTCCCACCCATTCTATCCTATGAACGGGGCGTATCTAGAGCGATTAGCTAACTACTAGTCCTGTCCTAGCCCTATCCTTCTATTCCTACTCTCTTTGGTAAAAGAGAGGTTGAGCAACTGTGTAACAAGCATTTCTCGTAGAAACACATCTGTTAAGATAAACTCCATTAGGAGTCCATATGCTCCATATTGGGAGCAAAAAAAAAATATATATATATATATAATTTATTCAAGTCTTTTTTTGGAGTGCATATCGTTACTAATTTTCTAAAACCACGTATCTCAAAAAGCACAAGTTTTCAGGAGACACATCAATGTATTTTATTCTACCGTTGTTACTTTAAATCACTAGAAAACACCACTGGAATATGTTTTGTCGTCAATTTCTTTGAGGAAGTAAATAATGAAGGAAGCAAAATTGTTTGGCTCCTTACCGTCGTACCCTTCAGCATAGCACACAACCATATTATTTGCCAAAAAGCTTTGCATGAATCGAATTAAAGGAATATGTGCGTATTGAAATTTTGAATTAACCCTCCATGGACGAGCGTGACCATATGGTCACAGTAAACACCGTTGTCTATTGATCCCACTATTCATCCTTTTTCTATCTGAATATAGTTGCTTTCACTCATATTTGGTTAAGAAGGGTACAGACTTCAGTAAGTCATCAGCCGCGGGGACAGAAACGGTCACCAAAGGCACATGCGATTTTTTGAAATTCCGTTTTTTTAATGGACTTTTTGAAACTGTTAATTATTTTTTTATCAAAACATCAAATTAATTACAGTTCTTTTGATAATATATTTGTATTGAAAATATGTTAATCTAAAGAGGTCCAATTGTAAATATTTTTAAAAATTTCACGTTTAGCTATATTTCAACCCCGAATATTTGTGTGCCCACACGGTCAAGCACATCCTTACCACTGTCCTTACACAATATTACACGGTATATAAAAGGATGAGCCATACAGTCATCGAGGGTTTCTTTACAACGACTTGCCTTTTTTCCTTTTTAAATTTTTGTTAGGAATAAAAGTTATCCGTGATTTCAATATGGCTTAGAAAATATTTTTTCTATCGAAAAAAAGCTCTCGCCTCTGGAGGGTTAATAATATCCAAAAACTAAAAACAGACAATTTGTGATAAATGTTTGTAGAAAATTAACAAAGATATGAATCATTATATTTTTAATTTCTCCCAAAACTACTTATAACTTATAACAATATCAAGCTAAATTTATATTGTATTAAAAAAAATAGTAATAATTTAATTTTTAAAACTGTTTTTTCATGACAATTAAACACTTTCGAATTCATTTTAATACTGAGGAAGTGATTTGTTAATGAATTTATTGTTATTTTGTAGGGAATAAAAATAAATAAAAACAACAATATTATATGAACACGTACTTCAGTGGCACAAATTCTCTCACGGAATCGATGCAATCAATAGTGTGTGGAAAAAATAAATATATTTCGAGTACATAAATGTGCAATATGCACCTAAAGTTCACTGACATTTACAAAATACGATGACTGCAATATTACTTTTTTCGTTTTTTTTGTCAACGAAACATATGACGATCGATCGCAAAATGTAAATAAGATAATACAGAATCGATTGCTCAAAGCGATCGTGCGCTTTTTATCGCGCAAAATGGTTTTATTTATCGAGAATTTTGATATATTACCATGGGAATTTGTCAAATTTTACCGAGATCGTCAGCCATTTTGGAAATGCAATGCTCACATAAAAAATACGACAAAATTTTGACAATATTTCACTATTCCTTTATTGATATTTAACATATATCAGAGACTATGTTGGTTGCGAATGTATGGTGTGTTTACTACTATAGTTTGTTGTGCATATTTTATAAACTGCCCGTATTTTAATAATGAAAAACCGCCCTGTTTAATTTAGTAGTATTTGAATACTCGGCTAGATAAATATACAGTTTTGATTAGTCAAAACAACGAAATGGCATAGTATATGAAACCGAATACGAGAAATAAACAAATATTGACAAATGTAATTGATAAATTTTAGATAAAATACGTAATGAATGTAGGCATGATCTTTGGTCGGGCTCGTGAGAGGCGATTGAAAGTGGTCGATTTCGTGTTTGATTGCGTTTAACGACAAACCTCTTGCATTGCATTGATGGATACACATGTTTGGTACTTCGCAGCATCAGCCAAGCCGGCCAGGAGCCCGAGACCGGGGCTGACTTCTGTCATTTCGTCGTCTACCAAGTCATCGGCGTCAACATCGGACCACTCCTGACGGAATTTCTCCATTATTCGATGCGGTGTCGCGGCGATTTTGTTTAATATATCGTCCGGCGGATATTCTTCTTGCGATTGTTCGCTTTTGGGGGCGCCGGGCGCTCCGGGCCCCCCTGAAAGCGACGTTTTGTCAGAACGGTCTGACATTTTCACGGCCGCACCATCACGATTGGGACTTTTCTCCTGGTGATACATCATCCACACGACGTACGCCTGGATGCAAAATCACTGTTTGTTTATTAAACATTCAATCTGCTTTAGATAGAGCGTATTGGAGCGGTCACAAAAAGATTATTGGCAATTTTACAAGTTGCATTTTACTAGCTGCATTCAGATGTTTGACAATTCCAATATGGCGACGCTATTTTTGCCGTGCTTACAAGGACGGCCGCCAGGGGAAAATTGTAGCTCAAGGGCTGCCAGGATAGAAATAGATCAAAGGCATCAAAACGTTGTTCAATACAATAATAGAATCCACGAGGAAAATGGGTAAAAGAAGGTAACAAAAACCTTTTTTTAAGTTGATCGAAATAAAAAAAAAAACAGAGCAATGATACTATCAATCTTATAAAAATGTTAATTTATTCTACTTTATCACGATAAAAAATAATTATTTTATATTTATAAGTAAACCTATTTTTTCGCATATGCTTGTAATATCATAGTGAGATTTCATAATTTAAAAAAAACATTCAACACCAATGTCAACAAAAAGTATTATTTCGTTCAATCTCAGCAATAAAAATGCATAATTAAGAAAAAAGAGGAACTATTTTTCTTTTATTACCATTTGAATATGCAAACAATGATGTCAAATGTGCAAACAATTTTTAAATGTAAAAACTTGTTTGCACTTTTTTGAAATAGATTATAAAATTATATTTTTAATTTATTTGGATAAAGAAAACAAATTTACAATTCAAAAGTTTTTGCTAAAATAATGTCAACTAAGTTCAATGATTCCCAATTCCGCGAATTCGAATAACGCGAATAACAATTGCGCGGACGCATTCTATTGTGGTTGTAATGCGGGTGTGCGTTCGGCGCGTGCGCAATTGTATACACACAGCCGGGTGGCTGTTGTATCGTGCATACAGGCAAACGTTGGCGGATGACTGCATTTTACCGCTTAGTAACTAAATATTTCGAAAAAAAACGTAAGCTCCAATTTTTGTATGAGCTTCACAATCCCAAGTACGCGGTCCGTACATTCATGTAATCTGATACAAAATTATTGTTTGTCGACTGCGTGGTCAAGAGGTCACCTTTGTTGGCTTCGGTTACAAGGGTCGCGGGTTTGAATTCTCGCACGGAGAATTTCTATTGGTTTACGGAATTGTGTACGAAAGCATTGATGTGTGCTACGTTTTAATTTTTTTAAAAAATGAAATAAGCAACTGAGTAATAATCAGTTTTCATAGAAACACTTATATTTAGATTAGCTCTATTTGCTCATTTGTGCGGGAATGGTAAAAAAAGGATCTGTAAAAATTTTGTAATCACATAATAAAATTTTATTTAAATTGGCAATTTGACTCTTGCTGTATGCTCAATTTAAATTAAAAGATAATTCCTTTTTCGTAAATTTTTAATGATAGCTTTGATAAAATATTGCATAGGATTTTAAAATTATCCACGCTTTCCTTACGTTTACAAAAAATAAATAAGCTGTAGATTGTACTTTTAAATTTGAAAAGCATTTGTAGTCATAGACTATAAGATAAAATATTAACCTGTGAAGCAACCTGTTCAACAGTATATAGTCTATGAATCTGTCACAGCTGATATTCGTATCCATGTCAGAGATAACTATCCATGTCGTTTCGTCGAAAGTAACCGAAGAAAATTTATCGATTTTTCGATAATAACACCCACTATCGGCCACAATTGACACAACAAATCCAAATTTAAACATCCATCTCAGACCACGTCAACACCGCAACTCGAATCGATTAAAAAATGGCGCGAGTCGACCACGTTGAACTTGCACACTAGGTTAGGATGGATTGGCTGGTGTTCGTCTTTGATCGCTTTATTCAAGTCGTTATCGGTGTAATCGCGTACGGCGTGTTGAAAAAGTTAGCCGATTTCGTTACCCCGTATCTCTATGGGTTTTCTCGAGAGGAGTTTAACGCAGCGATCGAAACTTCAGATGACGATCGACGACAGCAAAGAAGCCACCGCGGTTGACACTAAATTACAGTCGATGACTTCTTGAAAGTGATCATTCATTCTTAATATGATTTAAACCTAATCACTTAAATTAGATCATTTTTCCCGCGTCATAAATGTGTTTTCAGTGCTATTATTTGTGATGTTTTTAAAATACTTTATAAATCAAAATTTACGTGAATAAATAATGATTTAAACATTATTTTACTCAAAATATATCAGTGTGAAGTTTTTTTTTGAAATCTAGATCACTAAAAATCTATTTCTGATTTTTTTTTTTTTGTTTCTATTACAAAGTACATTTTATTACAACTTTGTTTACAAAAAAAGTCAATTAATGTGATTGTAGACATCTGTAAATGATTAATTATTATCAATTGAATTTGGTAAATAACTTGGATAAGAAATAATAATACAGGCTGCCAACAGATGGCAGTGTAATTTTATTTTAAATAAATATTTTTTTTTATTTCTCCAAATTTAAAAAAACAAAAATGGATCGCCAAAATATACCCATTTTATATGAAACTGAGAATTTCCTGATTGTGGATAAGCCGTTTGATATATTGATCAATTCTGATGACGAAAACGACAGGGTAAGTTAAATATTCTTTAAAAACAGGCTACTCTTTTTCTATCATCTATTTACATAACTTACAGTTTTTTGACATCGTTCCTTACAACCAGTGTTCCCTCTAAGCTGCACGCGCGCACGGCCGCGCAGCATTTGGGAATCCCCCGCGCATTCATTCCAGGTTGGCGCGCACTACAAGACAGTTATTCAATTAATATTTGATCGGTCCGGACAGCCTTTGAAATTTCCACGCAGTTAACCTCTTGTCTTAGATTGCTCACAACTATTCCGTATATTTTATACATACTCCGTTAAGATCAATTTATTGTTCTTTCGATATCGACTGTGGAAAGGAAAAAGGACGTAACCCACAGTTTTTCAAAACAGGTTTTTTTTTTCGATAATCACAATGGATCAAACTTGATACACGTTCTATCAAAAGGATGCAAGCTGCAAATGCCGAATTAGTATCTAAATTTAGCTTTTGAGTTTGAAAAAGATGACCTTTTAAAAAATTAAAACCAAGAAAAAGACTGAAATAAAGGTTTTTCCTAGACAATTTCTTTGATTAATATTAGATTATGTTAATTAAACACCAGTTTAGAAGTCCCGTGCATTTTAAGGTTGTGTATAATTCATAATTTGCATACGTCACAAAATCAATAAAACTCGTTTTTAGCGCCTTAAGCGAAAGCGTTTAGCTAATTACTAGTCCTGGCCTTATCTTTCTATCCCTACTACTCTCATTAAAAGAGAGGTTGAGTGACTGAGTAACAAACAGTTCTCGTACAAAAAAAAAACTTCTGTTGAGATACCTCCATTAGGATGTTGTATATTTTTTACATAAATTTTTTTTCATCACAAAAATAATAGTTTTGCACATGGTTCCAGATTCTCTAGTTACGCCACTGCGTATAACGCTGATAAAGCATCAGTCTGTGAGTAATATTTTCAATTGAAAAAACTTGACAACCACTGGTTTCAAAATAATTGGCTCAGAATGTCGCCAGAAGTGTTTATCAAAAGAACAGACATTTTTTTTATTTATTTGTTTATGGCTCATTCTGCAATCCATTAACAATTGTCCCTCTAGAGGTGAAGTGAGCCAACCGGTACAATCACGTCTTTATTTTTGTATTTTGGTGGATTGCATATTTTTATTTTACGTAGATAACACTATTGCAATGTGTATTAACTGAGGTTACTCCAAATAATAAGTCAAAATTCATTGACAATTGGACCCTCTAGAGGTGAAGTGAGCCAACCGGTACAATCACGTCTTTATTTTTGTATTTTGGTGGATTGCATATTTTTATTTTACGTAGATAACACTATTGCAATGTGTATTAACTGAGGTTACTTCACTTCTACGATGCTTTAAGACGTGTAGAATATTACAACGAATCCTACTTGGCTCACTTCACCTCTAATGGGCCCGATTGTGACAAAAGGTGTCGAGGGTTAGAGCCCTTCTCTATAATTGTAACTAATAAATTTAAGAATTGTCGAGCCAAAAAAATGTAATCACTCGTGAGCGTAAATCTGCGATCTGAAGTAACGGTCGTATATATATTGTCTTTTTCAGAATACCCTGCACCGAATTCTCGAACCAGTGCCAATTATCCGAGAACCTCACCTCAAGCACGGCTATCACTTCATTCACCGGTTGGACTACGCCACCAGCGGAGTCATCTGCTTGGGCAAAAACAAGGCCGTGTCCGCTCAGGCGTCCAAACTCTTCGAGAATCGGATGGTGGATAAATACTATATAGCTTTGCTGCGAGGGCATCTTAACGTGGAGGTCCAGCAAGTCAATGTAGCGATAGGTGAGCGAGGTTTTCTTTTTCCTTTCTAACATACTCTTAATTAAAAAGAAATCGTTACGCTATAAGTCAAGTCTTTTAGTGATCATTTTGTGTGTTATATGTCCGGCCCAACCTAAGTACAGTCGAACTTAATTATTACGAGGAAGATGGGACCGACTGAATTTACTCGATATATTAGAGAATATGTATTTTTAAATGCTTACAAACATACCCATCACTTGAAGACATGAAGAATCTGGAGCGGTCACGCAACACAAAAATTCAAACAAAAATACACAATTTGACTTTATTTACGCACATATTACATTTTTCTTTCAATCAACTTTTCATATACAATTTAAAATTGATGCTTGTTTCATTGTTCTTCTTCTTTGACCACATTCGCTCCCTATGTAGAGCATATGGCCGTCACGCGGTACCTCCATGTTTCCCTGTCCCCAGCCAATTGCTTTGCTTTCTCTTGTGACATGCCAGCATCCCTCAGTTCCGCTGAGTACATCCTATGTACCCGACGGACGTCTGGGGCGCCGAAATCCCACCGGTCGAAAGAAGAGGCAGGCGGAGTTGAGGTTTTCCGGAGGCATCCGCAGCACGTGACCCAGCCAGTTCCAATGTCTCTCCATAACCACTTACGTGACGGGGTGCTGTCATGTACGTTCCCTTATCTCCGAATTTCTCACAAAATCAAACCACCTCACCCTCATTATCCGAAGCAAGCATCCGTTCTCGAAGCTAAGTATACAGTTTTTCTGAGTCTTCGTCATGTGCCATGATTCGCTACCGTAAAGCAGTACCGGCAGAATTGCGTTGAACAAGTGGCAAATTGTTCAGTATGCCCGATAAGTAGCCCGTTTCGTGGAGAAAACCATAAACTAAAATGTCTGTGTTCCGTGATCGCGATAACCGTATTCGACTGTAATTAATTTATCCAGTAGAAAAAATAATCTCATTTCAATTCATGTTCCAGGTTATGATAGAAACTATCTAGATTCCAGCAAGAGGATGTGCGGAGCAGGACCCGACTGCCTGAAGCCCAAAGAAGCGTCCACCAGAATACTCGTCTTGGAGCAAGGCCTCTACGATGGCCTCCCCGCCACCAAGGTCCTGATGAAGCCATTGACCGGTAAATAACTCTTTTATTCAAGGAAAATTGTACAGTAATCAATCAGCATTTTTAATTCCACACTTGCTGGAAACAAAAGTTATCAAATTTAATTTGACATAATATCTCATGCTGTTGTTCTCGACTGTTTTCAGGGCGGCGACACCAACTGCGATTGCACTGCCACCTCTTGGGGCACACAATAGTCGGAGACTTCACCTACAGCGATAAAACTGACACCGACCCACCGAGAATGTTCCTGCATGCATACAGGTAGCAATATTATTTAATACTTCATTGAGCTGTAGAAAATGAGAAGAATTCCTCGGAGACCAGGAATGAATGGTTTCATTTCAATACTTTGAGGTTCTGGCTCGCTTTATTAGGATAAATAAAGCATGAATTATATTTATTTTTTTATACGAGTTAACCTTCGCGTTCCGGAGCGGGGTGCAATTGTGCCCCTAAATTCTTATTTTACCAACCATTTGTTAAATATCGGTAATATCTAGCTGATATTTATTGTAATCTACAAACATATCCTATTGAATACAATGCAAAAAAAAAATCTGAAAAATTGTAGAAAATAAAATAGATATTCACGTTTTTCGTTAACAACATTCCACCAATCCTAATATAACGGGGGTGCAGCGAGAGTGATTAGCCGACCACTAGTCCTGTCCTAGCATTTTCCTTTACAACCATACTCTCTTCGAAAAACAAATAGAATGGAACCACCAATTACACTACTCCAAATTACGCACCGGCTTGAAATATTCGTCGCAAATCCCCCAATTACACTGTCGCATTCCATTGTCGTTGCTACGAGACGGTCGTCTGTGCAGCGCATACAGTCAAATGTTGGCAAGCGTCTGTGTATTCAACACGTGCCAGGCTATACCCGTATAGCAGGGCGACTGTCTATGTGTTGGATTTTGGCGCGCTTTGCATTTCATCACTTAGTAACTAAATATTTCATCCATAGTTATTTTTTTTTGCATATTTTTCGGATAAAACCAAATCCCTAATTGTGGGGTTATAACGCAAAACGTACTATTTCCAAAACTCAAACTTTTCGGTAGAGTCAAATACTATAACGAATAACACAAACAAAATAACATTTGCATAAAAATCTGTTTTCCAATTTGAATACGACAGTCTTATAGACATTTTATATTAAAACCAATAGGATCAGTCGATTCCTTAGGCTTGAATTACCCTATCTGCAAACCTAACTTAATATCCCTCATTTTGGAAATAGTACGTTTTGCATTATAACCCTACAATTTTGTACGAGATTCACTCCCCCAATTACACTGTCCCGACTTTAGTGTAAATGGGGGTTTTACTGCAGAGGTTGTAAATTTGTGCAACATGCAGTTCTCGTAGAAAAAACTTCTGTTGAGACACCTTCACAAGGAGGTGATATTGTTGTTAATTTTCTACAAACACGTATCACTACCTTTGTCAATTTTGAGTTTTTTTGATTTAACAAATTCAGAAGTACAATATGCACATATTCCTTTAACCTTCGAGTACCTATATCTTGAAAAATCACACGGGTTCCGGAGCGGGGTACAATTGTACCCCCTAGGATTTTTAGACATCCAGCCGTTGAACAGAAATAGACTTATTTTTTATTTAATTTCTTATCACTATCTACGATGTGTTATGTGTCCTTCCCTTTCCTCCTTTTCATTGACCGAGTATCCATTGTAATATGTACGCTTGCCGTGGTTTCAGATTACGTATACCGCTGCTGGGCGAACCCATCGACATCAAAACGTGCGACCCATTCGTCCCCGAGAACCCGATCTCCTCGAAATGGCTGCCGGCCATCTCCGTCAACAGCATTGCCTTCAATGATGGAATCGGAGTGTTTGAAAAGTTATGATTCTTCATGAAAAATATATAATATATTATATAAATATGTAAAGTTATTTTTCTAATTAATTTATAACGTTGTAAATTTGCCCTTCTGTGTTGGTTTACTGTGCGCCAGTCGATCGGAAACGATCCACGTAAGATCGTTACATCTTTTTCAGTCATGTCTTCTCGCAACGTGAAGCATATATTGCCACTTTTCTGGCAGAATTTGTCAACAAACAAATTGATATTTTTGAGTAAAAAGCAAATGAAAAATTTTCTCGATATTTTATGTTACATGGTTAATTTTAATATCGAAATAAAGATGAGATACTTCAATAACAGGGTGTAGCGAGAACGATTAGTTAACCACTAGTCCTGTGTTAGCCTTATCTTTCTATCCCTACTGCTCTATGAAAAGGCGAGGTTGTGCAACTGACTAACAAACAGTTCTCGTATTAAAAAATCTATAGAGATACCTTCATCAAATCCATGTCCACTCCACATTTGGAGTGGACATGGATTATAAAAGGTACAAATAAATGCTTTTTTTAACAAACTTAGTCTATGAAAAAGAGATGTCGAGTGACTGACTAACAAACAGTTCTCGTAGAAAACTTTTGTTGAAATATCTCCATTAGGAGGCCATGTGCTCCACATTAAGAGTGGACATGGATTAAAAAAAGGTACAAATAAATCCTTTTTTTTGACAAACTTACTTTCCATGAAAAAGAGAGGTCGAGTGACTGACTAACAAACAGTTCACATGGAAACAGTTTTGTTGAGGAACGTCCATTAGGAGGCCATATGCTCCACATTAGGAGTGGACATGGATTTAAAAATATATAAATACATGCTTTTTTTGACAAACTTCAGAGAAAGAATTTCTTTGAATACGTTCGATACCAATCTCTGCCAGAGTCGTGACGGAGTATATAAACAGCAGCTGTTTTAAAAGGAATGCAAAATTTGTTATGTTCAACTGTCTGTACTGGGATTTGAACCCGTTAGCGTTGCAACCGAAGTTTACAGCGTTGACAACTCGAATACGAATCCCACTTTTAAGCTGTACTGATACCAGCCCTATATTAAAAACTTAAGTTCCAAATTTGGCCACCAGCCAAGATATAATAGTCGAACTGTGTTGATCTTAAATGACAGACTGGCGTACAGTACACCTTTCTTGATATTATCTATATTATATGCTTGCAAGATTGACAAGTTTGTACTATTTTATTATACCGGGGTGCTATTCTCAAATTGACTTGTTTACGAACACTTAGCTAGGGAGGTCTTTAACCCTCTTTGTCTCGGCTCACTGATATAGATGTTAATTAAAAACAGGTATATTTTTATGACCCTTGCTGTGAACTAATATCTTTGATAATAACCCTTCGATGATAACACATGTATCTTATTTATATAAAGTTCTGTATAAATTATATTTATTTTTAAACTCGTTTGTCAAACATATTGTGGCGAGAGAATCTATACGCATGTAAGTATTTTTAACTAAGCCTAAAACTAAATGTATGAATTCCGTTGCGGTACTGACCTGACTGGTTGTGCTAGTATGGTTTTTGTATATTTCTAATGGATTTTTTTTTTTGTTTAATTATAAGTATTTTAACACATTCACATCGGGATAAATATGCCTAAAATTTGCGCATTCATAATTCGTGCAAAAATTTTTTTTTTTATTAAATCTATGTATACTCTGAATGTGGAGCATATGGCCTCCTAATGGAGGTATCTCAACTGAAGTTTTTCTACGAGAACTGTTTGTTAGCCAGTTCCTCAACCTCGCTTTTTTTTTAAAAGAGTAGTAAAAATAGAAAGGATAAGGCAGGACAGTACTGATTACTAGGATTTTTTTTAGGCATCACAAACGCCCATGCCTTTGAACAGAAATCTAAAAATCGATTATATCAATTCCTACTACACACTTTGAATAAGAGAGGTTGAGTGACTGAGTAACAAACAGTTCTCGTAGATAAAATTCTGTTGAGATACGTCCATTAGGAGGCCATATGCTCAACATTGGGAGCGGATATGGATAAAAAAAAAGACATTGCAGTTGAATTTCGTCTTGCAAATAGAACTTCTACTTGTTAAAAAGATTATATGTATGGCCGTTCGAATGATGCGGATCTCTCGTTTCCCGGAGTTAATGAGTTAAGATACCCATAGCATATAACAGTGCTTCCCAATCTTTTTCATGCCACAGTCCTAAACAATATCCTGCAGACCCCCAATTTTTTTTTATTTCACATTTTCATATTTTATCACAAAGAATGTTGAAAGAATGAAAATTTTCGCGGACCCCACGTTGGGAAGCACTGGCATATAAGACCAGAATGTCTCTTGAAAAACACTGTGTGCATATACCGTGTACGGTCTTTGTAAATGTGTTAAAATGGCCAAATCGTTATAATCGATATAAATTAACTTATTGCAGTAACGTCGATTGAAGTGTGATTAAAACAATCAGCCCTCCTGAATCCATCGCCCCTTTATCACATGAGCGAAACTTACATAATAAATCTTTAAAACAGAATCGCAGAAAAATCAATTTGCTTCTCAAAACTGTTCTTTCGAATGGGTTGCAAATAAAACTCGTCTTTTAGTACATGTTTGTATATTTAAAATCAAAATTATGAAAGACATTTACATAAAACCATATCGATTATCCAGTTCATTACTTCTGCAACTCGTAAAAATCAAAAATCCCAATAAACTTGTAAAGAATTGAAGTAAATTTCGGTATTGTCCGAGTCGTTACACGAATATTTCTTAATGTCTTACTAATGAACCCGACCTAAGTACCCTAATCTGTAAACGGATGTTGATAAAATTTGATTTACGGTTACCGTTAATTGAATATTGCCTTTTTCATTATCTCACGACTGGTTATTTGGAGATGCATGACTAATGAAACGGGCGGTCAATTTATTACGATATATCATTTATAAATATTATGCTAAAATTGTATATTTTGTGTTGCCATGTTTATAAATAAAGTTATGAATATTGAAATTGTTGTTTCATTTACTGCAATAATTGTTTTTTACACCTTTACGTCGAGTACGATTGAACTTACTAAAGTACCTGAACAAGTAAGTACAGTACTCGGCTTAGTGAGCTGATGAGTGAAATGAACAAGTGAGTGAATAGAAACCGTTACTATTTCTTGGGCTGAGACTACACCCCCACAACCTGTAGCACTCATGTACTCGGCATGTTTGGAAAATAGATGGAGCGCTGTCTTCTATCATCCCTAATTTCCGAGTTCCTCGCGAAATTAAACCACTTCACCTCCATTATCCGACGCAAGCATCTATTCTCGAAGCTCAGTATACGATATTTCTGAGTCTTCGTTAGATACCATGGTTTGCTACCGTAAAGTAGCTCTGGTAGAATGCATGCTTAATACAGCTGTCCCAGACAGTCTACATTGAGTTAAATGTGGCTCCAGCCATTCCTAGAAGAATGGCGAGCTCCTTTATGCGAGATATGTACGCAGAGCTGTGGACCTTCTCAATGATCAACCCTGTACTGGTCAGGGTCCTATCAGAGTACAAGCTTGGTTACACATGGTATCTTTGTGACAATTCTCAATCGGAATTCAAATAAGTCATAGGTTGCCAACGCCTGCTATGGATGCTCTACAGCAGGCAAGGGACTACTTCCGGTTGGTAGAAGTAGAAGAATAAGATGGTATGTATTCTGACTTCGCCAAGGACTTTCGGAGGACTGATTAATCCAAGTCGGCCCTTTCGTATCTTTGAATTTTAGTATTTGCCAATAAACAACATTCTTAAATGATATTAAAAATTGTCTATAATAAGAATTTAGATAATGAAATATTTCAACATTAATAATCAAGTTTGTTTTTATTATTTGATAAGAAAGAAAATAAAATAAGAAAGAAAAAAACAGATAATATTCGTCCTAGATTTGTCATTGTTTTTGAAATCCAATTTTTAATTAAGTATTCGAGATTAATTTGTTATCAATGAAAAAATAAACATTCTTTTACGCGCATATTTAAGATTATTTTATTTCAACGTGATCCTTAACCCTTCGTGTACTAACTGGGTCAAATTAACAGATGATAAGTGGCTGGGCATTTGGCTGAATGCTCGATGATATAATTTAATTTAATATTTCGGCTGAAGGTGTTAATGCAATTTCAATATTAAATTTGAATCGTTCAATTTATGTACGTTCACACAAGTTTTGTCACTAACGACCAGTGGCGGTTCCTGACCTAAAATCTTGGGTGGGCTAGAGAAAAGCATATTTCCACTTCACCTTATACATTAATCTACAAGCAAATTAACAAATACTACGACACTACTGCAATGCATAAATTATTATAAAATAAAATCAATGCTAATGTAACTAAGAAATAATAGAATAATAACACGGAATCCTTAAATTCGTGTCTTTCAAAGTGAAATAATAAGTACAAAGAGCAATACAGAACTGTCGGTGAGAGTCAATACCTGTCACTTTCATACAATACAACGATATCGGTATTTGTGTTTCAATGCATAAGTATGCGTAATGGACAGATTCAGTTTAGCCCCCAACGATCGACAGAATCTTGACAGATTGAAACACAATCGTTTGTGTTTGATGACGTTTCCGTACATATAAATACAAAAAAATCTAATCGTCCTTGATTGCGCCCCAGTGTAAAGAAATACTGCATGATATTGTGTGGTTACGGGCTTGAACGATTTAGCCCTTGAATCTTTGGTGTTGCCAGACTGACGTGACGTTGCCTGTTCTCTATGAAGTATTTATAGGGTTATTGTTTTTTTTATGCCGGCTCAGTTTAAAATTGTAATACAAAACCCAATCGAGAATATGATTGTAGGTAGACGTAACATTGTCTTATATTGACAGAGGAAAATTAAAACAAAGATATTATATTCATTTGGGAAAGGTTAGTTACGCTTATAAATGTATTAATTTTGTTCAGCGGCCGAATTGCTGTTCATTTTTATTCAGCCATCTAAAGTTTTGGGTGAAAAATGCAGGTCGGGCTTAGCCCACCTAGCCCAGTAACCTAGAACCGCCATTGCTAACGACCAGGGCTTCACCTTTCGGCATCATCAGGCGTTCAAGTACACGGATGAACTGACGTTCAGTAAATAAATATAAGAAATAAATGTATCGCTAAGTTTAACCCATTTTTTCCCATAATTGATGCAAATATAAAAACGCTGCTCACTCCGACAGGTTCAAACCTGAAAAAATACGACACGAAACGATTCCCACGCTTGCTAGCTGTAGACTGATTAAGACTGATGTAGTCTCAACTTTTATTGCATCATGCATAATGAAGTGGAAGTAAAGATACTAAATGTTCCAATATTGGAACACTGGGCAATAATTGGTTAAAGCCATTGCTGGCGAAATCGATTAATCCATGGGAATGCCTACAGATTTGAATGATGAGTAATTTCATGAATTATATTTATTTTGTTTGCTGGAAAATTTCTAATTATATTTACTTACATATATGATACAAAAGTGGGGAATTTGGCAGATTTACCTGCTCATTTAAAATTGGTTAACTGTTGTGTACTATTTATTTCTAAAATTTACTGGAAAAATAATTTACGTCCATCCATATTTGGGTGTAACATTTCAAACCCTTCATTTATTTCTTATATAAACACGAAACCCGGGTCGTTAGTGACAAAACTTGTGTGAATGTACAAAATCCCAGTGCGGATTATTGGTTTACGTATTACCTAACTGATCCTAAGGGTCAAAATTCACCAGCAACATTTGATTGATGGTGTAGGCACCAGCAAGCAGGCGACTACCTGGACTGCATATATCATGTTGGGTCGGCAATTTGCCGCCCCCATTTTTTTTTATTAAAATTTTGTTTTTAAATCACTTCTACTTTGTTGTATCTATGAACTGAGAGTTTTTACTACTAGGTGACTTTATTTTGTTTATGTATGAATTTAATTTATCGAAAAATATTGTATTTATTTTTGAAAATGCCCCCCCGCAGTCAGTCCCTACCGCACCCCCCTTTTTAAGCCACTGATACCAAGACAAACACGTAGAGGTCTGCACGGGCCCGGGCCTGGCCCACGGGCTCTTACCCGACCCGGCCCGTGGGCCGGGCTCGGGCGGGTAAGCGCAATCGAGAGTCGGGCTCGGGCCGGGCCGGGCTTTGGACTTTCGGAGATAATCTGGGGAAAAAGTATACCAAATCGAGGATTTCAAATTCCTCGGTGAGCTAAAAAAAAAAAAAAAGGACTTTCGGAGATAATCTGGGGAAAAAGTATACCAAATCGAGGATTTCAAATTCCTCGGTGAGCTAAAAAAAAAAAAAGGACTTTCGGAGATAATCTGGGGAAAAAGTATACCAAATCGAGGATTTCAAATTTCTCGGTGCTTCGGGTCGGGTTCGGGTAACAAGTGCGGCATTAGACTCGGGCCCGAGCCGGGTCGGGCGTGAGTTTTTCGGGCTCGGACCGGGTAGTTTTGTAAAATTTTGGCCCGTGCAGACCTCTACAAACACGTAATGGCCACAAATATAAATTTGAATACGAACAACCGTTGATGTTGACCTTCTTTGAACCCCGAACATACTGATCGCTTACCGGACCACTCACTGCAAAGTTATAACGGTTATGTGATCTTACATATCGACTGTGGAAAGTAAAAAAGACGTAACCCAACATAGCAAATTTTACAGGAGGCGCGAAAAACGTGTTTTTATGCTATTGGGACATATGCAAATTATGAATTATACACAACCTTGAAGTACACTGAGACTTCTAAACTGGTGTTTAATTGACATAATCTAATATTAATTTAATAAATTGTCTAAGAAAAACCTTTTTTATAGTCTTTTTTGGTTTCAATTTTCACAAGGTCATTTTTTTCAAACTTAAAAGCTGAATTTAGATACTAATTCGGCATTTGCAGCTAACATCCTTTTGATAGAACGTGTATCAAGTTTGATACATTGTGATTATCGAAAAAAGCTGTTTTGAAAAATCTGTGTGTTACGTCCTTTTTCCTTTCCACAGTAGACAGTTTCCAATGATTATTGTTGTCATTGGCGGATCCAGAAATTGTCCCAGGAGAAGGTCATTCAATTTGAAAATAAACATGATACATAAATAATTCATTAAAAAAAAGATGATTCAAAAGTAATATATCTATATAAAAATAGTCAATATAGTGGAACTTCCAATTACACTACCCCGAATAACGCGCTGCGTTGAAATATTCGCCACAAATCCCCCAATTGCACGGTCGCATTCCATTGTCGTTGCCACGAGACAGTCGTCTGTGCCTCGCATACAGTCAAATATTGACCAACGTCGGTGTAATCAACACATGCCAGGCTATACACGCGTAGCTGGGCGTCTGTCTGTGTGCGGGATATTTACTAATACAAAAATTAAATATTTCGTCCATATTTTTTTTTTTGCAAAACTAAGGTAAATCTTAGTTTTGCGTTTACCGCGGAAAAAAACCAAATCCCTAATTTTGTATGAAATTCACACCCCCAATTACACTACCCCCAATGACACGGTCCCGACTATAGTGTAAATGGGGCTTTTACTGTATATGTATGATTAAGTTTGTATTCTACAAAACAAAGTAATTTAAACAATTAATGAGCCCATTTCACATTTTTAAAGTTTAAATAAATTAGAAAAATGGAAAAAAAAATCTCCTCAGGGGAGGCCATGGCTCCCGTGGATCTGCCAATGATTATTGTGCTGCCTTTCAACGAATGGTATTACTATTATCCAACAAATCAATTAGAAACTGAACAAAACGAACATCAGCTAAAGGAATATTTTTCTTATGTTGAATTAAATGACCCGGGCTAGATTCGAGCCCGGGGATCTTCCAACTGTTAACCGGCGCTCGACCCAAATACCCATCGGCGTGTAATGGCTGTGATCATTTAAATAATTAATCAATTTTTATTATAATTTCACCGGCATTACTAAATACGATTTTAAATGGGTCACCATCGAGACGAAACTTTCTTTTGCACGCACATTCCAATATATCGCCGGACATTTTCAAAAAGGGTGACCATAGTTTTTTATATCAACATATTGCTTCTTCGGAAGACATTTACAGACATTAACATGTTCTTAATAGTAAATATCAGTTTAATTTATCCTAATTTACATTGAAAAATACCATGTTGCATATAGTTTTTCGAAACACTAAAGTCATATTTAATAAATGTAATACTATAATTCAGGGCTATGGAGTCACGTGAAAAAAAGACGACTCCGACTCTTTTCGACCGAAATTTTTCAATAATTTCATTTTAACTTATATATCGACTGTGGACAAGAAAAAGGACGTAACCCTCAGTCAAGACAGCTTTTTTTCGATAGTCACAATATATACAACTTGACACACGTTCTATCAAAAGGATGCAAGCTGAAAATGCCAAATTGATATCTAAATTTAGCTTTAAAATTTGAAAAATATGGCCTTGTTAAAAGTTAAAACCAAGAAAATAAGACTGAAATAAAGGTTTAACCTAGACAATTTATTTAATTAATATTAGGTTATGTCAATAAACACTAGTTTAGAAGTCTTTGTGCACTTCGAGGTTGTGTATAATTCATAATTTGCATATGGCCCAAAATCATCAAAACATGTTTTTTACGCCTCCTGTAAAATTTGATATGTGTGGGTTACGTCCTTTTTCCTTTTCCATAGTCGATATATGTATACCATCAGATGATCTTTTGTCAGCCAAGCATGAATGAATGAATGTTCCTGATTATTTTTCGAGAAATCGTGGACATTTCTCAACAATTGTTTGTTCTCCCAAGGTGTAGAACCAGCCTGCCAATGGGGATACCACTGGGGAGAGCTTTAACGGTGTTCAACAATATTGCTTCGGATGTCGACATATCATTCTCATTTATCTATGTTCTGTTTTTTCATGGAACCATTCCACGTAGACTTGGATGAGTTCCGACGAATGCTATTTTTTTGTGTATCAAAGTAGAGTTCGTCGGAGCTTACTCAGTTGACTTCCTTGCCATTTTTTTTCGACTGCTTTTAGTATTAAATTGTATTATGTTTTGTTTCTTTGTTGTTAAAGATTTAAATTTATAATTTCTCAATCTTATGCAATGTTAATTGAATAAATAAATAAATAGGGGCAGTGTTAGGCTGGACGGGGGCTCGCCTGAGCCCCTTGTTAAAATTCAGCGCTGCCGGCAAACCCCTTGTTAAGTTGAGAAAATCATTCGTCTCAGATCAAATCAGCACCTAACTGCAATTTCTGTTCAGTTGTAATACGAAGATGTATCATCTATAGCAGTCGTGAGGAGCCTGCGACCTTTTGGCTACTCTGGTGCGGCCTTCTGGCCAATTCTGTAATTCTGTTTTTTTATGTGAACTCGTGAATTCCTGAGATTTTCCTTAGAAGACCTAAAAAAAGGTCCTACGCTGGTAATTTTGGGAAATCCGCAAATTTCCGGGCTTAAGAAATTGGCATGAAATTGTTTCCGGCCAATGTTTACTGCAGCCTTATGTTGAATCACAAAAATTAATGCGGCCTTTAGAGAAGAAAAGGTACCCCACTCCTGATCTATAGTGTAAAGGCATTAAGGCTGAGAAAATAGGCCATATGGTCTACAATGGTAGCGGACATAGATTTAAAAAAAAAACCTTCTCTACTGCCTACAATACAACACCCTGTTACGTCACTTTTACGGCCTTTAGAGAAGAAAAGGTTTCCCACCCCTGATCTATAGCGTAAAGGCATTAAGGCTGAGATTTTCCGAGCCCCTTGTTAAGATATTAGCAGACCACCGCTGAATAGGGGCCAATAACGGTGCATCGAAGCGAAATCAAGAAAAGTAAAAAGTTACCGAATCAATGGTGCTTGAGATTGGATATTCTTGTGAAACAGCAACAAGCAGTCATGGTCACCGTATGGTTATTCTTGTTACGTGCCAAATTCCACGCTCACGCTTGCTCGTACCCATGAATTCGCACGTCAACATCGCCAAAGCAACAACACGAAGTCTGCGACAAGTGTTTCAAAGTTGTCTCAGTTGTTTTGTTTGCGTCGCCCTGTCGGATTTTGTTTATGTTTACCAACTTCAACTACACCCACACCATAATTTTTACTCGTAAACACAATTTGCATTTGCGAATTGAATATGTTTTACTGTCAATCTTAGGCAGGGTTTTTTTTACTATGTAACACGGTGGAACGGCGTTCCGGCACTATCAAAATGTAACTGTTATTTTGCTTTAAAAACTGTTGAATTTTTCAAGTAAACCATTATGTTTGTTCATTAGATCCATTTTTAATGTAGTGTTTATAAAAATACAGTAAACCCCCCATTTACACTAAAGTCCGGACAGTGTAATTCGGGGTAGTGTAATTGGGGGAGTGAATCTCGTACAAAATTAGGGATTTGGTTTTTTCCGCAAAAAATGCAAAAAATAATATGGATGAAGTATTTAGTTACTAAGTGATAAAATGCAAAGCGTGGCCAAAATCCGACACATAGACAGTTGCCCGGCTATACGTGTATAGCCTGACACGTGTTGAATACACAGACGCTAGCCAACATTTGACTGTACGCGCGGCACAGCGAACGTCTCGTAGCAACGACAATGGAATGCGACAGTGCAACTGGGGGATTCGAGGCGAATATTTCAAGACAGCGCGTAATTCGGGGTAGTGTAATTGGGGGTTCCACTGTACCAGGTTCATAGAATTACTTTGTGACCAGAAACAAGGGTCTAATGCAGTATAGGTGGAACCTGCGGCCTCTTGGCTACTCTCATGCGGCCTTTTGACTTGATCAAAATATTCACTTTGATCAAAAAAAAAAAAATTATACGCACACGTTTGGAAAAAGAGCGTAATCAACCAATCATATGTTCGACAGTCGGAAAAAAAATGGGGGCGTTGTCAACGTTCATCAACGTCAATGAAAAGGTTCCCCACCCATGGTATAATGCTTCATAATTTTTTACACCTTTTCCCAACAAGGTTGGCTTTCGTGACGTATCTCACGGGTTTGAATTACAGTACGAAGCTAAGAGAGAGTGGTTAGTTGACCACTAGTCCTGTCTTAGCCCTATCCTATTATCCTTACTCTCATCGGGAAAAAGAGAGATCTTGAGAAACTCTTCGTTGTAAAAAAAGCTTCTGTTCAAATACCTCCAACTGGAAGCCATATGCTTGACATTGGGGACGGACACGGATTAGAAGAAAGTCTTAACAATAAGTGAGTTCTGGTAACCTTTTTCTGGTAGTACATACTGAGGTTGATTATTTTGAGTGCTCTTCATATTCGGCTCCCTATAGGGGTCCATGGCACAGTGGTCAACATTTTTGGCTTCTATGCCGGACGTCACTGGTTCGAACAGCATTTTTTCCAATTTAAAAAATTCCCCCATCATTGCAATCCTTAAGTAACGACGTGGAGCGAGAGTGATTAGCTAACCACTAGTCCTGTCCTAACTGTACTACACAAAAACGGGACGTATGGACACATTTCATAATATGTGACGTCATATGAAATATTTCCTGGCGTAAAACAACGATTATAATTGTTATTTTATTATATATTATTAGAATTGCCTTACTTAATAGGTATATTAATATTATGTGCTTAACAACAACCAATATATCGTATAATAATTATTATAAATATGTGAGAATTGGTGCCCTGCCTTCTCGTCAGTGGCGGACTAAGCACATGAGAGGCCCCAGGCGCAGTTTAATTTAGAGGCCCTGTTTTCAGTTAACATAAAAATGTCAATTCAAAAATGCAAATTACATGTAAAACAATTGGAAAATAATAACATCTGAATAATCAATACTTGGGTTACATAATACAGTAAAACCCCCATTTACACTAAAGTCGGTACAGTGTAATTCGGGGTTATGTAATTGGGGGAGTGAATCTCATGCAAAATTAGGGATTTGGTTTTTTCCGCAAAAAATGCAAAATTAAGATTTCCTTTAGTTTTGCAAAAAGAAAATAATATGGATTAAATATTTAGTTACTAAGTGATAAAATGCAAATCGCACCAAAATCTAACACATAGACGGACGCCCGGCTATACGTGTATAGCCTGGCACGTGTTGAATACACAGACGCTAGCCAACATTTGACTGTACGCGCCGCACAGACGAACGTCTCGTAGTAACGACAATGGAATGCGACAGTGCAATTGGGGGATTCGCGGCGAATATTTCAAGACAGCGCGTAATTAGGGGTAGTGTAATTGGGGGTTCCACCGTATTTGCTATTTTTGAAGCCCCTAAGAATCGGAGGCTCCAGGCGATAGCCTCTTTCGCTTATAGGGTAGTCCCCCACTGCTTCTCCTATATATAATAAAAAAATATATCAAAAGAATTTTCGTGTCAAAAAGAGAAAAAAAAACTATCAAAATTCCAGATCAGCGGTGGACTGCCAATATCTTAACAAGGAGCTCGGTAAATGTATTCCATTTTTTTATCCATGTCCGCTCCCTATGTCTATGTCTAGCATATGGCCTCCTTATGAAGGTATCTCAACGAAAGTTATTTTTCTACGAGAACTGCTTGTTACTTAGTCGCTTAACCTCTTTTTTCCAAAGAGGGTAGTAGGGATAAAATAGTAATCATAAGACACGACTAGTGATTAACTAATAGCAGCGCCCAGTTGAATTGAAGGATCGGAAGAGTGGGAGGCAATCTTAAGACATCACAAACACCCATGCCTTCGAACAGAAAATAGATAAATCGATCGAAAAAATGCTTTTTCGTACTGGGACTCGAACCCGTGAGGTCCGACACGGAAGCCCACATCGCTGAATGAAAAAATGAACTATTTTTCAAATTTATCCATCTACAGAAATTACAGTTATGCGATGATTTGATCTAAGACGAATGATTTTCGTATCTTTACAAGGGGCTCGCCGGCCGCGCCGAAATTTAACAAAGGGCTCGTGCGAGCCCCTCCCCGGGCCCCCTCCAGCCCATCCTTGTTCTAGATGATACCTTGACACAATATTATAATATATTCCTTTACAATGAATTAAAATAATTAAGAATTCAAACCACGCACAGAAGCTAGAAGCAATGCCGATTGACCAACTACGATAATATATTATTCAATATATGTACCTACCTAGTTACCTACTATGTCTTCTTGTAAATATTGTTTATGTCTAATCAATTAACCTTAAAATTGTTTATTGACAGAAGTACAACTAGTAAACAAATAATCTGTTTACGCGTATGAATGTCACGTTTTCGTTTAAGAAAGTTGAATTGTTTTTATGTTCACATTCAATGTGTAGATAATTAATCAGCTCGCTATTTTTATGTATTTCATTGTTGACAAAAGCCATTTTGTAATTCTGATAACAGGCCGCTTAAAATGGCGGTTAATTAATCTGACGTCACGCGTGATAATGACAGCTGTTTGAACATAACATTGACGATACCCTGTCAGATGTACAAAAACCGGACAAAACCGACTGAAACCAGTATTGTTTTTTTTGTTTCAAAACAGTTACCCACTTTCTTATCATGAATAATCACGTAAAATACAATTCGTAATTTATTTTGTAAGCATTTTTGGAAGTGCATAATAAAATGGAAATAATGCATACGTTTTTAACGAACATTCAATTTTGAGTGACGATATGCAAACTATGGGTAGTAAAAATATTCAAAGATATACCCACCAGCACCCGCTACGGCCAGCGGTGGGCTGCCAATACGTTAACAAGGGACTCGCTCAATTTCAAAGCAATTTATTACTCATATGCAATTATATGCAATACCTAAATAAGCAAACGATTGTTATTTAATACACTTATAATATGCAACAATATGTAGTTTACCATTAACTAATCAATGTAAATTGCTAAAAATGTACTACTGCGTATACTGGAAGCTGTCGTAGATAACATATATAAGTGAGAAATTGCAGTTATATACTTATTTGATCTGAGAATATTGTTTCCTTTTAATTTAACAAGAGGCTCGCCGGCCGTGATAAAATCTAAAAAGGGGCCCCTCTAGCCCACCGCTGGCAACGGCCTTAAAACAGTTTAACACTATGTTACAGTGCTTTGTTTTTGAAAAAAAAGGGTGCTGTAACTTAATTCTTATTACTTAAGCATTTTTTTTGTAATTCATGCCCGTTCTCAATGTGGAGGATATGGGTTCTTAATGGAGGTATCTTACGAGAACTTATTGTTAGTCAGTTGTTCAACTTACCTCTTTTAAAGAGAGTAAGGATAGAAAGAAAGGGCTGATACAGGACTAGTGATTAACTGTTCGCTCTCGCTTTGCACTATTTATTTTAGGATTGGTGGAGTGGGGGTATAGATATCACAAATACCAACGCCTAATTGATTTTGTATGTCTTCTTGTGGGTTATTACTTTTTCGCTAGATCATGATTTAAAAAAATATTTTTCACCGTTTTTTGGTATTATAAACAATCGAAAGTAAAATAAAAATAAAATTTTGTGAATATTGATTTGAAACATTAAAAATGTAGAGGTGTCGGAACGCCGTTTCACTGCGATACATTGGAAAAATGCACTGGTTGTAAATCAGTGATGCACAAACCGCGGCCCTTTTAGAATTTTGCGGCGGCCCTTAAATCTTTTTCTCAAACATATGTTTTTCACGTAAAACATCTATTTAATAAATGTAAGCAAGCTTTTTCTTCAATGAAGGAGAATAAATCGGTTTATAGAAACAAAGAAATATTATTAAATAATATTCTTAATAGGCAGTGGCGGTTCTAGGTACTGGGCTAGGTGGGCTAAGCCCGACCTGCATTTTTCACCCAAAACTTTAGATGGCTGAATAAAAATGAACAGCAATTTGGCCGCTGAACAAAATAAATACAATTATAAGCGTAACTAACCTTTCCCAAATGAATATAATATCTTTGTTTTAATTTTCCTCTGTCAATATAAGACAATGTAACGTCTACCTACAATCATATTCTCGATTGTGTTTTGTATTACAATTTTAAACTGAGCCGGCATAAAAAAAACAATAACCCTATAAATACTTCACAGGGAATAGGTAACGTCACATCAGCCTGGCAACACCACTCAGGGGCTATATCATTCAAGCCCGTAACCACAGACAATATCATGCAATATTTCTTTACACTGAGGCGCAATCAAGCACGATTAGATTTTTTTTGTATTTGTATGTTCGGAAACGTCATCAATCACAAACGATTGTGTTTCAATCTGTCAAGCTTCTGTTGATCGTTGGGGGCTAAACAGAATCTGCCCATTACGCATACTTATGCATTGAAACACAATACCAATATCGTTGTATTGTATGAAAGTGACAGGTATTGATTTTCAGTGTGACATTTCTGTATTGCTTTAAGTAGGTACTTGTTATTTCACTTTGAAAGAGACGAATTTAAGGATTCCGTATTCTATTATTTCTTAGTTACATTAGCATTGATTTTATTATATAATTATTCATGCATTGCAGTAGTGTCGTAGTATTTGTTAATATGCTTGTAGATTAATGCATACGGTGAAGTAGAAATATGCTTTTCTCTAGCCCACCCAAGATTTTAGGTCAGGAACCGCCACTGTTAATAGGACGGGTTGCTCGCCATTACTTACATTGTTTCCAATTAATAGAGTAATCACCAACCTATATGATTGATTGCAGCTCATTAGTTAAATAGTTTGTAATGTTTAACGTCATTAGTAGTATGATTATATTTGTTTGCTTTATTTCGATTCTATAACCCCTCTTTGCTTCCCTTTAAAAGGGAAAAATCCCAATCCGATTGATTGCAGCTCATTAGTATCATTATTTGTTTGGTTTATTTCGATTCAATCACCCCCCCTCCTTGCTTCCCTTAAAAGGAAAAAAAACCCAAACTCCATTTTGTAATTTCATAATTTAAAAATTTTAGAATCAATCTTGCTTCATTACTTAAGCAAAATTTGCGATAGTAAGTCTGAAGATGTCTCTGAAAGAGGCGAAACACGTGTCACAGTTAGTTACACAATACGTGGAATAATTCAAAGTTATTTTAAATTTTATTTTAAAAAAGATTGTTAAAAATTATCAAAGACCAAGAACGCATTAGCTTATGAATTGCATATAAATGAAACAAAAATATTTCACAATCAAATACTTAGCTAGGTTACAGTGGGCTAATTTTCTTCGCAAGGAACTGCAAAGAAATGAAAATGTTGACTTAATGTGCTTTTAACTAGTTTATGTGGTGATTTGACATATATTTATTTATGAAAATAACATAAAACGGTCGACATATAAGAAAAGTCTACTGTGAATATATTACGGCACAATATTTTTCAAAAAAAGAACCCAGACGTCAGCCAT
Organism: Himalopsyche anomala; assembly: GCA_031772345.1. Classification (NCBI taxonomy): domain Eukaryota; kingdom Metazoa; phylum Arthropoda; class Insecta; order Trichoptera; family Rhyacophilidae; genus Himalopsyche; species Himalopsyche anomala. The sequence goes on from CM062843.1 coordinate 4,886,898, forward strand.
ATTGCAATCGCGAAATGGCGAAACCGAAAAAGCCATACCACAGCAAAATAAATAAAAAACAACACGTCAATATTGAATAAAATTGTGTGTTAGCATTTAACTAAATGAAAATGCAAGTATTATTTCAAAACAATCATAGGTTTCGTTTTGTTTTGATAGTGGTGCTGCAAGGCCCGTCCACAAATGTAAATAATATCAAAAAGCACTCATGTATAAACGTCAGATGGAGAAAAATTCATGATCAGGGCTGTGGAGTCGTTAAAAAAAAACACGACTCCGACTCCGACTCCGAATTTGACTCCGAGTCCGACTATGACTTGACTAAAAAATGCGTGCATATAAATGTATGCACTTCGAGTAACAAAAAAAAATATATCGAATCTACTTTTTCGACATGAGAAAGAAAGAAACAACAACTTTTGCGCGGACTCATATGCAGTGGATCTTGGTGACTCACTGGCTCGGCGTGACTCATGACACCTATTACCTCATATTATAAAGCTATATCACAATAATTATTACGTAATTCAATTTTCATAAATTTCGTAAGTAATTTTTTTTTTTTTAATTTGCATTTTTTTTTAAAAAGTAGTCGGAGTCGCCCGTTTTTCTCGACTCCGACTCCGACTCCGACTCCAGCCCAAACACCGCGACTCCGCGACTCCGACTCCGACTCCGACTTCACAGCCCTGTTCATGATCATATCGACTGTGAAAGAAAAAATTGACGTAACTTACACATATCAAATTTTACAGGAGGCGCAAAAAACGTGTTTTGATGATTTTGGGCCATACGCAAATTATGAATTATACACAACTTTGAAGTGCACGGAGTCTAAAACAAAGTGATAGAATTCATAGAAACGTGTAGCTAGAAAATCGTGTAAAAAAAGTATTAATGAAACTAAATTACACAAAATACCATTCATAATTAGTTTTTTTTAAACCATGTCCGCTCCCAATGTGGAGCATATGGACTCCTAATGGAGTTTATCTCAACATAAGTGTTTCTACGAGAACTGCTTGTTACTCAGTTGCTCAACCTCTCTTTTTCCAAAGAAAGTAGGGATAGGAGGATAGGGCTAGGACAGGATTAGTGGTAAGCTAATCAGTTATTTCATAAAGAAAAAATAATAGTATTCATCGCTACTCGATTATGTATGGGGACCTTTATGAGGGACTGGACACGAATCGTTTTAATCACTTAAAAATGTCCAATACGTCTTATGCGTTCGGATCTAATGAAGCCTTTTTTTACTTATTACTTAGTAGGAAATCACGTGTCCGCTATTGTATTTTTAATTTAAATATCTCACTGTGTAAAGGAAAAAGGACGTAACCCGCACATAAAATTTTACAGGAGACGTTTTTTGATGATTTTGGGACATATGCATATTATGAATTATACACAACCTTGAAGTGCACGGAGACTTCTAAACTGGTGTTTAATTGACATAACCCATTATTAATTAAAGAAATTGTCAAGGTTAAACCTTTACTTCAGTCTTTTTTCTTGGTTTTAACTTTTTACAAGGTAATCTTTTTCAAACTTAAAAGCTAAATTTAGATACCAATTCGGCATTTTCAGATACCATCCTTATCAGGGGTGGGCTGGAGGGGACTCGCAGGGGCTCGCGCGAGCCCATTGTTAAATATTACTCAGGCCGGCGAGCCCCTTTTTAAATTAAGAAAAAACACTATTCTCAGATCTTCGCGTTATATAACCTATAAATATGCAATATATTTAAACTAAAGCAGTTGTAATATGTACATTTGGAATTTCCGACGTACATTTTTCAGCTATTAATATTTATTGATTATGAGTATTACGACATACTGCGTACTGTAACAAATATACGTGTGTAAAGTAACATTCGATAGCTTCAAGTGTGAACATCATGAATAGCTATAAGATTTAGCGAGCCCCTTGTTACCGCATTGGCAGCCCATCGCTGATCCTTATGATAGAACGTGTGTCAAGTTGTATACATTGTGATTTATTGAAAAAAAGCTGATTTAGAAAAACTGAGGGTACGTCCTTTTTCCTTTCCAGAGTCGATATCATTGATAAATCGTTTTTTAGCATATTATCAGATAATAATGCGAGAAATGTACGATTATTATTGTACGAATTGTTTTTATTGTAAATATATATACAAAAATTTGTGTGTTTATTTTTCTCAAAGCAAAGTTATTTTAGCTTGTGTAAAATTTGACGTTTACAGTTACACGTTATTGCAACGTCGCTCAATACAATGTTTATTTACGTTTTTGAAGAATTTGCATATGATTGTGTGCTTGTATGCGTGTATGATGTGAAAGTGTGCAGTAGCATTGGGTAGCCAAAGTGTGTTGATCCTATATGCCAAAATCATTAATTAAACATTAATTTTTTCAATATAATTAATTAAAAATGTATTTTTACGTCTGTCAACCTTCAGAATTATTGCAAATGCGATTGTTTACGGAAGTAAATGCAGACGAAAATAGCCTGCCGCGAATGTCCTTGACCAAATCCCATTATAATGAAAGCCATGCCATAGAGTTGAAAACAGGTACTTTTTTCAGATGAGTGGTCCGGATTCATAATGTTCAAAGTAATATCACATCATTATGAAACCATTTATTCCTGTTATATTGTAGGAAATGCATATTTATATTGTAATTATATATCTTTTCATTTAAATCTTTTTAAAAATAAAACAAAATCACATTTTCTAAGGTTTTTAAATAAAAATTTCGGAGAACAAAAGCAAACAAAGATAACATATAATTTTTATTAAAAAAAAAAAAAATTACAATATTTCAATACAGAATATGAGGTTGGATGGTTCATTAAAAAAACCTACGTCATTATTGGGATTTTGATCAATTAATATAAATTTCAAAATTTATTTGTACACACCGGTTCGTTACTCAATCTTTCCATATGATCAGTAAGTCAGACTAGGGTAGCACAATTCACTTCATTATTTTTTAAATATTTTTATTGATTAAATCATCAAATTTGAATCGTTCAAATTATGTACACTCCCACATATTTTGTCACTAACGACCCGGGTTTCGCCTTTCGGCATCTTCAGGCGTTCAAGTGCACGGATGAACTTGAACTGTGTGACAAAATCTGTGTGAGTGTACATAATTTGAACGATTCAAATTTAATATTGAAATTCCACTAATCACCTTCAGTCGAAATCTTAAATTAGATTAAATCATCATTTACTTGGTATATTGGCATCATTATATGATAAAAGACGAAGGATTTATTTAATAATATCACAATAGGCGTCAAAATCTTATATAATATGAATTCCGCTTGTTACTGTTGTTTATGTAATTTATAATTAATATTCTATATATCTGTGATACTTAATAGTGGGAAGTTAAATTTTATTTGTTTTTAATACACATCGCATGTCTTGCCATTCGCTATATTTCTTACAATCATAACTTAATTTGCATATATGGCCCTTCCGATGTATCGTAAATTGTAAATTAATAACACCAACGAATCACAGAATATCCATACAAGAAAATTTTCAAACATACATGTTATATTGAACGAAAAATAAGCTCATAAATTGGAATTTAGAGTTGATCTACGTATAACCGCCATACAATTTGTTAGTAGATGCTGGGATTCCACGGACCACTCATAATTTGCTGATTTTCTACAACACTGCTTGGAACTTAAGACTGCTATGCCTTGACAATATAATTAGCACGTTGATGTTGTTTTAATTATTATTTACTCCCAATATCAAGGCGGAATGGTTGACAACGACCTATACCTCAATACGACCAGTTTGGGGTAGTGTAATTGGGGGAGTGAATCTCATACAAAATTTGGTTTTCTCGCGAAAAATGCAAAACTAAGATTTCCTTTAGTTTTGCAAAAAAAAACATGAACGAAATATTTAGTTACTGAGTGATAAAATGCAAAGCGCGTCAAAATCCAACACATAGACAGTCGCCCGCTCTACGTGTATAACCTGGCACGTCTTGAATACACAGACGCTAGCCAACATTTGACTGTATGCGTCGCACAGACGACCATCTCGTAGCAACGACAATGTTATGCGACAGTGCAATTGGGAGCAATATTTCAAGCCAGCGCGTAATTCGGGGTAGTGTAATTGGGGGGTTTCACTGTATTCGGTTACATATTGTTGGTATGTGGATTTTTGCAAACATTCATGTAATTCAACGTGTCTGAACCCAAAAAAATATGTAAGTTTATATGTCGACTGTGGAAAGGAAAAAGGACGTAACCCACAGTTTCTTCAAAACAGGTTTTTTCGATAATCACAATGTGTTAAACTTGATACACATTCTATCAAAAGGATGCAAGCTGCAAATGCCGAATTAGTATCTTAATTTAGCTTTTAATTTTGAAAAAGATGAGCTTGTAAAAAATTAAAACCAAGAAAAAAGACTGAAATAAAGTTTTTTCCTAGACAATTTCTTTAATTAATATTAGATTATGTCAATTAAACACCGGCTTAGAAGTCTCCGTGCACTTCAAAGCTGTGTATAATTCATAATTTGCATATGGCCCAAAATCATCAAAACACGTTTTTCGCGCCTCCTATACAATTTGACATGTGTGGGTTACATCCTTTTTCCTTTCCACAGTCAATGTTATAATTTATTTGTACACGCGGTGCTTTGAGTGTTACGATTTTTGCCACTTGATAACACAACACCTACGCACGAATACTTCTGTAACAAGCTTCATAACATTGTATTTAATAAAAATAAATATATACTGATGATGATGATGTTCAGGCAATCGGATCACAATCTACTTTGGCTTTTAAACAAATTAAAAAAACACGTATGGCACCGGTTCGGTCGTAATGTCCACCGTGACATCGGCTTCATTATGATTTGGGCTAGGGCATCCAATCCCGGGATCCCGTTCAATTTTCTGACACGGTCGCGAACCCGGGATTTCGGGATTGAGAAAATTTGAGGAAATCCCGAAAATTGACACGAAATTGGCAAATTGTGGATTTCAAATTCCTTGGTTAGCTAAAAAAAAAAAACGAGGTTTTGTGACAAACTGGGGAAAAGTATACGAACTTGAGGATTTAAAATTCTTTGGTGAGATAATCCCAATCCGGATCCCGGGATTGGAAAAAGGCTCCAGGATTGGATACCCAAATTTGGGTCACTTTGTTGCAAAGCAAAAGATGGAAACAATTATGAAAAGTTTTAAACTAATTGTTGACATTCTATAATATAATAATATGTAGTTCACGCCGCTGTATATCAAGGGTACTTTACAGCGGTGGGCTGTCGATACGTTAACAAGTGGCTCGCTTAATCTCGAAGCAATTTTTGGTGCTCTGAGTAAGGAGTGAATTTTCTTATAGCTTCTATGCAATTTTGTGCAATTCTTAAATAAGCAATCGATTGTTACTTAATACACGTAAAATATGTAACAATATGCAATTTACCTTAAACTTATTAATGGAAATAGTTAAAAATATACTAATGAGTAATGTGTATACTGCCGCTGTCGTAGATAATATATAAATAAGAAAATTCAGTTATATACTAATTTTATCTGAAAATATTGTTTTTTCATGAGTTAACAAGGGACTCGCTGGCTTTAGTAAAATTCAACAAGGGGATCGTGTGACCCCCCCCCCCCCCCGAGCCCCCCTTGAGAGAAGTTGGGAGCTACTATGTTATTTATCCAAATTAATGATTCCCAAAGCAAATGGTGGATTATCTCATAAACGCAAGAGGCGCGCGCTGAAGGCCTCCGAAAATTGGGGGGCTCAAAAATAGCGTACACTTGTACATATCGACTGTGGAAAGGAAAAAGGACGTAACCCACACATATAAAATTTTACAGGAGGCACAAAAAACGTGTTTTGATGATTTGGGACTATATGCAAATTATGAAACATACACAACCTTGAACTGCACGGAGACTTCTAATCTGGTGTTAAATTGAAATAATCTAATATTAATTAAAGAAATTGACAAGTAAATACCCTTATTTGTCTTTTTTCTTGGTTTTAATTTTTTACAAGGTTTTTCAAACTTAAAAGCTAAAGTTAGATACTAGTTCGGCATTCGCAGCTTGAATTCTTTTGATAGAACGTGTATCAAGTTTGATACATTGTGATTATCGCAAAAAACCTGTTTTGAAAAAACTGTGAGTTACGTCCTTTTTCCTTTCCACAGTCCATATGTATTTAGGTAAAAGTGATCTACCCTGAAGTAGTTTTAATTTTTAATCACAATTTTTAACAATTTAATACACCATCTGTCAAAAGGACTTAGGCCGCAAATGCCGAATAAGTATCTAAATTTAGCTTTTAAGTTTGAAAAATGTGTGAATATTGTAACCACGAAAGAGGACCTCCATAAAGGGTTAGCTCCATTTGGATGTCATTGAATAGGTTTGAAAACTTTAGTATACATTTATAAATTTTATGATCTTAAATTAATTTATTTACTTGTTTCAATGCCTTTTAATTTGGCTAATGAAGATTTAAGATTAAAAACAAAACAAGGTTAACAATTCGAAGGTTTTTTTTCAATGGCGCTCGGTGGGCGAATTTTGTTTAAATTTATTACCCACTTCGAAGTGATAACGCAACATTTTCGCTTCCAGCTTCGAATACCATCTACGACACTGTGAAGTGTGAATGCAACAGATGCTGATTGCCATATAAGCATATTATGAGACGCGCACTTGGGGATTCCGAATCTTATAGCAGTGCTTACCAACCTTGTTCATGCCACGGACCCCTGAATCTGAAAACAATTATCTGCGGAGCCGTAAAAAAAATATTTCACATGTTCATATTTTATCACTAAGAATGTTGAAAGAATGAAAATTTTCGCGGACCCCAGGTTGGGAAGCACTGTCTTAGGGGCCTAAAAATAGCTTGTGTAACTCATAATTTTTGACTATATGTACATACAGTGGAACCTCTCATAACGAGTTTAATTCGTTCCAGAATCTTACTCGTTATGTGAAACAATTTTTCTCATATAAAACAATGTAAAATACAATAATGCGTTCTATGCCGAAAAAAAATCATTTTTTTATATTTTTAGCGTGTATTCAAGTAAAATTACATACTTATAAATTGTTAAGGAGCGTAACAACCTGGAATGCGATTTCGATTTGCAAAAAACGATAAAAAAAAATCGACTAGTTGATGCTTCTTAATGTACGATGCAACAGTTTCACATGCTTTCAGCTTTTTTCTTATTGCGCCAGAAGATTGTTTCTTTGCTACTTCCTCCTCCTCCACTAATAAACTCTCCTCCATAACTTCTTGCTGTGAAAAACAATGCAACTCCATAAGCTTTTCGGTGGTCAGTTCTTGACTGTACTCTTCCACAAGCTCATCAATATCGTTGTTATCCACCTCCAGTCCCGTGGTATTGGCCAAAGATGCAATCTCGCTGACTGTGGACTCCACAGGTACTGTTTCAAACCCCTCAAAATCACATTCAACAACGCTCCTTGGCAAAGCTTCTTCCAAGCTGAAGTGAGGGTTCTCATAGTAACCCCTTCCCACGCCTTTTTAATCATCTTGAGGCAAGCAACGATGTGAAAGTGATCTTTTCAAAACTCTGCGTCACTCGCTATGCGAAATATCGCTCGTTAAGAGAGCGCATTTTTTTCACAATCTGTTTTGCTCGTTATGTGAACTACTCGTTATGAGAGTTTCCACTGTATTTTTATTATTTGACTTGGAATTTGCTGACGTTTTATGTTTCCCAAAAAACTGTGCCTCCATATTTTATTGCACCTGGTGCCTCTCATGTGCATAATCAGGGGTGGGCTGGAGGGGTCTCTCGCGAGCCCTTTGTTAAATGTTACTAAAGCCGGCGAGCCCTTTGTTAATTTAAGAGAAAACAATATTCTGAGATCAAATGATTACATAACTGCAATTTATATTTTTTCGAAGACAGCTTCAGTATGCACAGTAGTACATTTTTGGCCATTTAAATTGATTGAATTTAAGTTTACGGCAAATTGCATATTGTTACATATTATAAGTGTATTAAGTAACAATCGATTGCTTATTTAAGTATTGTATATATAATTCCATCGGAGTGATAAAAAAAACTCACTGCTTCCCCAGAATAACGAGAATTGCTTTGATATAATGCGAGCCCCTTGCTAACGTATTGGCAGCCCACCGCAGTGCATAATCCGCCACTGGGATGAATGATTGTATTTTAGGGTTATGAAAAGGCGACAGTGGCCATAGATTGGAGGTTTCATCAAACATGCTAAAAACACATATTCTACGGTATGTATTTAAATGTATCTTTTTACACTTCTCTTCAATGGTCTTCCACTTTATCAGAGCAGTGTAAGCGGAGTTTTGTACCCTCAGGCTAAGACTATGTGCACTGTGTATCTGCTAAGCGTATTCTGTGATGCAGGCATGTGGGACCAGCGTACGCTGCGACAGCTCCGTACCGCAAGTGAAATATATAATTGAACAGCATAATTTGAAAATGTATATTTCAGTTCTCAGTAAATTTAAATTGAAACTTAAAGATAAATAAAGCAGTAGTCCCACAAGTGAAATAATCAGTCCTTTTTTCCCATGTAACGTGGTGAAACGGCGTTCAGGCACCTTTTTTCACAACATTATTAATGTTTCATATCAATGTTCGCACAATGGCTTGCGCCCTAGGCGGTTGCCTATTTCACCTGTAATTGTAAAATTTATGCCTTCCACTCTTCCAGTCCTTAAATTAACAGGCCAAAGCGAAAGCGATTAGTTCACCACAAGTCCTGTACCAGCCCTAACTTTCTATCCTTATTCTTAATAAAAAAGGGAAATTGAGCGATTGACTAACAAGCAGTTCTCGCAAAATAACTATCTCAATTAGAAAGCCATATCCTCCACACTGAAAATGGACATGAAGTAGTAAGAAAAGATAATGTTTTTTTTAAGAAAAGGATCTGTAAATTTTCTTAGCTGTCCCATGTGTTACTTGTGTCCATGTTTTTCAACCCTGTTTTGGTAAGTTGATGTTCAAAAGAGAGAATAGGAATTCTTTTATTAAAATAATGACAATTCAATTTAGTACTACAAAAATCACTTTCCCGCCAATCTATTGGTTTCTCTCAAGACGTGTCAGTGACCCGTGGTCTGCCAAATAATTCCTATAGATGATTACCAGCTTTTCGAGACAGCGGAATCCACCTGGATGGAAGAATATACTAGCAGAATCCAAGGTTATCTGAGGCGAAGTTATCCCTTGACAACACATTTTGAATTCGGAATAGGTTTGAACATTTTAATATCAAGTGCTTATTAAAATCGAATGAAAATGTTTGTCTGTACGTACTAAGTGACATGAAATATAATTATATTATCATTCATTATGTTACATTACAGAAAATGTTGGGTCAGAGCAGTTATTCAGGATAATAAACTTGTAGTAAAAGAAAAATATTGAGGTGGGGGAATTGACGCTACAAGCAACAGCTGATTCTTTGTTTACTCAGCTATCTTTCAATTCAAATTGAATTCAGTTAGAGACGCCAACTGCGCTAGATATTCGCGTTTAAACATACAAAGCAGACATTTGAGGCAAAATTATCATACTAAAAGTGAAATAAAATCATCAGCCATGTCTTAAAAGTAATTAATACTAATTGGAGATATTTAAAATAGTGAAATGTTTGAAGACTGAAAACATCGCGTAAATAACATTCGAATTTTAAGTATTTTTGAAATCGAGTTTATGATGCGCCGTTGCCGTTGTGCAATTTTCTGTTAATTTTAAACGTTAAAAATCCGTTATATATTAATAATGTTGTGTTTGAATATAAGTTTATAGTGTATTTAATTGTTTCGTTATAAATTTGTGTTGTTGCATCGGCTTGTACTAATGATTTCTTGATAGAATGTCGTAACAAGGCAACGCCGCACCCATTTGAATTTTGTTTAGCCTTCTCTCTTTGTTTGGATTTTATATGTCAACGGGATTCTACTAAGAAACAAATGTATTCATATATTAAGGTAAATCTAATTTATTAATACAAAAAATATTTATTTTTATCATATTCATTTATTTTCTCATAGTGTTTATTGAAAAATTGTTTCTTTTTGTGTCACGGGCGGACTATTTTCTTGGTGCCTTTGGATTATTACTCCACCAGTACAGCTGTACTTAACTATAATCACAACTGTACGATTTCGTTGCAACTTTATATATTTAAAAAAATATATACTTTAACATTGCAATTAATACAGCAATCATAATTCTCAGTAAAGTTTTTTTTTTTAATTTTTACAAACTTGCCGACATAATGATTTTATGTATTCGACATATTTTCATATATTTCAGTAATCATTAAGTCAATATCTATTTATGTCCAGTTTTAGCTATTTTTGAGAATGATGGGACATATACCGTGTTACCTTAAAGTGGTGAAAATAGCACAACCCACAGCTGTACTAAGTATGTTCCAAATATCGAAACCTCGTATCTACTTGTATGAATGTCTAACATAAGACGACAAGAACAACATTTATGTAACTAGATATTTATTTTATGATATTATTATTTTTATTTCTGTCGTATATGAAATCATATTTCTTTTTGTGACTGTTTGTATTCTTGGAATTTTTTCATAGCTTTTAAACTCTGCACTTGTAAAGTAAGTTTAATTTGTATTCCAAACGTTAGTTACGTGCTATTTCTTTTCTAACAACATTAGAAAGGAGTGGTGGGGATTTCGCATCCGCCATATTGAAATTTTAACACTCATCTGTCAGAACTAGTTGGAACCTGTCGAAAAAAATTACTCAGATTGGACAGTTTTTAGCTCAATTTTCTCGTTTAGAAAGCATCCGGGTAAGTTTTCATTCTTATATTCACGTCCTTTCACCTACTATAATTCCCGTACATTGAAAAAATGTTAAAAATCTCCATGTACATGCCTGACGTCCAAATTTCTACCTTCGCAGATTGAAACCGTTTTTGTGTCGATTTAAAGTGTTACGGCCAGTGTTTTACGCTGCGATTGATTTCTATGATCATATCCGTTGTGATTTATCGTTAAAATAATTACTTTCTGTTCTAAATTGCGACGTTTTTTCATTTCAAAAAAAAATAAATCCGTCTGCTGACGGCGGCCATTTTTAAAAATACCTATCGTTTCTATTGGTGTCACAATTTCTCCTAATTTTTCTTCCAGTTACAACGTGTTCATTTCAATAAAACAGTCACTCAAGTATCATTCTTCCATGTATATCATGCTTCAGTTCATTTTATCCTTACATTCCTTCAAAACTTTCGAGAACATTCCTGAATGGTGATGATGTCATACTTTAAATTCGCACGCACTCGGCGGAGCGTGACAGCGCTATCTAGATACGTCAACTGTCTCGTTTGCCCTTGTGTGTTCGAGTCGCTCTCTTATAGAAAGAGACAACGCTATACCGACTACTCACCGTCTCGCTCACACGTCTTGATCGCGTTCTTGATCACGTAGGTAGGTACATATCAAACAAATTATTGTAACATTGTGAGTTCCGAATTTGAAATTTCGTATCGCGTTTGTTTTATACATAAAAAATCGCCATTTTAATTATGTTGCCGTGACAAAGAACTGTTTTTGTGTATAAATGTAAACAGTAAAAGTTTTTTTTTTTAATAATTTGTTTTGTGACGTGTGCAATACAATTCCATGATAGAATAAAGCCAGGAGCCAGAAGCTGATGCAATTATTTTGTATGGAATTAATATTTAAAAAAGAAAACAGTGGACAAAACATTAAGAAGTAGGTAGAGTTTTAGTGTTTTTGTTTAATGGCGAAATTTACATAAATATCCATTATAATATCGCATATTATGTATTATAAAATACTTGCAATGTTATCCTGTGTCATTTTTTTTTAGTTTTATCGTAAATTGCAACGGTCTGACACCATTATTTTTTATCTCTAAACTGGCGGAAGCTTTTTTTTTATTATTAATTTAATTTATTTCCCTCTAAAATAATTTACAGTCATATAATTATTTAAAAAGTATATACCTATTCTATATATTTTTTAAATAAAATGATGTTCAATTGTATTATTTCTTGTGTACTCTAAGGATATGATGTAAGATTGAGAAAAATGTTTGTTTTTCAACTAATTTTGAAGGATTTTTTTTTTGATTTTATAATCAATGACAGACGATGACCTAAACTGAAGATTGTTTTCGCGTATCGTTCACGGTCATTTGTGACCAATTTTATTGCCGCTTGAACATCAATGTCGATCACCCGTTTGCCATTGTACAAGTTGATCAAATATTTACGATATAAAATTCGAACAAAAAATCTTCTCCGCACAATAAAAAAAAAACGAGTTCATAACTACAACTGGTATCCACCACCGCTCGCCATGTACGTGCAGATGTTCAGTAAACTCGATAAGCTATGTATAAATAAATATAAATACTTTTTGTACATCGTATCCCCACGCCGATTCCAGAAAAAAACACCCTACCACGATTCGACAGCCCTGCTATCTACTAGTCCTGTCCTAGCCATATTCTTTCATCCACATTCTCTTATAAAAACAAATCTTGAGAGTTAAATTTGAATCGTTCAAATTATGTACACTCCCACAGATTTTTGTCACTAACGACCCGGGTTTCGCCTTTCGGCATCTTCAGGCGTTCAAGCGCACGGATGAACTTGAACTGACGCTCAGTAAATGGATGTTTCGTGTTTATATATTAAATAAGTGATATACTGAGTCTAAAGCCATTGCTGGCGAAAAGGATAAGCTCATGGGAATTCCCAAAGATTTGAATCAAATCTACTACGTACGATTCGACAGCCCTGCTAACTACTAGTCCTGTCCTAGCCGTATTATTTCATCCACATTCTCTTATAAAAACAAATCTTGAGTTGTCGATTTACAAACAGCTGTCGTAGAAAAAAAAAAGATCATTACGAGTCCACAGGTTGTGATAATTATAACACTTTCTCTACGGTGCTAAAAAATACTTCCGATGTGTTGCTGGCACTTAAAGAACCAAGTGAAAAACATGTTTTTTTAAATGTATGTCCTAAGTTTTTTTAACATTTTTTTTTCACTTGGTTCTTTAAGGTCCAGCAACGTATCGGAAGTTTTTTTAAACACCGTAATTAAACGCACTGTTTCTGGAAGGGGGCTTTCTAATTTCAGTCCGTTGCGTCATTCATTATTTAATCTAGGGAATTTCAAATGATGGCATCATTATGGGACCTCATTATCCGTATTGTGCACGTAGGAATAATATTATTCACGGAAATCGCCTAATTTATGGATTTCTTATCGTGTCGATTTTATTTTTTTTCGGAATTTTATTATCAATTTTTATGGTCGGTCGGTAAATGACGCGCGCGTTGCCTTGATCCGTATTGAGGCGGAAGAAGATAACGCGGGGCGTGTAACAACCGTGGGTCCCCGTGCGTCCAGAATAACCAAACTGGGACTCATTGCAATTTCAAAAAAATAACTAGATAAAGCATGAATTAAAAAATCGGCGGATAATTCATCATTGTACAAGAATTGAAGCTCATCGTATAACTCTACTATAATATCGATCGTTCATTTCAGTAGTCGTACATCTCAAAATAACCTGTTCATATAGTGTATTTATAACCGGTGGCGGCCGGTCAATGTGGCATAGGATCAATGCACCCTTTGTACATGCAGGTGCGGTTATATTTCATGTAATAATATTCAAACATGACAATTATACCATTCACTCATTTTAAATTCTTCATGTATTTATTGATAGTTAGAATAAATATAATTTAAAAAAAATGTTTCGTGCCGCTCATTTTTCATTACCGCTTGGTTCACTTTACCTCTAATGGGTCCATATATCGACTGTGGAAAGGAAAGAGGACGTAACGCACACATAGCAAATTTTACAGGAGGCACAAAACGTGTTTAGATGATTTTCGACCACATGCAAATTATGAATTATACACAACCTTGAAGTGCACGCAGACTTTTAAACTGGTGTTTAATTGACATAATCTAATATTCATTCAAGAAATTGTCTAGGAAAAACCTTTTTTTCAGTCTTTTTTTTTATTGGTTTTAATTTTCTCATCTTTTATCAAACTTAAAAGCTAAATTTAGATACTAATTCGGCATTTGCAGCTTGCCATCCTTTTGATAGGACGTGCATCAAGTTGGATAAAGTGGAACCCCCAATTGCACTACTCCGAATTACGCGCTGGCTTGAAATATTCGCTGCAAATCCCCCAATTGCACTGTCGCATTACACTGTCGTTGCTACGAGACGGTAGTCTCTGCGGCGCGTACAATCAAATGTTGGCTAGCGTCTGGACTAACTAAGGGAAATTTTAGTCAAAAATCAATTCCCAAATTTTGTACGAGATTCACTTTCCCGAATTACACTACTTCGAATTATACTGTCCCGACTTAAGTGTAAATGGGGTTTCACTGTACATTGTGATAATCGATAAAAAGCCGTTTTGAAAAACGGTGGGTTACGTACTTTTTCCTTTCCACAGTCCATAAGGTTCTTGCATTTTTCTCTTCAATTATACGCCATGAAGTGCGGTGAATTTTTTTTCCCCACTAGCAACAATTCATTCAATGACGGTGATTATTCATTCTTCGAATTCCATCAGATTGTAGTTCGATCGCGCGAGCTTTATCTATTTATATTTATTATGGATATCGGACCCGGTGCCATCAATTAATTTAATGATCCGCCATCGATTTCGTGTCGTATCGCTCTGTCTGAGGAATTCGATGTCGCGCCGGGACAATCGTATCGCGTGTCAGTATCTATGTCGGCCTTAGTCATCTTCGTTTCTGTCGCATCAGCGCCGGGCATTTTTGCCCTTTGCCGCCGGCCTGTTCCTCGAAATCTCCATGTCATTATCTTCAGTATTCGAATGTAAGTGAATCACAACATTCGTAGAGGGTGTGAAAGTGCGTACTGGGTTGCGCATAACATATTGACTGTGGAGCTTTTTTTCGATAATCACAATGTATACAACTTGGCACACGTTCTATCAAAAGGATGGTAGCTGAAAATGCCGAATCGGTATCTAAATTTAGCTTTTAAGTTTGAAAAAGATGACCTTGTAAAAAGTTAAAACCAAGAAAAAAGACTGAAATAAAGGTTTTTCCTAGACAATTTTTTAAATTAATGTTAGGTTATGTCAATTAAACACCAGTTTAGAAGTCTTCGTGCACTTCAATTCAAGGTTGTGTTTAATTCTTAATTTGTATATGGCCCAAAATCATCAAAACACGTTTTTAGCGCCTCCTGTACAATTTGACATGTGTGGGTTACGTCCTTTTTCCTTTCAACAGTCGATATGCAATTAATCTATATACAGTCTAACTCTGCTATTACTATCACGGGAAAAACGAAATCTCGAACAGAACAGGGTTGCCACCCTTTTCTGGGACAATTCCGGGACAAATAGCTCAAATTCGCTATACCTTTTCCCCCGGATTATCTCCGAAACTAATTTTTTTTTTAGCTCACTGAGGATTTTGAAATCCTCAATTCGCTCAAAATTTCCGGGACAATTTAGTACTCGTCCGGGACAGCGTTTCCAATTCCGGAACAATCCTGGACAGGTGGCAACCCTACATCCAGAGCTTGTTATTCGAGAATACAATACTGGGATTTCGGAATTAGAATGATTCGATCCCGGTCCCGAAATCAGTTTTATTATAATACATTTTTTTTTTATTATAAGCTGTCTCAAATCAAGATGAAATTCAAGAGTCATTTTTCAACATTTTTTTAATGAATTGGTTTGCAAACGATAGCCTCGTTTAGTTACCTGTATTTTTTCTCATAACAACAATATAAATAATTTTAAAAAAAAACCAACAACACTAAAAGTTCGTTATTCAAATTATCTATTATTTTGATAAGAAGGGGCGGGGCGTGTTCAGGATTTGTAACGGTTTTTTTTTGCATTATTAATCTCGACTGTTGCCGGGCCTGAATGTTACATTGCTGCGAACCCGACCTACGATGTGAAATCTGCCCGGAATATCTGACCCGTGGTCGATCGGTCGACGACGCTGGGCTACCGAAAGGTTCGAATCCGCGAACGAGAGCTTTGCGTTAATATTGTCGAATCGATTTATGGGTGTGCACATTCGAAGGAGTATTATTCACTACGGCGCGCGCGCGGCCGTAGTGAATAATGGAGGCGAAATATTTCGTATAATTTATCAGTGTTCTTCTTTTTAATGTGTGGTTTTAACGCAATTATCAAGCCCTCAAAAAATAATTTTAAATCGTGGCGTTGTTTTCAGCTTAGTTTGTGAAGTTTTTCGCCGCAATAGTCGACGTGTTACTGTATGACATATTTATCGCAATTTCATATGTGTGCTGGGATGACGTCTTTTTTACGCGCAACTTAAAGTATGATTATTTATTAAAAAACACGGATTTTAAAAAAAAATGTATGAGGAATGATGCAGAGAGATATTTTAAAGCCCTTGGACTATTTTTTTTTTTTTTGAAATTCATATGAATAAGGCCAATAATGAGGAAACCACTGGGCTCCCTAAACGGCCCCCCATCGGATGAGAAGTAGTTTTCTAGTATCCGAGCCGCGAGAGTTAAACTGTGTTGCAGTTTATAAAACCATTCGAATTTTTTTCGGAACACCTACTCTGGCTCCGTTTGGGAACGTAATTTGGGAAACCCTGGAATGAACAATGCGAAAAGAATCGTTGGCCGCGATCCGAATCAGGTGCGAGACGAACAAAATAAAAAAAAGAACAGATGCGAAAAGAATCGAAACGGGTTTCGGATCACTTTCCGTTTTCAATGCCAATCGGCTGGCTGGCCATATTAAAAATTCAATCGTAAGTACATACGCGCATGACCTTAGGAATATTCAAATGATTGTGATGTACGACGTCTGCTTAGTATCAAATGTCGCAATTTGCCCGCCGCGGCATTGCGTGTTTCGCCGATTTCGTTTGCGTGCACTGAATTCGACTCCGATAAGACTTGGGAGTTAGGTGGTATCGGTAAACAAACAAATTAACGAGTCGGCGTGTACACAGAGGATGTTGCATACATACTTAGGCAAAAAAAATATATTTTAACAATTGACCTACGGTGCTAAAAAATACGTTCGATATGTTGCTGGCCCCTTAGGAACCAAGTGACAAAACATGTTTTTAACACTTACCGCCTTTTGATGGACGTTAAAAACCCAGGACGTATAAAAAAAACATGTTTTTCACTTGGTTACTAAAGGGCCAGCAACGTATCGGAAGTATTTTTTAGCACCGTAGGTAGGGGAAGTGTCAAAGGTCCGAACGCATTTAAAACAATTAACGTCGTTTTTTTTAATGAATGATTCCCAGACAAAAAAAAACAATCGGGAAACGTACGTTTGCTGATAACAATAAATTCATCAACACGAGACGTTAATAACAAACAAAAGGCTTCATTAGATCCTAACACGTTATATGTGTCGGAAATTTTCTAGCGATTAAATCGATTTAAGTCCAGTCCCTCATAAAAGTCCCCGTATATTATAATCAAGTTTTTTCTTCACTATCAACTTTTTTACGCGATTTTTTTTACACTGTTTTTTGTGAAACGTGTCGACCGTGTAAAAAAAATCGAGATGAGTACATATATCTTTGGTATAACGCAAACAAAACAGAACCAGTTTCAGATAAGTTGTTGAAGATGCTTATTCACCGAGTAGTATATTTACGTATAGCAAAGCTGCCCATGACACATCTCTATTGCTCGCAGTGTGGATTTAATTGTCGCGCGAAAACTAGAATACGTTCAATATATACATATATTTTTGTATGCCTGTCACGCTCGAGAGCTTCACCGCCGCGTTCCATCATTCATTGCTTACTTATCGAAATCTTCTCATGGGGACAGCTTAGCGTATAAGAACCAATTTTCATTCAACCCGTTCGCTATCTATCACCAATTTTTTTTATTATTCTTAAATCTGTTTTAATCAAATTTTAATTGTGGCACTATGTGTGTTTATTTTGAACTAGGAAACAATTCAAACGAAAACACAAACATTAAAATAATATCGTCAAGGATATCAGACAAAAGGTGACGGCATCGATGTGTATTTTAACATTCCGACTGACCTATCTAGTATAATAATTCGACTGTGGAAAGGAAAAAGGACGTAACCCACACATTTTTTTTCGATAATCACAATGTATCAAACTTGATACACGTTCCATCAAAAGGACGCAAGCTGCAAATGCCGAATTAGTATCTAAATTTAGCTTTTAAGTATGAAAAAGATGAGCTTGTAAAAAAATAAAACCAAGAAAAAAGACTGAAATAAAGGTTTTACCTAGACAATTTCTTTAATTAATATTAGATTATTTCAATTAAACATAAGTTTAGAAGTCTCCGTGCACTTCAAGGTTGTGTTTAATTCATAATTTGCATATGTCACAAAATCATCAAAACACGTTTTTAGCGCCTCCTGTAAAATTTGATATGTATGTCGCGGTATCTAGGCCGGAGTCGGAGTCGTGAAAAATGAGCGGCTCGATTTTTTTTTTGAAAAAAATATTTAGCGATGAAATATAACCGCTTAGTAAAAACACGATATTCCTTTGTACTTCATTCCACTCTATTTAATATGTCAGGACCGGTTTCGCTCATTACGAGCATCGTCAACTGAAACAACAGTTCCTGGTCCTGACATATTAAATAAAGTGAAATGAAGTACAAAGGAATATTGTGTTTTTACTAATATAATGCCTTTCCACCAAGTATTGACAGTGGACACGCTAAAAGTGAAATATAACCGCCCCTGAATATACAAGGGTTGAATTGATCCAATGCCACATTGACCCGCCGCCCCTGCATGTTGGGTAATTAAATCGGGTTCGGTAGTAGGACATAAAGAAATATTCGCCCAATGACAGTGCCGACGTTATCATTTTTTTTTATCAATCTGATCACTCGAGCGCGATTTTTTTCTTTTATTTCAACTCCACTCTCGATTCTTCGAAGTTGTCCGACTATTGAACGTGACCATCGGGCATTCGCGCCGATACAAGAATAGAATTAGCAAATTAAGATGTGCGGTCTCCTATCTTCAATAATATGTTGCGTGATCTATTTCCGTGACGGCCGCCCGCCCCCCCCGGGTCGAAAATTTTGGCAAAAATAACGTATTTTTTTTTTAGTGCTATTTCGTTTTTTTATAGGCAAGCAACACACATAATATGTTGTATTTACGGATCTTCTGTTTCGTAACCACACTGTTTGTTACGTTTGTGTGTATGATTTTGTGTTGTTTCCGACGAAGGCAAACGGCAGTGGACCTGAACATTTTTTAATTCTTTGTTTTGATAAATAAAAAAAATAATGATTTTGATTTATTTATTTACTTGGTAAATCTCCATTTTTATTAGATGTAAAAATATCAAAAGTATTTCAGTTCTACAAATGAGGATCTCAGTTTCAAAACCTACCCGATAATCATTTTTTTTTTTTTTCAAATTTTGATGACAACTTGTTCTCTTTTTCAATAATCTATCCAATCGATAAGTTTTCAATTTCAAAACCTCTCAAAATACAAAGAAAACGTGTTTAGTCTCAAAACCTACTCAAATGTAGTGTTTTTGCCAACAATTTTGGTTTTGTGGTTTAGGTAGGTTTTGAAACTGAGGCGCTCAAATATTATTATTTTATATATGATCTATACTGGATAAGCTTATTAGCTATACTTTGCAAGCCCCTGTCGAGACATTTCTAGCGATGAAAGTGATTTACGTCCAGTCATAAACGTGCGCCTACGTTTTCAGATAACGATGGATAGATTTTTTTTTCTTAACACCTGTCCATTCCCATGATGCAATCATAAATAGTTGAGCCATTAAATCATTCAATATTTCTCTTAATATTGTCGATAAGTATTTATCATTTTAGGTATTCAAGCATAGATATACATTTTTTAAATTATTTTTTAGCTTCTATCTTAGGTTTAAGTACTGTCAATAAACAGTGAAACTGATATGCCATCATGGCAGGGAACGTGTTTTTTTTAGGATGGCATGTTACGGGTTAAATACAATACTTATTTTGAATTATTTGTTTTATTTTTCATTATTACCTTTTTTACACGATTTTCTATACTGCAATGTTCTATTTTTTTTTCATTAACACTGTTTGTTAAATTTAGAAACCAAGTATTTATTTTTTCCATGTATTCTATCTTTTTTATCGTTTAAAAAAAGATTGTACCAAAAAACCGTATCGATATCAAATAAATTTCGCGTGCCGACTGTTTTGCCCCACTGCCGTTTTATTATTATTATTGTGACAGTGACGCCACAGAGGTGGTGATTTTTTTCGCGAATTTTTTTTCATGGATTTTGGCCAACGGAAAGTTCCAGGGCTGCACTAGTAATTTTTGTTGTTGTTTTTTTTTTTTTAAATCTTGTCCACCTGTAATATTTCATACATGTTCTCGTTATATGTTAAGAGTTAATCTCAACCGATTTTTTCTAGGGATAAAATGATAGGGCTAGGACAGGACTAGCGGTTAGCTAATTGCTCTTACTATGTCGTATTTTTAGTATCGAACATTCGGCAAGACATCCATGTCTAAATTGTGCCATTGAGGTTAGATTTTTTTTCTACGTAAACTGCTCGTTACATATTTGCTAAATGTAGCGTAGGGACAAAATGATAGGGCTAGGACAGGACTAGCGGTTAGCTAATTGTTCTTACTATGTCATATTTTTAGTATCGAACATTCGGCAAGACATCCATTTCAGAATTGTGCCATTGAGGTTAGATTTTTTTCTACTTAAATTGCTTGTTACTTATTGTTTGGTTTAGAAGTTGTGTTGATTTTAAGAATGTAATATATTTTTGTGCTAAACACTAAAAAACGCCACAAAGTGTTAAGCCCAAACCGTCAAGTCTTGGTCAATTGTCCCCGGGACAATCCTAGCACAAAACTGAACAACGCATAACGTTGGTTACGCCACGTAAAACGGGTGGTGTAGGTAGGGAATTGCGTAGACTAGTTCCGGCGCGTAATCTACGCATTCGAATGTTAAAATCCTTGAGATAGTTTTGGTATCAATCGACCCGCATAATAATTGCATAAATATGAACAAATAATTGCACAGACTCTGAATAAGGCCCGGCGCCTCGGTTTGGTCCTGTCCCCCGAATAATTCAAAAAGTTTTCTCTCATGCCAGGGTGCATTGACATCTCTTAATTACTGTTTAGCTACTGATTGGTCATCGCCTCCGCAATAACAATCGTCATCAGGCGTCTATTTTTGTCTTCGGTGTCAACATTGCCATGTTGATCCTAAAACCGAACCATAATTAAATCTAGTTGGAGACCGCATAGGTTATTCACCACACTGGTCGACTTGGCTTAAGGTATTGAATTTTTTTTCCCCTCGGAAACAAGTACGACATGTCCGACTGCGTTTGAGAAAAAATATATATGGCTCGTATCCAGCCCTCCTGGCAATGATTGTGATGTCTGCCGACAAACGTTCTTAATTTTTTCGTGTTACTTATAAAATAGAATCGTTCAAATTATGTACAATTCACACAAGTTTTGTCTCTAACGACCCGGGTTTCGCCTTTCGGCATCTTCAGGCGTTCAAGTGCACGGATACACTTTAACTGACGTTTATTAAATAAATAAAAAAGTTTGAACCGTTCAAATTATGTACATTCACACAGGTATTGTCACTAACGACCCAGGATTCGCCTTCCGGCATTTTCAGGCGTTGCACGGATACACTTTAACTGACTTTTATTAAATAAATGTATCGTGCTTATATAAGAAATAAACTTTCATATAGGCTTCAAATGATGGAACCATATTCAAGTGTTATTTAGACCAGTGCTTCCCAACCTTTTTCACGCCACGAACTCCTAAATCTGAAAACAATAATCTGCGCGGACCCCCAAATTTTTTTTATTTCCCATTTTAATCTCAGAATGCTGAGAGAATGAAAATCTCCGTGAAAAACCTGCAGACTCCAGATTGGGAAGCACTGCTTTAGATCAAAGAAACGTAAGGCGTGCGAAACACAATTGGATTTTCATATGGTTTGTCTAACAATAAACCCATGAAGTTTGCTAGCACACAGTGCAATAGAAGTTATATGCGAATGAAAGGTGAACGAGGAGTCGAATCTCATACCAAGATCAACAACAATGCTTTGAGACATGTAGAATATTATAGCGCATTTAGCTCACGTCAACTCTCGTAGGCTCGTTGTATTCAAGTTCTGTCCGCGACACAAATTGTATAAACCATTTTTCTTGTATAATTACTAACATTTGCATGAATTTGTCCGCAGTTAAATCTGTCACCTCTGACCGATACGATAACTAACAGTGCATTGATTTTCAGGTGCTTTATTTCGTAAAACAAACGAAAGATTCCGTCAAGAATTGAATTTTGACCGGAATATAACCCGAGGTTCGAATCCTCACAACACAAAGAAGAACTGAGATTCTTCTGATAAAAAGAAACCTTTGAATTGGTGAGGCAAAACGTACCGCAGACGCACTCTTCCGTGCCGAACGGGCTTCGTTGTCCTCGCCTTTCATCGGTGGCCTACAGGCCGGTGTTCAACCACCCCTGTATAGTACCTAAGTGTCTGTATACTTCATTGTTTTTAATTTAAAAAAAAAAAAAACACTGAAAATACTTGCACACGTTGACAATATTACTAGTACTGAATTTAGCTCAGGGGTCCGAACGTTCGATTGCTGGGTATCTGTTTTTCAACAAAACGATAGCTCCGGTTCTCGACGGCGCACGGTCTGGTTCAGAATCGCGATACACCGCTCGTAACCCGAAGTGTCTGAGAGGTTTTTGGTCCACACCGTCGCACTGTTTGGTCGCGACATTCGACGACGCTCTGTTCTCGTACGGCGTAAATCTGACACAGAATTTAAAAAAATAGATATTTTCTCGTATTTTTTCTTAAAATTCATTTTAAACTTTCAATTATCTTCAGACGCAGCTCGTTGAACGTGTTATATCGTTTTATTTGACGAATTTGTCTATATTTGTCTATTTTCTTGACTAAGTTTTTGGTCAACAGATTTTTGGCTCACATTTTCATCCAACATTGCATAATAATCCAATAATTGCTTAACTTTTTATTAAATACTATTACCTTGATTTGATCCAAATAATCAAAAACTTTATTTTGAACCTTTGCCAAGTCAAAAGTTGACATTGAGAGTGTATAAATCATAAGTCTGAAAATAGTTTCCCGTCACCTTAATTGAGAAATACTTCTGTAGAATTGAAATAATTCTAACCTGCTCTATCTTCCCAAATTAAGAAAAAAATAGTATTCATTTTCTATTTCTTATTATATACGAATATCATATAAATTCCGTGTTGCGTTTGCGTTGTCGCACCGAATCGAGTCATCGAGTAGCGCTTGACCAATCGCCCCGTCCGTCACGCTCAGGTACTAGGCCCCGCCGGATATCGGCACGTCTCCCGCTTGGACCACGCGCGCTGCCCAAATGCAGAGACAGCCGGTATCTCAGGATAGGAGGTCCTTGTTCCCGGATGCTGCTGCCCCCCCAGGACCGTCGCAAGCTTCCCCCAACGCCTTCAATGGCAGACACTGCCACAACAGATCGCATCTGAACAACGGCGGCGGCACCACCAGCAGGAGGAATCAGAACAAAAACGCCAGGACCAAGTTCAGGAACGAGCGTTCGAGGAAGTTTCAGAATCCGAACTCGGGGAAGGGGAAAGGAAGCGTTTCAAAAAAGCACCAGGAGCCAGGGCAGGCGTATCTGCAGGTAAGCTTATTTCAAATCCTTAAATTACAATTATTGTTTGCTAGGCGAGAGATGAAAGAAAAACAATTTTATTTGATTGACAACCTTCATAAAATAGTAAAGTTAGAAAATTTTTCTCAGAGCGGCATCTATTGCCTCACTTGTCAAGACTGTCAAGCTAAGCTACCTGTAGGGCAGACAGGTAAAAACTTTAAAGAACACGTAAGCAGCACCGGCGCGAGGATATTTGGCGCCCTGGGCAACGGTTATTGGCGTGCCCCCTTTTTAACAAACTGTGAAATATATTTTTAAATATGCATGTCCACTCTCTATGTGAATCACATGGCATCTAATGGAAGTATCTCAAAAGAAGTTTTTTACGAGAACTGTTTGTTAGTGAGGCGCTCAACCTACCCTTTTCGAAGTATATATAATACGATACATAATTATAACGAACAGATACAAGTATAAACTATTATTTGTTATTAGAATATAAAAATAATTTTATTACTCAATTTATGCGCCCCTTAATAATTTGCACCCTAGGCGATTGCCTATTGCGCCTGTATGGTAGCGCCGGCCCTGCACGTAAGACGTCTTAAAACCAATAATTATTTGATTCAGACGAGTCGAACTGTATTTAATATAAAATGTTATTTGATTAGGCATTAGACGCAAGTAGACTATCGCCGAGCAAGCAACACCTCCGATGCAGTAATGGCATCGACCGGAAGGAGACAGTCGTCAACAAATTGCTGCAGTCGCGCAGGAAGGACCCGCCGAAGCCCAAACCGGACAACCCGATCGCCGCTTGCAGCAACACACTACTCCGCGACGATGCAGTGCTAGGAGACTTCGCGGGGGAAGGCCACCAGAACGGCCCCGACATGGGCTACGTGGAACAGGGGCCCAAGAGGCTGCACGAACATCTCAAGCCGCTGCAAGACGAGGAGATGCGCTATGCCGCTCAGGATCTCGCCGGCGCGCTCTACGATCAAGCCGCGTGTAATTCTTCAGGCAGTGAGGGCGCAGTCGCCGCAGTGGCTTCTAAGTCTAGCGACGACGAAGCCATGGACGAGGGGTGCCCGCCCGTCAAAGAGTACACGCAGGCCGAAGTCGAAGGCTTGTACTCGTGTCTCGGAGAGTTTTTGCAGGTCGAAGTCAAGTTTCAACCGACGCTTGCGCTGCCTGGAAACCCTCAGGTAAAAACACTTACACCCATATTTGAATTGCATATTTCTCCAAGTTTTAACATAAGAAAATTATTATTAATCAGAGAAAATTAAACATAGAATTCGATATTACTCGAAAATTAATTTGTATATTGATTACACCTGACAGAAAATTATCTAGAGTTGCGGTTGTTAGTGTCAAATTTACAATTGGTTCTATTTGTGTCTCCAGAGAGGCGAAATATCGGCTGGTACCAGAGACGGAGCCGCGCACGTGCTGCGCTGCTTGAAGGTGTGGTACGACCTGCCCACCGATGTGCTATTCCACGCCATCAACCTGCTCGACAGATTCCTCACCAAAATGAAGGTATGCCGTGCGGTCATTCATATGCATTATTTTTCCAATATTGATATATCCACTTGTCGCATAACACATGGAGCTCAGCGTTACTATAGTGAAGTTATCATTTCAGTAAATCCGCCATTTACACTAAAGTCGGGACAATGTAATTGAAGGAGTGAATCTCATAAAAAATTAAGATTTCCCTCAGTTTTGCAAAAAAAATATATTTAGTTACCAATTGATAAAATGCAAAGCGCGCCAAAATCCAACACAGACAGTCGCCCGGCTATACGTGTATAGCCTGGCAACGTGTTGAATACGCAGATGCTAGCGAACATTTGACTGTATGCGCTGCACAGATGACCGTCTCGTAGCAACGACAATGGAATGCGACACTGTATTGATATGTCTACTTGTCACATAACACATGGAGCTCAGCGTTACTATAGTGGAGTTTCTATTATTGGTTTTCAAAGCTTTGGTGAACTATGATGTTACAAGTGTGCTCTTGATTCTCGTGACGGCCAGTCTGCAGTGTTTCATGTATCAACCGATTTGTTTAGTTTGCAAGATTATCGCTTATCGATAAAAGCCTAGATTTCGATGTTTAAACATTCCGAACGTTGATCTTTGACTGCGATAAGATAATCATTGCCAAATAGCTTTATTGACATTTTGAATTTGTTCACTTTCATTGGAATACTTTTGAAGATGTTTGCTTAGTTGAAACGTCGCAGGGAAATTATCAATGCATTCAAATATGGGTCCTATGTCACAACGGGTAGCGTTGTGGGCTTCCGTGCCGGAATTCACGGGTCGAGTCCCAGTACGAACAGCATTTTTTCAACCGATTTCCGTTCGAAGGCATTGGTGTTTGTGATGCCTTTCCGAGCCTCTTATAATTGGGTGTAGCGAGAACGATTAGCTAACTACTAGTCCTGTCCTAGCCCTATCCTTCCATCCCCTACTACTCTCTTTGAATAAGAGATTATATTATTCATTGGAACCTCTAAAAAATGTTACGTCGTTGGGACTGAAAATCGATTTCAATTCATGATGAAGTAATGTTTTATTTTCCACCCTTCCAGGTCCGTCAGTGCCACATATCCTGCATATCGGTGTCGTGCATGAACATCGCCATCTCCTCCCACCGGCCGCAGCTGTCTCCCATCAACACGGAAGACTTAGGTGAGTGCCGATTACAAACTCTCCGGTCATTCTCTGAACAATCTTTTGAATATCCATTAATAACAAATGATTTTTCCTCCGTGTGCAGTTTCAATATCGCAGTGCAAGTGCACGGTAGGCGATGTGAGACGAATGTCTGCTGTCATTGAGGAGAAGCTCGGCTCCCCCGTCCCGCAGGCCTCGGCCGTCGTCACCCCCCTCCACTGGATGAGACTGCAGCATCAGCTCATGACCTGGGCTGCCACCGGGCTGGGCGTGGAGGACTTGCTCAGGAACATATTGCCGGTAAATAATCGTGTGAAATTCTCTTTCTCCTTTTGCAAACTTTAATGCATTTTTCGATGAAATTTCAAACTGTCTAGAAAAGTGCGAGTGTGCCCGACCCCATGACTCCATGTTTAATGTGTGTAAAATATATAACTGATTTTTTTTTAAATATCGTTTCAGGAATCTGAAATGGTGAACAGACTTGAGATCCTATCGTGTGACGCGAGTTGTTGCAGCATTCGAGCGTGCGAGTTGGCTCTGGCGCTTTTGTGCACGCAGCTCGGTGAGTTTCTCTTGCAACGTTATCATTTAATATGTATGCCGTGTTAGTTTAAATCTCCGCCTTTGTCGAATCAAATTATTCTCGACATGAAAAATTCATCTTTTTCAATGATTACTGTTACTCCAGGATAATATTTATTTGTTTGTATTTCTGGCTTATTTTTGAAAAAAATATCATTTCATATAACCATTTCTATACTTCGAATCGATCTCAATGATAGTTAGGATTGAAATATGGGCTTAGGACAGGACTTAGTTAACCGCCTTTACTATCAGACAGGTGGGACAGGATTGAAGATACTAACAATTTTAGCATAACGAATCCATTCCCCCTTCTGCAGTCCATATTCTGGTGCAGTTACCGGGTTTTCAGTTACAAAATTGTTAAGTGTTTGCTAAATCTGACGTTTGTTTTTCTATCGACAGATTCTCAACTGACATCCATGCAGAGGTCTTCATCGGCGGAGAGCAGCGTGTCGGCGGAAAGGTTGGCCAACCTGATGAGGCTGGTCGACTTTGCGATGGACCTGCAGAGGATCTGCCAGGTAACGCATCACAATCGGTTTTGTCGCTTACCAGTCGGTCTCGAATTATTTGATATCGAATAAATAAAAATTGTATTTATTCCAATGTGTGTTTGGCTTTGGTCATTTTCAGATAGGCGATGAGTCGTTCTTTGCGACCCATCAAGCCGTGGTCGGCGTCCTCGAAAGGTACAACGCACGTCAGAAAACTCCGCATCGGCAGAGACTCGTGTGGAGGCTGAGCTCGCGGACCCTCAAGGTAATACACCATTTGAGTGTTTTTTTTTCCTGCATGTCTCACCGACATAAGATGCTTGACAAGTCTTCACAGGAGTGTCTGTATACACCAGAGGTGGGCAAATGCTTCTCTCCATTGGGTCGTGTGCAACTGCTAATATCTGTTGATAATATTTTTTGTGCTTAAATTTGAAATTGTTGTTGACCTCACGTTTGCCCATCCCTGGTATATAGTGGAACTCCCAATTACACTACCCCGAATTACGCGCTGGCTTCAAATATTCCCCGCAAATACCCCAATTGAACGGTCGCATTCCGTTGTCGTTGCTACGAGATGGTCGCTGTGCGGCGCATACAGTCAAATGTTGGCTAGCGTCTGCGTATTCAATACATGCCAAGCTATACACGTATAGCCGAACGACTGTCTATGTGTTTGATTTTGGCGCGCTTTGCGTTTTATCATTTAGTAACGATTCAATCCCCCCAATTTCACTATCCTGAATTACACTGTCCCGACTTTAGTGTAAATGGGGGTTTTACTGTATACCATTCTGAGAAAGGTATAAAAAGCCGGTAGTATGTTGAAATGTGAACCTGTCTCGTTTTACCACTGAGCTGTTTGTACTAGCATGGACATATAATCCCCGTAGAAATATGGTGCACCACCATTCATTATTGAACTCTGAAATTATCATTCGCAGGTTCTGAGACCGACCGACCGTCTTACAAGCACCCTTCCCACCATTTTGGAACAGCAGAATCTTTCATCGACCAACGGCCACCATTCGGATGCGAACAGATCCAGGTATATATATAAATTCACGATATTTAAAATAATCACTTGTAGTGTTGCCAGTCACTCTCTACTGCTGTGCGGGGCGTGTAATCATGCAGTTGTTGTGTTTTACTGTCGTCTGATATTTGACATAACCTCAAATGTTTCAACGTCTTGCTGCCGTTACCCTCTATCCATTCAACACGTCTAACCTAACTCGTGTAGTGCTCGTCGGTGAGTACACGGACTCGCTGGTTAATACATAAATTGTTTATTCAAAGACGATTCAATAGGTGAAGTGAGCCAACTAGTAAAGTGGCAAGACTTTTCCATAGTGCAATCACGATTTTACTTGGTGTTTTGCATATTTTACAGAGATGACACTGTTGCCAATCTGTATTAACCGAGGTTACCACCTCACTTTTACGATACTTTAAAATGTGTAGAATATTACGACGCATCTAACTTGGTTTTCTAAAATACCTCTTGGCTCACTTCACCTCTAATGGGCCCAACTATAGATTACACAATTAAACGACTTAATGCTTTTATGATGAACCATGTTTTTTTTATTGTGATAATTGTATTAAAAACGGCTTAAAATCAATGGCCGCCAAAACTCCAACCTGCTCTGTTCAAATGAAGATTTTAATAGTTTAGCACGTAGGTTCCCAACCTTTTTCGGGTGGCGACCCCTTTTTTTAAAAGCCATGTGACCCGCGGCCCCGATGCAATTGAAAAGGGCATTTATTTTTTTTCAATAAGGTGATTTTAGTTTACTGTAGTTTTAGTTTTGTTAAAATCGAAAAAAGTTGCCGAAAACTCGTCGCGACCCATAGGTTGGGAACCTGTGGCTTAGCATGTGTAGAAAAGACATTTATTGAAATAATACGAACAGTAAATATGTATTTTACCATTGGGTATCAGAATAAAATGTAAAATCCATTCTTTTCTAGTCATCAAAAGGTTAAAACTGTTTATTTATTGATTTGGCATTTACTTGGTAGAACTCCATTTTAATAGGGTAAAATATCAAGGTATTTCAGTTCTACAGTTTTTAAAAAAAGTTAAAGGTTGATAGCTATTTCGGCTTTTGCCATCGTCAGAACTATGTTTTAACTATGTAAAAACTGTGTTTTAACAATCGTGCTGTATTTGCTTTCAGATCGGGCAGCGAATGCTCCGATGAGGACACAAAAGACTGGCCCACCAGTCCGCTGGTCCCCGTCCTCTGCAACGATCACTGAGCAGCATTCACCGGAGACGATCTCTATCTCCAATGCCGGCATTATCGGATGGGCGTCGTCGTCCTTTGAACGAGGACACTGTATTTGAAAAACATTTCGTCCGTATGAACCTGAAAATGAGTTGTGTCGACCGAAGAAACGTATGAGAAACAATACCGAGAAACAAAGCAAGCATTTAAATTATGATAATTGAAGTGTTGCCAGAACTGAAGCAAAATTAAAAAATAATCCATTTTTAAATAAACGATAGTGAAATCGAATAGGGAACAATTTTTTGTTTGGAAATTATCTTCATGGAAAATTTTGAGGAAACATTTTGTATCGCAAATATGTGCGCTTTTTTTTCAAATGTATAAACGGGTAAAACACGTTAAGAAAAACTATAATATTGTAGTAAAAAAAGTGTTCGAAGAAATATAAACAACTGCTCGGGTGTGTTTTCAAAATGAAGCTTCTGAATGTTGACGTCTCGTCCGAAGTGAACTACCGCCGCTGTGCTTGAAACGTTCTTTAATATCGACGCAGGTGGTGCGCCGCAAGTTATTTCTCGTGAAGATCTGTTAATGTTATTAAATTTATACATGTACGCGCCGTGTGACAAACGGCAATGATTTGCCGTCGACCGAGCACGCGATGCTAAAAACGGCATATTTTTTTTGTTACTCAGTAGTTTCGATGCGCTTCACGTTGGTCCAATGAATATATTTCCGTAACTGTATGGGCAAAAGCAGACATGTTGTTCAAATTAATCTTTTTTCGTTGTCATTCCAGAATTGAATTAAACCGACGTGTACGCTTTTTGCCATATGGTGGCGGATTCAATTTTAAATATTCAGTAAAAACATATCGTCAAATTATCAGCTGGTTTTTTTTTTTTTGTTACTTTCGGTTCTTTCATTCAAAATATGAATCTCGAATTAAAACTCTCTTCTGACAGATAATTTTTTTTTTAATATTATTTATTTTTTTGTGTATGTCTTCAACTTTCTTAAATGACTCAGTATAAAAATTGTAATGATATAGTATTTTTTTTTTGTTTCACATGACGCCATTTTTCTGTTTCTGTAATTTTACGCGAATGAAAAACTATTCTGTATGTATGTGAGTGTGTGCGTGTGTGTCATTTCTGGTTTGTAATTAATTATCGAGGAGAATGAAAAATATTTGAAATATTTTTTTTTTTTTTTAATATTCCTCAAAACAACGTTATTGTCTACTTGTAAACATAGATTCAAAATATGAAAAAAAAAACATTAAAATTATGATTATTTTTTAGCTTACGAAATCTTTAAAAAAAAAAACAAAAAATGTGATATTCCTTTAAAAATTATTTATATGAAAAAAAAATATATTTAGTTTGTAGACTTACTTAGTTTTTAAGGTATTCTTCTATGTATAATATTATATTATTAATTTCAATAACAAACAAAAAAATATATATATATATAAAATTCGTCGGCAACTTAATGTGCGTAATTTAGATTTTTATATCGAATTGTTGCCAGCTGAAAAAAAAATTAGAATATTTCAATGTCATTTATGTCAATACGAACCATTGTTTTTTTTTTTTTTTTTTATCGTGTCATTCCGCGTCTTACACGTGAAATTTGTCGAAGAAAACCTTTTAAAAAAATGACCTTGACACTTTTGTAGCGGCGGCCATTTTGCGATTCACAAGACACAAAATGGCGGCATGCTCATTTCTTTATGTATGGTTAAAAAAAACCTTTATTGTACTTCTGTGTTATTTAAGTAGTCTGTTTAAAAAGAGAATTTAACTGAAAATGGCATTCTTATTTCAAATAAAACTCTTTCAAAACGGATGCTGTTTTTATTTCACAAAATGGATGCCCTTCTGCGCCATTTTGTTTTTCAGAAAGGCGGCAAGCATTTCTTAATTTCTATCATGGCATTTGAAACATTTTTTTTTTTTACATCATATTTATTTTATATATATATCAATAATAATATTTTCTACTTAATTAATAAACCTTATCTCTATTTGTATCCGTATATTATATATAATTTAATAATGTGTTTCCAATTTCATATGTATGCATAATATATATATATATAATATACTTATGTGTGATATTCAATGAGAAAAAAAATGATTAAAAAATGGCATCCGGGCGAATTTTCTAGTCTTATGTTATGAATGTGAATACGGCGACCATTTTGAGTACAGTCACCATTTTGAATATGTGTAGTATCGGTCATTTTGAAAAATTTACTGTTTTTTTTTTTTTTACTACCACACCCTTCTAGGTTTCGTGTGTTATGTTTTTAGTCATTTTGTAAAATAATTAATTTCATTTTGGCCGATACTGTTGGTATTTATTATATAGGTGATCTTTTTTTTAAATATTAAGTTTTGTATGAAAGGAAAATTCGCAAGGCGCGGCCCAACATGAATAATGTTAAAAAAAGTACAAAAATCTTATTATTATATACATTTCATTTAAAAAAAAAAAATTAACTCTTAAGTTTCCAATTGTTGTAAATCAGTTGAAATTGATTTTTTCCACATATTTTTTTTCGATTCTCGGGTAAATGTTTTTAAAATAAAATTCGAACGCAAGCGTCGGGCTTAAAACTAGTGGGATTATTTTTCACCTGATTTTTTGGTTCGGACCCCCGCTAAAATGTCTCGATTTTATTTCTAAATAGTGTGAGAATTTCGAAAATTAACAGAGAAATAAAAGAATCGTGTTGGTCATTTTTTTTTTGGCCAACTCTTAACGACAAATCGGCGTGTTTCATTTCAGCAAACCTCTTTCTTCCTTTGTGTGTGTTTTTTTATACTATTTACCAGTCTCCATAAAAGAACAGTTTGTATGAATATCGAGAGGTGAAGTGAGCCAACTAGTAAAGTGGTAAAACTTTTTTCTTGGACTTTTAAGTACAATCAAGTCTGATGTTTTAGTGGATTGCATATTTCTACTTTACGGAGATAACACTATTGCAATGTGTATTAATTAACTGAGGTTACTTCACTTTTACGATACTTTCAGACAGTGTTTTCCAACCTTTATGTTACTTCGCCTCCCTTTGAAGAAAAAGAATATATTCGCGCCTCCCCATCCTTTATTTCATATAGTAATAAAGACACCGTTTTAAAGAGTAAATAAATATTTTGAACTGTTCGCGCCTCCCAGGTTGGAAATCGTTGCTTTAAGACATATATTGGCAACCGCCGAGCTATTTTGTCTGGCCCTGATTCATCTCGGCGAAGTATTAGAGAAAGAAATTAATAGTTCCAGGGAGGGATTAAATAATGGAGATGAGACGGGCGCTTGCGATAGCTCCACTCTACTCGTTCATGATCACCACCATATAAGAAACAGCAACGTGTTTTATTTAATTAAATATTACTTTATTATGTTTAATAATTTGGCCCCAGACCTAGGAAAGGTTGCCCGTGCCTGCTTTAAGACATGCAGAATATTACAACGCGTCTAACTTATTTATTTCACAAATACCACTTGGCTGACTTTGCCTCTAATGGACCCATATTTGTAATCAATAAGTAGTAAATAAAGGATGGGGAAAGTGTTGTTAATCCTGTACAAAGAATGCACTGTCCCATCCGTCAATTGAATGTTTAAATCAGATTGACAAGATGTTTAAATGTCACATTGGTAAAGCAACCAATGGATCGGGTAGTAATTGAATCATTTAAGGCGCTTATATCAAAAATAGATCCGTAGGTAATTCTCTGTCTACCATCCATTGCTTTGATTCTTACCATGACATGCCTGCATCACTTAGTTACGCCAAGTACATCATATCGACTGTGGAAAGGAAAAAGGACGTAACCCACAGGTTTTTTTTCTATAATCACAATGTATCAAACTTGATACACGTTCTATCGAAAGGATGCAAGCTGCAAATGCCGAATTAGTATCTAATCTTAGCTTTTAAGTTTGAAGAAGATGACTTTGTAAAAAGTTAAAACCAAGAAAATATACTGAAATAAATGTTTTTCCCAGACAATTTCTTTAATTAATATTAGATTATGTCAATTAAACACCAGTTTAGAAGTCTGTGCACTTCAAGTTGTGTATAATTCATAATTTGCATATGGCCCAAAATCATCAAAACACGTTTTTTGCGCCTCTTGTAAAATTTGATATGTATGGGTTACGTCCTTTTTCCTTTCCACAGTCGATATAATCAGGGATGGGCTCGGGCGAGCCCCTTGTTAAATTTAGTCGTGGCCGGCGAACCCCTTTTTAAGATAATCATTCGTCTTAGATCAAATCATCACATAACTGCAATTTCTTTAGATGGATAAAAATGAAAATTAGTTCATTTTTTCATTCAGCGTTGTGGGCTTCCGTGTCGGACGTCACAGGCTCGAGTCCCAGTATGAAAAAGCATTTTTTCGATCGATTTATCAATTTTCTGTTCGAAGGCATGGGTGTTTGTGATGTCTTCAAATTGCATCCCACTCTTCCGATCCTTCAATTCAACTGGGCGCTACTATTAGTTAATCCCTACTAATCTGTTTGGAAAAGAGAGATTGAGCGACTATGTAACAAGCAGTTCTCATAGAAAAATAGCTTTCGTTGAGATAATTTCATTAGGAGGCCATATGCTCGACATAGGGAGCGGACATGGATAACATTTACCGAGCCCCTTGTTAAGATATTGGAAGCCCACCGCTGGATATAATGTTTAGCATTCGGTAACATTTATTGAAAAAGTGAAACGTGTATTACTTATTCTATCTGTGAAGAGCTGTTATTATAAAGCATAGTTTCTCATCTTTTTTCGGTCCGTAGCCCCTCATATTTTTCAGTGGCTTAAATACTCGTTTTTATATAAGTTTTTCGAGACAACGTGAAAAGTCGAAAGATTCCAAAATGATTTTTAATTCTATCAAATTATTGCTCGCCGGCAGATTTTAACCAGGAGTTAACGGATTTTCTAAAAAGAAAAGACGCAATAGCTTTTGTTTTTTTTAACTTCTCCAGGACTTGTCCGTGGCCTCCCAAAACTATTTTTTCTGTACACCCCGGTTGAGAAACCAAACAGGAACGATTTAACTCCCTCAAAAAGAATTCCTTAAATGAGAAGTTAGTAATATTTGGTAAATTAAAGCTTGTTTATGCGAACATGTTACAAAGGGAAATTAAAAAAATCTTCTCATGTAAAATGTATTAATTGTCGTTTACGGTTTACTGTCGATATGTCAAATACTTGACATTCAGGTATACTTGAAACCGACACAAAATATTATGTAGAGATTGTCTTGCTTTAATGACACTTGGAGAAACGCACATGAACGCAAAAAAGATAACAAATATCATTTAATAAAATTATTCGTAATATTCTGCGTTTTTCCCGGCTTATTCTCGAATTTTTCCCCAATTTCAAAATTTCCAGGTTTTTCGAATCTCTGAACGTGACGTACAGGATTTGGCAGATCAATCAGACAAAAAGTAAGCGAGTGAAAAGAAACTCTTTCTATTTTCACGATCGAAAAGATATTCCACAACTTATAACCTGGTGTCGCCCACGTTTTTGACGTGTCTCAGGTTAGGCATTTGATGAATGTTTTTAAATCAAACGAAACGTATGTAAAAATGAACAGAATCACCAAAAAACCTTATAACTATGTTTGTAGATGATTACGGGAACAATATTTTTGTTTTTCTGAACAGACACGGCCACGTACTTAGTTGCTGTAAAAGAAGTATTAGTAGGTAGTTTCAAAGACTCGACTAAAACCGTATTTTTTACTGTACTAAATAGTTACTTTGGGACACTGTTACTAGGGTATCTAATCACATTAAATTCTGTGATTCCGAAATCCCAGGATTGTGACAGTACTAATCCCGGGATTGAGAAAATGAAATATTAAAAAAAAGGTATCACGATGTACATTTGGGAAAATACGTAAATTCCTTGCTTTTTTCCAGGAATTTAAAATCACTAATTAAATATTTTCTCAATTAAAAATACATATTTATACACGATTTTATGTTGAATGTTCAATCCGGGATTGAAGACCCTAACTGCTATAAATTTGGAATACCGGCGCACCTTGCGGCCCTATGCCGAAAATAGCTGTATTAAAAGTTAGGGATTCCGCGAACAACTTTAATTATGGCAATTATCACATATATTTTTTAAAAATACATTACATTTTTGAGAATAAAAATTGTTTATTGTTTGACCTTTAATTTTTTAGAATAAGTATATTATTGTAATTCATCATAATTATACAGTATGACCACTATCGCTACTTCATCAATAACAAGCTTCAAACGTAGGTGCAGTCATGAACGATTATCTGACGTGTGTTCCTTATGCTTATTAGGAGCCCGCACACTGGGATTTCGGCGTCCAGGATACGATGACGTATGTCAGAGTGTGCCGGATATCGTGTCATGTAAACTGTTACCAAATTCGAGAGGTCGGCGTCCAGTAAGTACGGCACGCCAAAATGGCACGCCGTCGTGTACACGCCGATAAGGGCTGCACACTGCCCGCGCCGTCGTGCAGGCAAACCAAAGACATCGCCTCGCAATCTATGCTCTATTTCGTCGCTTTGGGTATACAAGGTTCCACATGAAAAATAAAACCTCAGTAGAAGCAATTTCAGATATAACTTTTTGTAAAATAAATATTTTAGGTTAAAAGTAAATTAATTAAAAGCATAAATATAGTCAGAATTAGCTGTAGACCTAACATATTCATTTTAATTAAATGTCGTTACTCTATTAGCATGTTTAAAATAGACGAAACAGCAGTTCGATGCTTTCAAATGTTCTTAAACGTCTGAAAGAAATCTGCAGGTCGAACCTTGGTGTAATAATACTCAAAAATATAATTTCTTTATTTCTCTTAGGATAATCTTTCTTATTAATATAATTTCTTTCTCTACATTCGATTTATGCACTTGGACTACCCATACAAAAATTTCATTTTTAGTTCTTTAACATTTTTTAAAACAAAAAATATATGAAATTATGACTAATTAATAAGATTTTAATCTAATTAATAATAGGACTGATATTTATATACTATTACAACGTCTTCTGAACAAAAAAAATATAGTTACTTAATAAATACAATTTTATGTTGATAAATAATATGTCTGATGTTTATATACTATAACAACGTTTTCTGAATAAAGAATTAAATATAATTTTAACCAGTGCTTTTTTGAGATTTTCCATCCCTATTGAATGTGGAGCATACGGCTTCCTAATGGAGTTATCTCAAAATAAGTTAACTGCTTGTTACTTAACCTCACCCTTTTCGCAAAAGTAATGATAGAAAAATAGGACTAGTACTTAACTAATCGCTTTTGTTTTGCCCCATTCATTTTAGGATTGGAAGGCTGGGAGGACTTTGTTACAAATAGCACAAACACCAATGCCTTCAAACATAAAACGATTGAAGTAAATACTGTTCGAATTTTTGAGATCCATCATGGAAGTCTTGTCTACCTTATGAGTGACTACTTATCAA
The DNA here is from genome assembly GCA_031772345.1 of Himalopsyche anomala. Classification (NCBI taxonomy): domain Eukaryota; kingdom Metazoa; phylum Arthropoda; class Insecta; order Trichoptera; family Rhyacophilidae; genus Himalopsyche; species Himalopsyche anomala. The sequence goes on from CM062843.1 coordinate 4,924,236, forward strand.
TTTATTTTGAAGGGTAGAAACGTGTCAAAGGTGCACTGACAAGTTTAATAAACAAAAGTAACAAAACCATTGCAGATGGAATTCATGTGATACAAAAAGTACAATAAATCATGTAGTACAGAGTAAGTATATGAACCCGGTTTAGTTTTGTTTTATGACAATAATTTATGAGTGTTACGACACCAGGTACATTACATTCAAAATGTACACAAGATAAAGAGACGTAGTCAATATTTTTCGAATATTTATTTGACACATTCCGTTAAAAAAAGTGCCGGAACGCTGTTCCACCGTGTTATATAGAAATAAAAGTTTACTGAGTGAGTTAAATGACTATAGCTTATTTACAAGACTTTAAGTTGATTATTAATAGGTCCGATATTTATTTTTTCAATATATTTTTTTTTAAAATATCAAATATATTTAGTAACGAGATTTTAATTACTTTCATGTAATCTGTCTTGAGAACCTCATACATAGCTTTGCAGGTTTCTGGTCACAGAATACTCAATGCCGAAGACGATTTTCCTGCCCTGAATTTTAGGCCTTTAAATGAATAACCAGTTGCCAAAAATCGTAGAATTGCTGCTAGTCGTTCCTCTGCACTAATACTGTTTTTAGGCACAAAACCCTTGTTGGGGATTCTGTGCCTAACTTTGTCTAGCAAAGTGGCAAAACATATACTGTCCATCCTTAAATAATTTTCAAAATCGTCTGGATAGTTTTCCCTTAATTCGTTAATTAACGGCAGGTGGGAGTAGCGCTGCCTGTAAAGTTTAACCCAGCAACTTCGTTTTTTTCTTTTTCTCTCTTCATAGATTAAGCTGAGGCCAATGCAAGATACCGCCAATTTAACATTACTCAATCGGTTTTCCATTTTTGCGTACGAGGTTTGACGTTTGACATTTCAGATAAGAGCATAGACAGAACGAAAACTCTCGAAAAAAGTCCCCTACTTGCAAGCGTTCCACGCAACAGGCCAAAACGCCGCGTTTCCCACACGATTAGACATTACACTGACATTTCTGCCCGCACTCCATTTGTCCTTCCTATTTTCGTGGACGCCAACCATTTTGCCTCTTTTAGTGACAACACTTTTGGATGCCGGATAGCCCGAACGGTTTATTCGACAGTATTTACCACGTTCTTTTGGCGTCCACGCCAAAATCCCAATGTAAAGTGCCCTAATGTGGATTAGGAACACAAGCCATCCAATCATGCATGATTGCGCCCCAGTGTAAAGTTTGCAAACTTATTGCTTTTGACTTATTAAAATTGTCTATTATTGAAATATTATGCACTTTTGTCTTTGAATATTTTTGCGCCTTGTATCACCAGAATGCAGTGGAAAGTTTTTGCCCTACAGTCACATTATTAGAATGAAATTAATATTAACTCTCTACATTATCAGTTAAATAATATTTTATGATCTATCTTTTAGCGGAAAATTATTTTGTTTTTAGGAGCATTGAAAAGAAATATAATTGGAACAATTTTTGAAGACGAATATATAGCATAACCCTTCTTAGTGTAACTACGTCATTATATTTGTAATAATAGTTCCGATAACATTACAATGCCAAAACGGCTATCCATATTTAAATAACCCTTATTAAATTAAACGTTCAAGTAGTTTAAATGAGTTTATCAAATTTATTTCAGAGAACACGCGAAAACATTTGAAATTAGAAAATTGAGGCACTTCGAATCAATGTTCCCTCTAAGGTGTGCTCGTGTGCGCGCGCACACCTCCCAAAATGTGCCCGCACACACTTTTCCATTCCCGCATACATAAATATTGTAAAAATAAGTTTGTTTCACCAAATTTTTATATTTGCGCACGCTTTTTATTTTGCTGAAAATTTACTGTTCACAGAAGTTGATGGTCCGCACATACAATAGAAAAATTAGTTTTTAGGTAGAGAGAAAACGTTGCTTCGAATATAGCATGACCAGGGCTGTGGAGTTAACAGAACAGAGTAATAAACAGATCTAAGAATAACTTCTACTATATTTTCATTTCTTTCAACAATAATAATTGTTAAAATAAATTATTAAAACTATTGCAATAAAAAAAATTACAAACACATAATATGTTTAAAATTTGATATACACATTTTTGCATTTGTCAAGTGAATGAAAAATATGTATAATATGTGTATCAATAAGATAATAAAATTATGTTTAAAATACTCTAGATGTCAATTTTCAATTTTAAATGTTTGTATGCATGGTATTTCCTTTCAATATAATCAAAAATATCGGCCCAATTATAATTTTCAACAAAAAAACACAATTTTCAAAATTAATAAGCCAAAATACGAATAAAATTTTAAGCTGCTTGTATACATGAAAATTAAATACGTTTCTTGTTTTCATTCTGAAAAATATTTGGCATAATTGCCATAAAACATTCCACATTGCAATAAAACAATGATTTTTCTATTAAAAATATTTAAATGTTCGGAGTATTCGGTGTGCGGAGTATTCTATATCCGGAAGGTTCTGTGCGATTCTATGTCCGAAAGAATCGGTGTTCGGAGTATTCTTGGCCGGAGAGTTCGTGTTCGGACTATTCCTGTTCGGAGTGTTCGTGTTCGGAAAAGTAATGTTCGGTAGAATCACCGAACCATGTATACCACCAGAACATCTTTAGTCAGCCAAGCAAATTGAAATGTCAACACTTTGGACAATTTCATTTGAATTCATACATTAAATATATATATATTTAAAATTCTAGCCGCTTTATTTTTACGACTCTGACTACAGCCAAAATACCGCGACTCCGTGACTCCGACTCACAGCCCTGAATATGACAGTGACAGTTAAAGCCTGAGTCAATTAATAAAGTGAATAGGCTTAATGATAGTTTCCTGTTTTTCACCGCTTCCAAGTAGTTGGTGTGTGTATATAATTAAACAAAATCGACAGCCAGGAAGATTCTGAAAAAGAAATAATATTTTTAGAAAAACGACATACAGCGACAATATTATTAGTAGTTCTTCTAGACACCATATATATAACATAAATTAGCTACCTTCCATTGTATTGTTCCAATACGTTTCCGCCTATCTTTTCACTATCGAATACCGATTAGATAATTATTAATTATCTACACAATCCAAACACCTACAGAAAATATTGGATTAATCCGATAACGGTGACCGTAGTTACGTAAACAATGCAAGTGCTTTGCACTCGGTGTTCGGCAGAGTTCGGCGGGGATTCCGATTCTCCTTTCTGGCGTTCCAAGGCGTCTATCAGTGATGATTTCCATCTCAAATGGATGCCGATATTCCCATTCTGTCTGAAGACGCCGCACTGCCAGTACGATGGACTACCCGGTGTTAGTTATCAGTGTTTAAAAGTTGAACTCATCAGACGTTTTTATCTAGTGTGTAGTGTTGTGTCAGACGTTGTGTTACATTCAATTGTAGTTTTTCTCTGAAACAACGCAATATATTGCTTACTGCTTGAAATTTTACGATTTGGACTTTGATTGAAAGGTGTGTTATAATTCTATACTTATTTATTATATATATATCGTTTCTCTTACATATAACAATCGGCAAACAGTTCTGTGCTGTGCCGTATTTAGTTGTCAATCTCGGATAAAGTTTCTTGCAAATGGCGAAGTTGTCATGGCATATATATATACCTTACTCTGCAACATCAAGTTATTTTTTACATTGTTGTGTTGTCTCTCTAATGCAAATAAACAATATATTATGCAAATTTGAGTACAATAATTACTTAGGCTGCCATGAATAGCGTTCATTTATAATTAATCTGGTCTGGGCGTGTTTGCGAGTACAGTGCAACGTCTCATAACGAGATTAATTCGTTGCAGAATTTTCCTCATGTGAAACGCTCGTTAGACGAAACAATTTTATCTATATAGAACAATGTAAAATACAATAATGCGTTCCATGCCGAAAGAAAAATAATCATTTTCATATTTTTAACGTTTATTCAAATAAAATTACTTACTTTTAAATTGCTAAGGATCGTAACAACCTGGAATGCAATTTAAATTTGCAAAAAACAATATACAAATCGACTATTCAATTTATGACAAACAATTAATTATTTATTTTATTTTTTTACTAGAAAGCTGTCAAGAGACATTTGTTTTTGCCGGCATTTCAAAATTTAGTGAAAATGTGACAGCATTAACATTATAATTTAAGATTTCGACTGAAGGTGCTTGGTGGAATTTCATTATTAAATTTGAATTGTTCAAACCATGTACATTCTCACAGATTTTATCACTAACGACCCGGGTTTCGCCTTTCGGCGTTCAAGTTCACGGATGAACTTGAACTAATTGTCAGTTCAAGTTCATCCGTGCCGTCTGAGAATGTACATAGTTTGAACGATTCAAATTTAGCATTATCATTGAATAAATTTGTAAAACGCATAGCCACCTCCTTATTAAAAAGTGATGCTTCTCAATGTACGATGCAACGGTTTCTCATGCTTTCAGCTTTTCTCTTATTGTGCCAGAAGATTGTTGCTCTGCTACTTCTTCCTCCTCCACTATTAAACTCTCCTCCATAACTTCTTGCTGTGAAAAACAATGCAACTCCATAAGCTCTCGGTGGTCAGCTCTTGACTGTACTTTTTCACAAGCTCATCAATATTGTTGTTATCCTCCTCCAGTCCCATGGTATTAGCCAAAGACACAATCTCGTTGACTGTATACTCCACAGGTACTGTTTCAAACCCCTCAAAATCACATTCGACAACGCTCCTTGGCAAAGCTTCTTCCAAGCTGAAGTGAGGATCCTCTTGGTAACACATTCCCATGCAGTGACAATCATCTTGAAGCAAGCAACGATGTGAAAGTGATGTTTTCAAAACTCTGCGTCACTCGTTATGCGAAATGTCGCTCGTTAAGGGAGCATTTTTTTCACAATCGTTTTGCTCGTTATGAGAAGTTCCACTGTATTTTTAATCGACAACTAGTACTCGTGGAGTCGTTTTTTTATTATAACGTCTTACAATTATCACCAATTTAGTTCAAATATGCTTAAAAACATTGTATTAACTTTAAATTAGCATCGAATATGTACTAAATGCCACTAATAACAATGCATGCAGCTCTTAAGGTCAAATTTAATAATCAATGGGCTAGTGTTGAAATGTCATAAATTTGAATTGGGAAAATCGATAACTTACTTCCACGAAATACGCATGAAAGACAACTCCTTCGTCGAGAGCTGTTCTGAAATATTATTACGAAAACTCATTGTTATGTACTCTTAATGACATGTATTACTTACGAAATAAAGTTGATCTATTTTGATAAGAAAGTCATTACGATACATATTACAGATTTGTGATGCGCCCCAAAACCATTTCATAATCTATCAGTCTAATTACTACTTAGTATATACGCCCTAAGCGAATTAATGAAAAGGCAGAACGAGATGTAGTCGTGGACAAGTCCTACGCACTGTTCGTATTAGAGTCTAGGGCAGGGATGGCGTACCTTTTTCGCAAGTGTGTCAAACACATAGATTGAGCAATTAAAACAATAATAAATAAGCTTTGCATGTTTTACTAACTGTTTTGAAACTCGACGAATTCCATTTCTAAATTATCGATATTTAGCCAATTTAGGATACTCAAATCTAAAGATTTGAATTCAATTATGTATGGGGATATAACAAATCTAAAAGTTGTTTCCAGTTGTTTGAATTGATTAAAAAATTATGAAAAAGCTGTCTTTATTTCTTCTAAACACGATAAATACTGTTTCATTGCTATATCATTGGTTTCAATTTTACTTTTTACTTTTATATATTATTTTATATTTTATACGATATTTCTTTAAACATGTAAAATATTTCATTCTTTTTGAAATTAAATCATCAATGAATATATCTATTTTATATTTTTATACATTGTTAATGCAATTAGACCACGTCCTTGAAGTTTTTGTCCAAGATGTCGTCTTTTGATTTTTTAATAAATGAAAGCTTTAAATAAAAACAATCATTCCTAAAAGTTCAAGCGGGTAATATAGTTCCTCACGCGGGTCACTGCGTTACCTGCGGGTCCCTCGTTCGCCATGCCTGGCCTAGGGTAATCTTTTATTAATATTACATTGGATTCAGCAGAAATAACTCTCAATGCATGACATTAGTACTGACAGAGTACGTGTTTATACGCGTATAAGTTTTCATTTTTACACGCATTTCAATTCAATTCAACATTGTGTCAACATGATAAGTCGTTTGAAAGTACAAATCAAACTTTTCAAGTGCAGTCTACATCGTAGAGGTCTGCACGGGCCAAAATTTTACAAAACTACCCAGTCCGAGCCCGAAAAACTCACGCCCGACCCGGCCCGGGCCCGAGTCTAATGCCGCACTTGTTACCCGAAGCACCGAGAAATTTGAAATCCTCGATTTGGTATACTTTTTCCCCAGATTATCTCCGAAAGTCCTTTTTTTTTTTTTAGCTCACCGAGGAATTTGAAATCCTCAATTTGGTATATTTTTCCCAACATTATATCCCAAATTCCAAAGCCCGGCCCGGCCCGAGCCCGACTCTCGATTGCGCTTACCCGCCCGAGCCCGGCCCACGGGCCGGGTCGGGTAAGAGCCCGTGGGCCAGGCCCGGGCCCGTGCAGACCTCTACTACATCGTAAAGATTTCGGCTACGTTATAGTGAACAAGGCCAATGGTTGGCAAACTCATTCAGGCCTCGAGTCAAATATCGGTAATCATTAACGCATGAGTTTGAAACCATCTGACAGTTAATTTAGTATGCGTCACTCGATGGCTCAAAGAGCCACGGTTTGTCGACCACTGGACTAGGCACCCATTAGAGGCCTGCGGGGCCGAAATTTTACTATACCATGACTCAAGAGTATTGAAATAACAAGAACAAAAAGTCATTTGTTGGGGGCTCCAGTGCTTATCCAGGAAAATGAACAATGTGCACAGAATTACGAAATGACGCCATTAAACTTATGCCATATTTTATGACCCTTTCCAATCATGAATGATAACAAAACTCACCACAATGGTATGTTGGTGTCAAAAACAATAGAGCACTCATGCCAAGCAATTAACATACATTGTGATTATCGATAAAAAGCTGTTTTTCCTTTCCACGTTTCCACCATTTGTCGATATGAAGAACAATGAAGAATACTTTGGATACACTATGGCGTCCTTGTACAGAACATTCTAAGTAATCAGGACTACCAACGGTTTTGTGTCATAATTAAGTATAGAGCGTGGCCCCATTTGAGTGTCTTTATTTTTCTGTGGCCCCATACCATTGTTTTGTCTTCCCATGAAAATTATAATTTCAAAAACCCACCTTTTTTTTTTTATAGCTCTTTCGAGATTTTCTAATCTAGAATGACAGTAATTTATTTTATTTACGGATTTACAAAAAATAGCTACGCGACGTCCGCCATTATGCTCGTCCCTGTATCATTTTATAAATGCCCGTGGCCCCCTTTAAGCTGTGTTGTGGCTCCCCAAAACAAAAATAAATCTCTGTGGCTCCCTTCGAACATGCTGTGACCCCCTGGGGGCCCACATGGCCCACCGTTGAGAAACCCTGAACTAAAGTAATGAAAATCATAGAAAACATTTTAAATTATAGACAATAAGTACACGAAGAATTTAAAATGAGCGAATGGTATAAATGTTATGTTTGAATATTATTTCATGAAATATAACCGCCCCTGCATATACAATGGGTGCATTGATCCAATGCCACATTGACCGGCCGCCACTGCCTTTTACCTCCACTCTTAAACCCTTAGCACACCTTAATAGTTTGTTAACACATCTATTAGTCTAATTATTTTTTTATTTTTTTCCATGTCCGCTCCCATTGTGAAGCATATGGACTCCTAATGGAGTTTATCTCAACAGAAGTGTTTATACGTGAACTGCCTGTTACTCAGTTGCTCAACCTCTCTTTTCCAATGAGAGTAGGAATAGAAGGATAGGGCTAGGACAGGACTAGTGGTTAGCTAATCGCTCTCCATACGCCCCGTTTATAGGATAGGGTGGGTGGGAGGTGAGAATTCAAGACATCACATACATCCATGCCTTTGAACAGAAATTCATAAATCGAATGAAAAATCAATTTATAAAACTGCCCGTACTGGGATTCGAACCCGTGCCCTCCGTAGCGGTAGCCAACGACGTTGACCACTCGACCACATGGGATATCTTTACCAAATTTTTATTTTCTTAGCTTCCAGATACTTCGCCTACACGCTTATGCGAGTCCGCCGGCCAGCAACCTTTGTTTTTCAAAGACTCAAATATGTGTCCGCGGTCGTTAAGCTGTTAATATATATGTTAGATTGTGGCAAATATGTTATTTATACACCCCACCATTCACTGTTAAATATTGAGAAGCTGAGACATGCCATAATTATAACTTATCTTATTTACTTGCACTATTGATTCTCGAATACTATGTAAAGATGCAATACACATCCGCCAATGATTGATAAAGATTTATTAATAAGAATTAGTTTTATCATAAACAAATGTCCATCAATAATAATTAAATACCAATACTCATTTCTAATTAAAATAAGAAACCATCATTTATAAACATCAACAATGATTGGTACTGTCAATAAGTTTTCGATGTATATAAACTAAAACTAACTTGAAATATAAGTAGTTAGAATAGAAGAACTAACCTACGAGTCCAGTAGTTTGTTTTAACTGCCAGCAGGTGTATGTATGGTGGTACCTCGCACGCCACGAGTTTAATTGCAATTATATATATTTTTTAATTTATCGTTTTTGAAAATGTTTTAAAGTTTATTTGTTAAAACTTACCAAATAAATGAAGAGTGCGCCGATGACGATGCGATTGTGCCGCCATTTATACATAATAACAATGTTAAAATGTTTATGACACATCAGGGTTGTCACAAATTTTGTCATAGAAAATACGCGAACTAAATATTATTTCAAAAGTAATTGTTTATTTGAGTTTATTTGAGGAAGCCCGTAGTATAAACTGTGATAATATGACTGCCACCCCTGAATTTTGCGCCATCTTCATACTCGGAGACAGACTTATTTCAAATTACATTTCAAGTACAGTGGAACCTCGATCAACCGTTCTCGCATAATACGTTTTCCCGGCTGGACCGTTTATTTTTTATAGTCCCGTCAAACTCCCATAAGAACAATGTTAAATAATCCCGCATTGACCGTTCCCCGATTTACCGATTTCCTCGATAAACCGTCTAAATATTTTGGTCCCGTCACAAATATTATCCTGATTGACCGTTTTTATTGCATATTTCTCCATATCTCAGCAAGTAAGTTTGACAGCCGAGTGCAGGTGTTATGTCTAGACACGTTGGAATGCACTGTACATGTTAGACGCATTGGACGCTTGTGCTATTTTTTTGGGTTGAAATCCACCACACGCGTATTATTGTTTATGATGCAAATGTAGAATTGTTTAAAATTCATGATAATAATAATTCCTGTACATACAAACTTTTTGGTCGCGTAGCTGGATTTGTACAAGTCAGTTGGATTCAATATTGCCTCACATCTCGTATCATTTTTTTTTCCAAATTGAAACTAAAATGCCGCCACCCATAAAGAAAACTAAAACTCAGCTGAGAAGAAGAAGGAAAATCGCTGAAACCTCGATGTTTTAAGAATATAAAAACACTTCTCGTAAAATACCACGCCAACAGAAGGCATGGATGAACACCGATATTTTTATGGCTTTCTTGAGGAATTTCGATTCCTCAATTAGTGCTCAGGGGCGTAAAATACTACTAATAGACAATTGTGCCGCCCATCCTCGAGATACTTCATTTCTTAAGAACATCAAGGTAGTTTATTACCCTCCAAATTGTACCAGTGCTTTACAGTGAGCTAGCTACCTGTGGCGTTGAAACAATCGAGTCATTATGTGATGCAACTAATGACAGCAGTGAAGAAGAAGATGGCGAAGACCATAATACCGAACCTATTCCGACATTTACACAAGCATTATTGGCCTTCGAAAAAATAAAATTATTTTTCTATTCCAAAGAAATCGATGAATCCGCTCTTAGAAAAGTACGCGAGTTTGAGGCGTCTTTGTTCCGATTAAAGTGCCAAACAACAAAGAAACAAACTAGCATAAAGGACAGTATGTACAAGTAACTAATAAATAAATGTTTTTTTAAGATTTTACTTGTTCATTATTATTTGAAGCTTTCCCGCATTCACTGTTTCCCGCAATTACCGTTTTTTTTCCAGGATCCCTTGGAAAACGTAAAATCGAGGTTTCACTGTAGTAAAAACGAAAACTGTTTCAATTGTGAGTATAGGACGATATTCCCAATAGATGTCGTTGTGTGTTCGACACAGTTGTATGTTTAACATAATTGATTTACGTTAGTAAAATCCCGTTCAAAGCGTGCGTCCGAAGACGTCATTTTATGTATGATTGGCGTACCGTTCACGGAAATGTTCGCGCCTTAAGACGCTTGTGGCAGCCATCCGGTTAAAGTGAATTATTATAATATTGTTCGTATAAACTTATGTTATAATACAAGTGAAACATTTACGATTAATGAAGTGTTTTATTAAATCCTTAACAAATACAACTTTTTTCAAAGAGAGTAGGAATAGAAGGAAAGGGCTAGGACAGGACTAGTGGTTAGCTAATCGCTCTCGATACGCCCCGTTCATAGGATAGGATCGGTGGGAGGGGGGTTTAATTAATTTTTTACAGTATAATAAGAAACAAAAGAGGTTGTGTAACAGGTAGTTTTTTTTTCTGTCGAGAAATACTCCATTAAGGGCGCATATGCTCCGCATTGAAAGCAGACATGAATTAAAAAAAAAACATGTCTCGTGATTTATGTCCAGTCCTTCATAAAAGTCACCGTATTTATTAAATAAAAAATTGTCTTTTTTCAGATTTTCAACACCGCCATCAAATGTCTATCTTCAAAAACATATTCAGTTCCTTCAACAAAAATGGTACGAAGTCAAAGGAAAAGAAAATTGTGCCTCACTGGCAAAGAAACTCTGACGATAAGCCTACCACTAATGGCATCATTACTGCTGACAATAAACTTCATAATGATGGCCTTAATCCGGTTTCCAATGTCAAGATTGAAACCGGAGCAGTGATTTTAAATATGAAACCCGACAGCGGACATAGTAAAATTTCAGTCAACGATGCGACATCCTCTGACATTCCAACTCTAGGCATGAATTCAACTACGAACAACCCGTCAGATATTGGCCAAAGTAATGGTGTCGATTTTGCCCAGGAAGTATTTCAAACTATGGATTCGAGTGATGGTTCTAAAAAGGTTGTTACACCTGACAAGACTGAAAGTGTAGCACTAGATAAGTCTATGAATTTAGTGAAAGCCGCCGCAGTTGATGAAAAGAACAACAACGTGTTTGACGGTTTGGGATCGTGGATGGACGATAGATGCGCCGCGCCCATTATTCCAGAAAAAATAGAGCCGAAAGTTAACGGCAGCGATGTTCCCCTGCACGACGGGAGAAGGCGGTATTCAACTGAACAGTTGCTGGAGTTGAAGCGAGTCCAGGATGAGGAATTCAAGATATTAGGGATATCGGGTGGCGACGATGATTTTCTCTGCGCGATAGGTGTCAAATTAAGGGCACCGGAAGACCCCGGGGCCGGCTGCTTGAAACCAGGCTTCGATTACATAAAGAACAACAAGAAAAAAAACAAGAAAGTAGTTGAAATAAAGATTAGCGAAGATGTAGAGCAGAAAAAAGCTACGAGTGTCGATGAACGATGTCGTCTTTTGAATCGTTTAAACGTTATTGATAAAAACTTATTGAATTGCTCCGCTTGTATGGTGTTAGTAATGGAAAATTATGCTTCGGAGCACATCGATACGCCCAATCACAAGCAGCAACTTTGCTTGGAGAATCTGAAGAAACAACGCGAGCTGATCGCCGAATATCCGAAGGTGTTCGAGGAGTGGCAGCTGAACGACCTGTACTACAGTAGTAACAGAATATTCCTGGACCCCGTTATCGATAAATACGTATACTGTGGGATATGTTGCGTTGAGTTGCACTTGAATCTGAAGGAGTTGGAAGAGCACGTCTCCTCTCGCAAGCACGATCGGTTGTTCATGACCGCTTTGGAGGAGGGGAGAACTTCTGTGGACGGAATAGTCGGTGACAACAACGCCGTCAAACAAATTACGGACACGGTCGCCGCGGTAAAAAGTGCCGATAAAGTTGTCAAAACGGAGAAGGTTGAGAAAGTTGCCGCAGCCAAAAATACAGTCGCAGTCGATAGTGCCAAGGATGAGAACGACGTGGATTTCTTGGTAAAGTTCTTAAGAGGGATGTCTTGCAGTGTTCCTGCTGCGGATACAACCGCTGTTGAAGTTGATGAGGTCGTTGAGAAACCGGTGTTGGCCATCAGCGGTACTTTAGCGTTGACGAGGTATTTTTTCATAAATTTTTATAAATTTTATCCGAACACAGATTTAAATGACAATTTTTTCCGTCTGTTATTGTAAAGAAAAATAATTAACCGTCAGATCATCAAAACAAATCCAATGTAATAATAATCGACTCGTGTCAGGAATCTAGAAAAATCAACATTTTATCAAACTAGTCGGCAAAATTAAACACTTGTTCAAAAAGTACACAAACGAGATACAGTAGAAACTCGATTATCCAGACTAATTGGGGAAGATTGTAGTCCGGATAAGGAATGATCCGGATAATCGAAAAAATCATTATTGACAGAGAAAAACGGCTATTCTTTTTGAAGCAGCATAATCGCGAATACTTTTAAGACCTATAAGATGATATTGGCATTGCAATTTAACCACTCGATTACAAATTTGTGCTATTGCTACTGCAATGTCACTTGTAATGATTTCTAGTCTAGTCTTTTCAAGATTCTGTTGGATGATTCTATCAAAGTTGACACACGAAGAGTTCCAACTCTGCTGCCATGTAACAACAGTCTTTTAAATTTATTTTTCCTTCGAAAGCTGATGACCGTTTCTTCATTATTTTCATCTGCCAGCAATAATCGTTGTATCATCTGTTTTATATGTGTTTAACATAGGCGTTAGAAGGTTTTTTCATTCTTTCAAAGTTCTTTGTGATGAAGTATGAAAAAAAAATTCAGGGGTCCACAGATTACTGTTTTCAGATTTTCAGATTCCGTGGCACGAAAATTCCGTGTGACTCTGGGACATATGTCTGCTCAGCGGAGATCATGACAATTATATGTAGTACTGCTGTAGTAGTGTTATATAATTGTCATGATTCACTCCCGTTTGCCTGTGTGCAACGGATACACCTCAGTAGCTTGTGCTTTTTTTTTTTTTTTTTTTGCATAGTTAGGGAAGGGTTAACTATCACAAATAACCGGTTTCGATTGGTCTTTTCAGGTACGCAAATGACAATTGGGGATGCCGCCTGTCAAACGGCACGATAGCCTGCTTGGTCTGCAATGTCCAGGGTCTCGAGGGCAATCGGGTCGTGGGGCATTTCGACAGCCCCGATCACAAGAGAATCGTGGAGCGGATGCAGAAATCCGCAGTCGAGAAGTTCATGCCGAAGATTCTCCACGAGAACTGTGTTTCGGCCACCTACGACATACACCCCGTCGTGTACCAGTGCTTGATCTGCGAAGGGGCCAAAGGTTCCTTTTCAACTCAGGTAAGCTTAACCCTTTAAATGCCAACACGAAATATTCGATCTGGCTCTCCACACCAGCGGTTGTATTTGAAATTGTATAAATAGATTTGACACACTGATGTTCTAGTACAGGAGTGTTAATAATTGTTCGAAGCTTTCTTCTTACCAGTTTGCTTAACAGTGGTGAATCGTGGCACACTATGAATATGCCAAAAAACTGTATATTGAGCTTCAAGAATAGACATCAAAGCAATATTGTTAAAAACCGTTGAAGCTCTCCCCAGTGGCATATCCCCATTGTCAGCAAATCTGAATGGGCCGCAGGTTGAGTATCGCTGGTCTAGTTGCTAACAAACTTACGAATAGCCCCAGTGATATTAATAGAAATACGATCCATGGTGTTTAATTGTTTTTTTGGTCTTGCAGGATACCATGGCGCACATAGTAGGCGAGGCGCACAAAGCGTCCAAAGAAAAATGGCGCAGGGTCCCGAACACGTGTCCCCTGCTCTACGCCAAGATCCAGCCCCACAAGCTCAGCACCGTCAAGCTGTGGTGCGCGCCGTGCCAGAAGGAGCTCTTCAACATCGCGCACGCGTTCCATCACATCGACCAGGCGCCCCACCACCCCAACACGTCCGTTGACTTCATCACTTCAATCGGAAATAGCGTCTACAACTGCACCGTTTGCCTCCTCACTCTGCACGGCGAAAACGACCTCATCCTCCATTACCGCTCGCCGAAGCACCGGGATAACAAGCAAGAGGCCAACACAATTAAATCGGCAACGAAGAAATCGATCAACAAGGAGTTTCAGCAGAAAAATGAGCAACAGAAAAACAACGTAACTACAAAGGTTCCTCTTCTGTCGCTGCCCTATCCACCTGTAAATGCTTTTCCAGCGTATCGTTTCCCGGGTCCGTCACAGCCATATAACGGTCCCCAACCTCAAGTTCCGTATCTTCTCCAGCAACCTAATTTCATTCCGCACCCTCGTGGCCCAAATCCATACAACGCATCTCAACCCTACAATGCCCCGCATCCCAATCAGTTCCTCGTGCTTAATCATCCGGTTGATAATTATAACTACGCTGCGGGAACCGTGACGGGCGATACAAGAGCACCCGGCTACAATCACAGTGCCAGAAACGACTTCAATCACGGCGGAAATAACCGTCACAACGCGGACCACGCGCACAACAATGGTAACAGGCGACCGCACCCCAACCGGCGCGGCAACCATCAGAACAATAACCAAAGGCGTAATCTTGACAATTTTACTCAGCGGATCAACATGAGCGAGAGGCGGATTGACGAAGACAATTTCAAAGAAAAAGATACCGGCCGAAATCAGAAAGGAACCGACGTGAAGAAACCTCAGATTGCCGCGAAGAAAACTCCCGTTGAAGCCGCCAAGCCTGTTGTCCAAGCCACCAAACCTGCTGTCCAAGCCACCAAACCTGCTGCCCAAGCCAACAAACCTGCTGTCCAAGCCAAGAAACCTACAAGCGATGTCACGATACCAAGATTATTAAATCAAGATGCTAATAATGTTGCAGCGAAGGCCGCGGCAGACAAGAAAGCTCACAAAGCCGCCATGGCTGCCAAAGCTGCCGCTATAAATAAAAAGAAGATGAAGGCTATTGAGCAGCAGAAGCGCGATACTCAAAATGGTAACTTGAAATTGCGCAATCCTTAAATGAATATTTAATTGACGCGGCAAACGCTCACATATGGTGAGGTTGTTTTACAGTTTTGAGTAATAAGCGAGCTTACAATCGGTACAAGTATATGAATCCTGCTGTATTTTGGCTTTAACCTGGTGATTGCCCAACGTGTTATTTCAATATCTTAACAGCTTAACGACCACGGACGCGTATTTGAGTCTTTGAAAAACAAAGGTTGCTGGCCGGCGGACTCTCATATATGCGTGTAGGTGAAGTATCTGGAAGCTAAGCAAATAAATAAAATATCAGTCAGTTTAGATAGAATATGGAATAATATTTCAGGTGGTAAATATATATTTCTCATTTTTA
Source organism: Himalopsyche anomala (assembly GCA_031772345.1). Classification (NCBI taxonomy): domain Eukaryota; kingdom Metazoa; phylum Arthropoda; class Insecta; order Trichoptera; family Rhyacophilidae; genus Himalopsyche; species Himalopsyche anomala. Next base: position 4,939,947 of record CM062843.1, read on the forward strand.
CTTTTCAATCATTTTCATGAAGCTATTAATTCCAATTTGGGCGCAGATCATATTTGCTTTCATCTGTCGGCATGCCCCGCTCTTCTGACATCGATTCCGGGATAGGAATCGCCCCGAAATATATTTTTACACTATATTAGTCGTACAGACTGCCAATTTGTGTACAAATATTAGCTTTTTCAAACAATTGTCATGTTCTATACTAAAAAAATAATAAAAATAATGACTATTCAATTCTGTGGTGCCCTGTGCTGGGTCACCTACATTTCAGTATACACTTAGCTTAAAGAGTTAATTAATTATTTCATGAGGCTTGATTTTATATATATATCTTAATTATATCTAGTATTAATACCTTTGCCATGAATTATGTATGCCGCGGAACCCCCAATTACACGACTGAATTACGCGCTGAAATATTCGCCGCAAATCCCCCAATTGCACTGTCGCATTACATTATCGTTGCTATGAGACGGTCGTCTGTACGGCGCATACAGACAAATGTTGGCTAGGGTCTGTGTATTCAACACGTACCAGGCTATACACGCATAGCTGGGTGATTGTCTATGTGTTGGATTTTGGTGCGCTTTGTATTTTATCGCTTGGTAACTAAATATTTCGTCAATATTTTTTTTATTTTGCAAAACTGAGGGAAATCTTAGTTTTGCATTTTTTTTTTGCGGAAAAATCCAAATATCTATTTTTGTATGAGATTCACAATCCCCCCCCCCCCAATTACACTACCCCGAATTACACTGTCTCGACTTTAGTGTAAATATGGGGTTTTACTGTATAGTGATATATGTTATCCTTCTTCCTTGGAGGTAGGAACATTGTTAACTATCGTACGATTGGTGTAAAAAAGTACTTTGTCCAAATAATGGCGGCTTAAAACGGTATCAATTACTTAGTTCCATAGAGGAAGGTAACCTGCGGTCTTTTGACTTGATCAAAATGTTCACTTTGATCAAAAAATCGTACGCAAGCGTTTGGTATAAGAGAGTAATCAACCCATTATATGTTTGACAGTCGAAAAAAAGAGGACGTCAACGTTTTCTTTACTGCGGCCTTATTCTGAATCAGATAAATGAATGTGGCCTTCAGAAATGAAAAGTATCCCCAACCCTGGACTAGGGCATCGATATAATGTAATCGGGGCTGGCTCGAAGATATCTGCGCCTTCGTAAATTCACATCTAAATGAGTGGGTTTTTGTGGAATCCAAAATTCCAGACGGATTCCCCGAAATGACTTCTTTTTTCTAGCCGGAATTTCCGAATCCAAAATCCCAGAGATTTACGGAATTCCCAAAATGAAAATGCACGAGATCTTTTTTTAAAGCTTTCCTCGGAAGATCGCCAGCTGCGGTCTAGTTGGTTAGAGCCTGCTCTGCCGACCAGACGGGTTCGATTCCTGGAAAGCCTATCTCGAATTTTTGTTTGAGGCCTAAAGTGTGGGTGTTTGTAATGTCAATTTACCTCGATTTAATCTCGAGTGACTTACAACAAATTCTCATCGAGTATTTCCCGTATGATCTTTCAACTCTGACTGTAATTTATCAGTTCCATTGTTGCATTTATTGCAGACCGTATTTAAAATTACTTTTTTTTTTCTTTTTTTAGAACTCTGTGTTGTTTGTTGAAACCTGTGTCTGTCCGCTTCATTGAAGAGACTGCGAATGAATCGTGCTTAAAGGCATGGATGTCTCGTGACTTTCACATTCCTCTCGACCTATCCTCACCGAAAAACGTGTCGTAGAGAGCGCAGTTAACCTACTGCCTCTTGACCTCGTGTTTCTATTATTATCCTCTCTCGAATAGAAAAGTTAAGCTACTACTAGCAAGCAGTTTTTGTAAAGACTTCTTGCACTATCGGGAGCAGTGTTTTAATGAGAAAAATATCTTTAATTTCAATTACATTTATTAATTTCATACAATATTATAGAATATGGGTTTATAACGACCCAAATTGATTGTATTATTTCGTTCACGGCGGTATGTTTTCAAATTGAACAATCGCTGGAGATTGTTCAATCAACTGAGCATACTTGCCGCATGTTAAAATTGTTTTTTTTTTTTACTTAATTAAAATAATGTATTATAAATGAATAATCAACAATTCATTGTAATGAATGAAGAATTAATTACTCGAATTATTATATTTGATTTGTTTTTTTTATTATTCTTAAATTTAATTATTAATTAATTTGATTTTTTTGTATTGTTCTGTTCACCAGTAACATTATTTCTTGTGTGCGGCAACCATTTGCTCTCTTTTGAATCGATAAATGACTTCTTCGCCCACCATTGGTGTAAGTTGACCCAAAATAAATGATAAGTGTAATAACACTTGTTTGAAATATCTTCTTTCTATTAATAAAAACACAATAATCCTTTGTACTTCATTCCACTTTATTTAATATGTCAGGACCGGTTTCGCTCATTACGAGCATCGTCAACTGAGTACAAAGGATTATTGTGTTTTTATTAATATAATGCCTTTCCACCAAGTATTGACAGTGAACACCCTAAAAGTATCTTCTTTCTCATGCGTTCTGTATGAAAAAGTAAAAGATAAAAGACGGATGAACGGTGTTTACGTATTGTCGTGTAAATTTTTCTACAAACACGTATCTCGTCTGGACGGTTTTGAATTTTTTTTTGATGTAATGAATTAAAAATTTTAATACGCGCTGGCAAAAAAATAATATGGTCATGTGCTGTGTTTGGCATGACGGCGTGATGTATGAAAACTTCTTCAAAGATATTGATGTCAAAATCATGGTGTCTTATTGCGATGGAATAAAGTACATTTATATCTGCTGTAAACTTTTACTTTTTGAGATACGAGGTTGTAGAAAAATACCAAAGATAGATTAGATATATTGTCATAATAATAGGAAGGCAATTGTAATGACTTAACCCTTTAGGCACGTATGTTTTGAATATCAGAATGAGCCGCAGATGCATAATTTAATAGATATAAAATTTTTTTGGTGATATTCCTGGGTAAATAATTTTGAAACCAGTGGTTGTCAATATTTTTATTGAAAGTTATTATTCGCAGACGGGTGTTTTGTCGGCGCTATATTGAAACGCTGAAGAGCTCTGGCCATAGTATTAAATATTTTTTTTTTGTCCGTATCTGCTCCCTAGTGGGAGCATATTGCCACCACACGATTCCTCCGAGAATCTCCGTCCCCCGCCAATCTTCTTGCTTTCTCTCATGTCATTCCAGCGTCCTGTAGCTCCGCCGAGTACAGCCTATAGATCGGTGATAATGAACCTTTTTGAGTGCGCGTGCCAAAAATCCTCAAATAATACTTCTCGATTGTGTGGCATTGCCCAAGCAGTAAAAACAATTGACAAAATAGAAAAAATATTTTTTCTGAATTTTATTTATAAACTTAAGAAATACAATGGAGTTTCAAAAAAAAAATTTTTTTGAGCTTTGAAATCGTTCGCGTGCAATCAAAATTCTCAAACGTGCCATCTTGGACACGCGTGCCATCCCTGCTATAGATGGTCATCAGTAGCCTTTTGTGACAGTGGAATCCATCCGGTTGGTAGAAGAGACGAGCAGAATTCAGGCTTTCTTGTAGCGTCCTCGGCACACTCGTCTTTTTATTAATACTTAGGTATATAGTGTTTTAAAATTAATTTGTGTAAGATTTGAATCTTTCCAAACAACGTATAAAAAAAAGAAAATTCTTTTTAACAACTTTCTATTGTTTGTTTTGTATTTAAAAGGTATTAACTAATAAAATTTCAATCTAATTATATTGATGATAATCTGTACTATTATTAATGAACGTCAAAACAGAGCATTTTTTTGGCGTGCTGTGCACGTCAAACGGGCCTAAAGAATTAACCATCCACGTGATCTCGCACTGTTTTAAAATATTTTTCATTCTCATACGTTCTGTTTGAAAATGATAAAAAATTAATAATGTGTCGTTTAAATGTTTATTTCAAAGCTATGTGATTACTTTTCTAATATAATTTGTATTACCTTAATTTGTATTATTTTCACAATTGTATTTGTATGCTACCCAATATTCAAATAAAATTTATTATTCTCTTTATAACCGTCTTCTGAATTTATTTATTAGAAGTAATACTTTTCAAAGCGATATTAAGATAGGAAAGATCACGACATCAGTCATGCTGGGCTTCGGCTCAAGTCTTTGTATTCTGTTGTTTTGTTACGACTTTGATTCCCAGAAAAACCTCAATACAGTGGAACCCTCAATGACACTACCCTGAATTACACGCTGGCTTGAAATATTCGCCACAAATCCCCCAATTGTACTCCATTATCGTTGCTACGAGACGGTCGCGGTGTGGCACACAGAGTCAAATGTTGGCTAGCGTCTGTATTCAACACCTGCCAGGCTATACACATATTGCCGGGCGACTGTCTATGTGTTGGATTATGGCGCGCTTCGCATTTTACCTCTAGGTAACTGAATATTTCGTCCATATTTTTTTTTTTTTTGCAAATCTAAGGGAAATCTTAGTTATGCATTTTTTGCGGAAAAAACCAAATCTCTAATTTTGTACGAGATTCACTCCCCCAATTACACTACCTCGAATTGCACTATCCCGACTTTAGTGTAAATGGGGATTTACTGTATAATTTACCAAATCAATGCTTCTCAAACATATTTGTACCAGCTTCAAAGATTTTTGAAGATGGCAAAAAAAAATGCTTTAATAAATTCGTATAGCATATACTATTTTTAATTTAACCTCTGTAAGTAAATATGTCATTGTCGGGTCCACGGCACAGTGGTAAAAGTCGTTGACTTCCATGCCAAACTTCCCGGGTTCAAATCCCAGTACGAACAGCATTTTTTCAATAGATTTTTCGATTTCTGTTCGAAGGCACGGATGTTAGTGATGTCTAAAAATTCCCCCCCTATCATTCCAATCCTAAAATAACAGGGTATAGCAAGAGTGATTACTCAATTACTAGCCCTGTCCTGCTCTATCATTTCTATCCCTACAACGCTGTTGAGATACCTTCATTAGGAAGCAATATGCTCCACATTGGGAACAAATATGGATTTTACAGTTTTTACATCACAGTCATTGACCATTGATTGTAAAAGAAGTATAATAGCTGTTTTGTCTATACCAGTGGTTCTCATGTGCGGCCACCAGAAGATTTTGCTGCGGCCACCAACAGTTTCATAGTAAATCAAATAAATGCAACTGCTATTGTTATCACATTTGGTGCGGCCACGAGAAATTTCCATAGGACCGCCGATGCTTATAATGCGGCCACAATGAAATTTCACGTGAGAACCACTGGTCTATACTCTATATTGACCACAAATCGTAATTTAGTACCACTTTTTAAAATATTAATTTAATTAATTATTAAATAAAAATCTTTCATGTAGCTTCTTTAATTATGTACCATGTAACTTTACCAATTATTGTAAAGTAAATAATTATTTCAAAATTGAGAGAAATCAATAATTATAATATTATTTTTATGTACTTGTAATACTTAGAACCGTATTTATTGTGATGGTATCACCAATATTGATTTTTTATATTCAAATGGCTACACAACACACACAAAACAACAAACATTACAATAGTGAATTTAATACTTAAAATGGATATTAAAAAGGAGCCTGAAGATGATTTCTCATTTGAAATGGATAGGCATGAATCTTTTGGTGCAGAAAACAATTCTGAAACAGACATTTTGACAGAAATACGTATTATAAAAAATGAAAAAGAAACTGATCTGACAGGTCAACAGTACGAAGTAAGGTTATGTTTTTGAATTTGGAACATTTTTTATTATTAAAATATCTTCTTAGCAATACTACAAACATTCATTTGTTTGGAAGCTGTCATATTTATTTAAAATTTCAACCGCTCTAAAAAATATATACATATTCATATGTTAAGTTTGCCTTTAATTTGCAAAGGCAGAAGGAAGGACTGCATGTTTAAGTAATTCAATTTAACTGGTATGTTGTCATTTAAGGATGGAAAGCAATTGGTGCCGATTAAATCTGAACCGGAAACAAGATGGCTGCAGTACAAAGATGATTTTTTAAATAGTCAAACGGACATTTCAAACTATAGTAACAGATTCGTTGATTCAACCAGTTGCAAAGCGAGCGTCAAGAAATTGGTATATTTATGTATACTATAGGCTTTGATATGATACAGGGCTCAAATTCCTATATGGATATCGTTAAATATAGATGTATCAAACAAAATTTCTAAAATACATTACACTGTTACGTGATATTCTTTATATTTTCTTATCCTTATGACGGGTAAACAAATATTTACTTAAAAGATGGTTGAGACGGTCTTCGGCGACAGCTATACAGTAGAATCCTCAATTACACAACCTCGAATTACCGCAATTGCACCGTCGCATTCCATTGTCATTGCTACGAGACTGTTGTCTGTACGGCGCTTACAGTCAAATGTTGGCTAGCGTCTGTGTATTCAACACGTGCCAGGCTGTACGCTTTGCATTTTATCGCTTAGTAACTAAATATTTCGTTCATTTTTTTTTTAAGCAAAACTAAGAGAAATCTTAGTTCTGTATTTTTGTATGAGATTCATTCCCCCGATTACACTACCTCGAATTACACTGTCCTGACTTTAGTGTAAATGGGGGTTTTACTGTTCTAGATATAAAATACTTTGGCGTACCGGTACGGTGATACTCTTCAAAGGGTTAAATGTAATTATTTCGCTTTGTTTTAAAAAAAAAATATCTTGAAAGGTAGTAATTAAATAAGTATCAAAACAAATTAGTTGATATTTTAATGATTATGCGAACTTCTTGTAATAATTTGAGTAAATCTGATTTGACATTTTTTTTAGATTCCAGACTCCAGACACCAAACAAATTTACCAATTGTTAGCTGCAAAGTAAAACAAGAAACAAAAGACAAAATACGCATAAGCGGAAAAGAGACGAGTGATAATTCAAAATGTGAAACAAACGAATCGTACAATATAACAATCGAAGAGCAAGATTTGAAAAAAGAATGTGACAAAAGCAGCACTGTCAATGATTTTTCGTGTCAAATTTGTAATGAATCGTTTAATTGTGACGATTCATTGGCAAGTCACCGAATGATTCACGACACGAATCCTTCAGACGGCAAACGATTCGCTTGCAATTTTTGCAGTTTTCGCAGCAAAAAGAGCAATTCTTTAAAACGTCACCTGATGATACATTCAAATGAAAAACCGTACGCATGTAAACTTTGCAGTTTTAAATGCCGGCAGCTCGTTAATTTAACATCGCATATATTAATACACAATGGAGAAAAGCCGTTTATGTGCGGTATATGCAATAGTAAATTTAGACGAAAAGCAGTCTTAAAAACGCACGAGTTAATACATAAAAATCTTAAACCGATCGCGTGTGACTTATGCTCTTTCACCTGTCGGCGGACAGGCGATTTGAATACTCATAAAATAATACACAACGATAGCCGTCCGTTCAAATGTGCCGATTGTGATTATACAGGAAAGACTACAGTTAATCTTAAAAAGCATCGTCTGATTCATTCGGATATACTGATGTTTACGTGTCCATTTTGCAGTTTAAAGTTCCGAAGCTCGAGCAATCTCCGCAGGCACAAGTTGATCCACCAGGATCTGAAACCGCTAAAGTGTGAAACGTGCGAGTACGTCTGTAAAAGGCCGTGCGAGTTGCGCGTGCACAGTTTGGTTCACACAGACTTGAAACCCTTCGCTTGCGACGTCTGCGATTCCAGGTTTAAATGCGCGGCGAGCCTGAAGATGCACAAGGTCGTGCACAACGGGGATCTGCCCTACGGTTGTCCAGATTGCGTCTTCAAAACGAAGAGGTTGAGCAACCTCAAGCGGCACAGGTTGACTCGACACCAGAAATCGGTGCAAAATCCAAATAGTGACAAATGATTTTCTAATCCTTTTTATACCGAGTATACTATAACTGGTTAGTCGAATATAACAGATTGTTGACCTCTGCATTCTAGTCCGCTCAAATCCTGGCAATGTCAACATCAAATCAAACTATTATTACTGAATGTAATGCAGAAAAATAGGATACACTGACGGAAAAGAAATAAATGAGACAGTCTTAATAATAACAGAGAGGGCCTTATTTAGGAATGACAAAATAAAGTAATTTCAAGACAAAAGACGACCGATTACACCATCTGCAAATAAGTACTGTTAAAATAGCAAGAGTTTATGCATCATCATAATTATTAATGGTCCGCAGAATTCAAAATAGGTCGCTTAGAGCAGTGCTTCCCAGATTGGGGGCCACCGCAGAACATATTTTGTATTGAGGAGGGCCGCGGATTTTTTTTCTTCCGATTTAGGGGGCCGTGTAATGAAAAAGGTTGGGAAGCACTGGCTTGGAGACTGGTGCTCTATTGAAAATTCAGTGTAATGTTGTATCCCCATTTTTCAATTGCAATAAAATGTTTTGATTCAAAAATCTTGTTTGTCCAAGCGCTGCCTCCAAGATTTCCTGCTCCTTTCGATTGCTTTGCTTCTTCCCATGATTTGCTAGCATTCCTCAGTTCAACCGAGTCGAAGGTAAACAGGATTGAGGCTTTTGCAAGATGTGACCCAGTCAGTTCCAAGGTCTGTCATGTCGCGGATTAAAACGAATTCTTAAGCCTTATTTAGACTAAACGAGTACTCAGCTGATCGTTAATATTAACCGACAAAATCATTATAAGTGGGTCTTTAGTTTTGAGTCATTTCTTTTGAATGCTTGTTTTGTTCAATTATACATTTCAATGTGAACAGTCGTTGGATGGAGAAAATTGTGAAGAAAATATCCATCGAATTATTTCTACGATGATTGAGCAACTGGAAGGTTCTGATTTGATTTGAAGATGGGGGAGGAAGGTTGATAAAATTGTGGGACAAATATGGACGACCTCCAAATATTATGCCCAATCATGTACACCATGGGGTTACAAACCTTTTTGTACCTTAGAGCGCAATCTGAAAAATTGGCGGGGCGGCAAGCACCACATTTTTTCAAAATCTCAAAACCCAGGAATTTACCGATATTTCCGAAACTCGTAAGGCGCCCGCGGGCACGGGGTTGGTAATCCCTGATGTACACTAATTTTCTTAAGAAGTAAAGCATTCTTGGCTTTGTTTCATAAATAATATTATAAAAATATTGATTTTCCTCCAGCATGGCAATAATATTTCTCCAAATTAAATTAGTAACTATGGCCGCTATAACCGCAGATTATAAACTATAAATCAACATTTTAAAATGTACGTAAGTCGAATACGGTTTCGTAGTGTTGATAATATTCTTGCTATATTTAATTAACTGATAGAATGAACGTTAAATGTGAACCGGGTAATATAAAACTGGACTGACAGCAGCAATTTAATGCCAGATGGATAGAGAATCAAATAAATAATTATTAAATTATTAAGGTAAACCTTCTAAAGGCAGCTTTACGGATTGCCTCTGTGTTATTCCAAGTCTATTAATTTATTAAGTGGGTTGTCTTTACTTTTTGGTTTGATTGGATAAATATGCTCTTCTTTCTACAGCATGCTACTCTTTTTCTAAGCTGAAATTAACCAAAGTCCACTTATAACAATGCAGTTTGGTAGACAATTAAATTAAGTATACAAAAACGTTATAAAATCATAAATGAAAATTAGAAAAATCGATAATTTACGTGAAATGCTAATATAATTTCAGTATGAAAATATACAGTAGAACCTCTCATAACGAGACTAATTCGTACCAGAATCTTACTCGTTATGTGAAACAATTTTTCCCATATAAAAAAATGTAAAATACAATGCCGCCTGTGTGGTCGAGTCATTGGCGGATCCAAGGGGGGGGCCATGGGGGCCATAGCCCCCTCCTTGGGAGAATTTATTTTCCATTTTTATAATTCATTAAAACTTTATTTTGAAATGGGCTCTTTAATTGCTTAGTTTACTATGTTTTATAGAATACATACATACTTAATTATGTATTGACTATTTTTATATACACCCAATCTTTTTTACGCGATACATTGGAGGAAGGTGGCGCGTAAAAAACCTCACTTCGTATTATTTGATAAATCGGTTCCAAAAATCAAAATATCGCGTAAAAAAGTATCAAAAATGCATGAAAAAAAAAATTGTTCCTCAAATTAGCGCAAAAAATATTTTTTTACGGTGCCGTCCAAAAAAATCGCGTAATTTCAAAATCGCGCAAAAAAAAATCGCATAAAAAAAGGCTTTCATCTATTTTTCAATGTATTATTTATGTATCATGCTTATTTTCAAATTGAATGGCCCCCTCATGGGACAATTTCTGGATCCGCCACTGGGTCGAGTGGTCAACGATGTTGGCTTCAGCTACGGAGGGCCCGGGTTCAAATCCCGGTGCGGACAGTTTTATAAATTGATTTTTCAATCGATTTATGAATTTCTGTTCAATGGCATGGATGTATGTGAACGGGGCGTATCAAGAGCGATTAGCTTACCACTAATCCTGCCCTAGCCCTATCCTTCTGTCCCTACTTTCTTTGGAAAAAGAGAGGTTGAGCAACTGAGTAACAAGCAGTTCTCGTAGAAACACTTCTGTTGAGATAAACTCCATTAGGAGTCCATATGCTCCACATCGGGAGCGGGCATGGTTTTTATTATTGTATTTCGAAAAAAAATCATTTTTTACATTTCAGTTATTTATTTTAAAATTAAATTTATTTTTATAATCAATTTTTAAAAACCTACCTATATTATTATAATTATTATTCCTAAATACATATAAACAAATTAATTTTAAAATGAATCACGGCAAAAATTATACTCTTGTCTATGGTATATTAATCACTTTGTTGTTTATGAAAATTCTGACAGCCATGTTCTGAATCATAATATAACCTAACTTTTCAGCCGACAATATTCAAATTTCGAATCGAATTTTCGATCAAAGCACCTATGAAATCCGAGTCGATTCTTTTTTGATATATAACCCTTTTAGGACCTGAGAGATAATTTCAAGTAAGTAATCTTTTATCTCGCTCCAACGCACTGTCTATCCTATAGCTCTAACCCTTTCCCGTCCAATTGAATAGAAATACGTATAGATGCGACAAAATGTCTCAAAACTACCAATTTACAGTTGCAACACTATGAAACTAAGCGATCGATATTATTATGTATACCATCAAATCATCTTTAGTCGGCCTAGCATACAGTGGCTAAGGTTGCCAACCATCCCGGATGAATGCTAAATTATCATAGGTCAGTGGAGGAGAACCTGCTGCCTCTTGGCTACTCTGTTGCGGCCTTTTGACTTGATCAAAAAATTATACGCAAGCGTTTGGAAAACGAGCGTAATCAACCCATTGTGTGCAGTGGCGGATTAAGCCCACGGTAAGCCCCAGGTGCAATAAAATTTGGAGGCCCTGTTTTTCTGATAACATAAAAATCAAAGTAAAATAGTAAAAATATTTAAAAATCAGGACAAAAGGTCTATGGGTTATAATATATAAGCTATTTTTGAGGCGCCATTTGCTTGCACGATAATCCGCCACTGATTATATGTTAGACCAGTGATTCCAAAACCTATTATGCTCACGGACCCCTTCATGGAGAAAAATTTGACCACAAACCCCCAAGGGAAATAACACCCCTAAATTAATTTTGACCGGCCACGGACTCCCTGAGAGGTCTCAAGGACCCATGGGGGTCTGTAGGAACCACTGTGTTAGACTGTCGAAATAAAGGGGTGGGGGGTGTCAACGTTTTCTTTACTGCGGCCTTATGTTGAATCAAATAAATGAATGTGGCCTTTAGAAATGAAAAGGTTCCCCACCCCCGTCCTAGGTAATGGCTGATTGATAATGATAATGATTTATTAATAAAAACACCTTTGTACTTTATTTAAAAGGGTAGAACCGGTTTCGCTCATTGTCAACTGATTGACAATTGACAATGCTCGCAATGACCTAAACCGGTTCTGAACTTTTAAATAAAGTACAAAGGAATATTGTGTTTTTATTAATATAATGCCATTCCACCAAGTATTGACAGTGAACACCCTAAAAGTGATGAATGATGATGATGTTTAGTTTTGAACTATTTGTTCCGGAATCTTTTTTAGGCGCCACTTTCCGGAACCAATGTATCGCGTATAAAAAGTATTAGGATCTTAACTTTGTACTTTCGAGTGTAAAATCGAGCATGTATAGACACTTATTATCTATGGCCAGCCTTAAATGGATACTGAACCATAAAGCATGTACAGTGGAACCTCTCGTAACGAGTTTAATTCGTTTCAGAATCTTGCCTGTTTGTGAAACACGGTATCGGCCAAAGATACAATCTCGTTGACTGTATATTTCACAGGTACTGTTTTAAACCCCTCAAAATCACATTCGACAACGGTTCTTGGCAAAACTTCTTCCAAGCTGAAGTGAAGGTTCTCTTGGTAACCCCTTCCCACGCCTTGTCAATCACCTTGAGGCAAGGAACGATGTGAAAGTGATCTTTCCAAAACTCACTTTCAGTGTCACTTGCTATGAGAAAATTCGCCCGTTAATGGAGCTTTTTTGACGTGACTACGTCTTTAAAATTGCTTCCATAGGGAGGCAATCCAAAAAAACGAATGATAACGAAATCGGGAGATACAGTTTGGTGCTGCAGCTTCATATCTATCATCGCTATCCAAAATTCAATTGCACCACTGGATAGCTAAAGAATCAAAGAATTTATTGCGATATGTAAGGACTGTGATACATCGCGCGGGGCGGAGGGAGAAGCGCCGCCATTTTGCTGCGTATAGAGATTTCTATTTACTATAACTTTTGACTCGAAGAAGTTACGATGTTCGTTTAAGTTTCAATCGTTAGCTCTTGACATAATCTATTGATGATAGATACAACATTAGTGTAATATTGTGACTGTGACTATAATTAGGTGTTAAAATATAAAAAAATATATCAAAAATATATAATGTCAGGCTATATGCGAAAAAAAGCCAAATAGAAATACAGAGATCGCATACGGTTGGAAAGGGCTTCTCAAGAGCAATCGAATGGTACCATTAAAACACCATATGAACGAGTCTAGCAGTGCCGGGAACGTAAAAATGAGGCGTAATATCACCTATTACGAGACGTATTCACGTACAACACACGGCCGTGTCCATGACACAGCCACACCCCATTTTTTTCTCAATCTGTTTTGCTCGTTATGACAGTTTCCACTGTTATAAGCGTTTATGGCATCCATTGGGTTAATGCACAACAATCACCTTTTTACCTTTTATAGACGGAAATGTTCTTAGATTTTAAAACAATCATCCCGTCACAGATAATCCATGTTTTTTTATAACTTACAGAATGACCGAATCCGACAGATCATTACCAATAACGATCGAATTCGCAGGAGGTGCCGAGCTGCTTTTCGACAAGATAAAAAAACGTGAAATCATTCTTCCACCCTTGTCCGAATTCAATTCCGAGCACGGCGATGTGTGGATGATAAGACACCTGCTTCTTTGGATGGAGAAGAACATGCTGAAAGAACGTCCCGAGTTGTTTTTGCAGCAGGGTTCTGTGAGGCCAGGTATCCTTGTTCTGGTCAACGATGAAGACTGGGAGTTGATAGGCGAATTGGACTATCAGCTGAAGCCTAAAGACTGTGTTTTGTTTATATCCACGTTGCACGGAGGATGAATTTCTTATATATATTTAAATAAATTGTATTATATTATTTTTATAATAAAAAAAATATGTTTACAAGATTGTTTTATTTGTTTCGATTCAATCATCCCCCTCTTTGCTTTCATTAAAAGAAAAAAACCCAAACTCCATTTTGTAATTTCATAATTTAAAAATTTTAGAATCAATCTTGCTTCATTACTTAAGCAAAATTTGCGATAGTAAGTCTGAAGATGCCTCTGAAAGAGGCGAAACACGTGTCAGTTAGTTACACAATACGTGGAATAATCAAAGTTGATTTAAATTTTATATTAAAATGAACTTCCACAAAGTTACCGCCGAAACCATCGAAAGTATTGTTTTATTGCATTTAAATTCTATTCTAAGTTTAATCGTTGGAATTCTCTTGAAGAATTATTTTGGTATCTATAAGAAACTGTTATTCTTTAATTTATTAAGACCTAGAAAATAGTATTAACCCTTTGAGCGGTGAGGTAATTTTTACTGAATTAGGTTTTTTTCTTACATTTTGATTATTTGTAGTATTGCCGCACACAAAAATATAAAAACCTTTTTTTTTTGATACGGACCAATCTGTCTGGGAAGAATATTACGTTATTATTTCAAGAAGTAAATATTTTTCTAGAAGCTATTACTTCGCTTTTGCGTCAGAATCCTTTTTGCCTCATCTGTCTACATGTGCCGCTCTACAGATGTCGATTCCAGAAAGGAATCGATCCCAAATAAAATTTTATGTTCAATATTATATGGCTACCAACAGTGGCGGTTCCTGAATTAAAATCTTGGGTGGGCTAGAGGAAAGTTTAGCATTGTATACTATTTACGACATTGTGAATGTTTCCACTTCACCTTATACATTAATCTACAAGTAAATTAACAAATATTACAACACTACTGCAAAGCATAAATTATTATATAATAAAATCAATGCTAATGTAAGTAATAAATAATAGAATAATAATACTGGTCCCTTAAATTCGTCTCTTTCAAAGTGAAATAACAAAGCATACAGAGCCGTCACTGAGAGACAATATCTGTCACTTTCATACAATACAACGATATTGGTATTCGAATGTATGTGCCATGGGCTGATTCGATTTAGCCTGTAACATGACAGTAGCCAGATATTTTGAATCACAGTCGTGTGCGTTTAGATGACGTTTCCGTAAGTACAAATACAAACAAATTCTAATCACGCTTGATTGCGCCCCAGCATAAAGAAAGAACTCGGGCTTTAAAAGATTTAGCCATCGAGTCTGTGTTGCCAGACTGACGTGACGTTGCCTGTTCTCTATGAAATATTTATAGGGTTGTTTTTTTTATGCCAGCTCGGTTTAAAATTGTAATACAAAACACAATCGAGAATATGACTGTAGGTAGACGTAACATTGTCTTATATTGACAGAGAAAAATTAAAACAAAGATATTATATTCATTTGGGAAAAGTTAGTTACGCTTATAAATGTATTTATTTTGTTCAGAGGCTGAATTGCTGTTCATTTTTATTCAGCCATCTAGTTTTGGGTGAAAAATGCAGGTCGGGCTTAGCCCACCTAGCCCAGTACCTAGAACGGCCACTGGCTACAGATTTGTTAACAAATGTTACCCTTTTTAAAAAAAACTTTTCTTTATTTGCAACACAAAATAAAACCAATGTGGCGGCCGAAAGTCACCGGTGGTTGTGTCTAGTATCCATATCTGAAGAAATAACAAAAATTCAATAAGAAATATGAATTTGACAATAGATGACAAGCTACGCCGCCATACGGGTACTGCAATACTCAGCAAAGGGTTAAGCCACCCCAAGTCCAGGGGCGGGGAAATCTTGTGACAAAATTTTATTACGTACCAGCTAGGGTATCAAATCCCGGAGCCTTTTTCCAATCCCGAGATTGGGAATAACTTTCCCTCAATTCCCTATAATTTTTTCTCAGATTATCTCCAAACATCGTTTTTTTTTTAGCTCAACGAGGAATTTGAAGTCCTCAATTTGATATATTTTTCTCCAGATTGTCACAAAACCTCGTTTTTTAGCTCACTGAGGAATTTGAAATCCACAATTTGCTAAATTTCGCGATTTCCTCATTTTTTCTCAATCCTGAAATCGTGACTGTATCAATCCCAGGATTTCGGGATCAGAAAATTGAACAGGATCCCGGGATTGGATGCCCTAGTACCAGCATTTTGTTCAACATACTTAGACAGTTACTGCTGGGACTGCACTTTCGGCCAGATGTTTGTTGGTCGGAGTGATGATTTGAAGGTAAGGAAGACCAGCCAATTGAGGGTAAAAATGACACAAAAATAAAAAGACCTTTATTTTTTAATGTAAAACATCGTTTATTTTTTATTTTACCATATATAATTATCATCTCTCATACCAAAATGAAAAACGTTCATAAAAAAAATGCAGTCGCATTTCAATAATATATATATGTTTACATTCTTATATATATATATTTTGTTTGTAATGTTTTAAAAAATACTAAATAAACAAACAATGGAGGGGGAGGGGGGTTGGAACGAATTATACTTATATAAAAAATACAAAAAAAGTTATGAAAACTATTTTAAAAAACACAAATCATGTATACAAGGAAAAAAATATTATAAATAATACAAAACTAAAAAGAAATATGATATGACGAGTTAATTTAAAATTTCTAAAAAATCGGCGTCTTCAAAATAACAAAAATGTTCTCAACAACATCGTCAAAGTATAGAAATCGTAAACAAAAAAAAACTATATTAAAAAAATATAGTAATTTAAATTGATCGAAGGTGGGGGAGTTTGTATAAATTGGACACCCTGTTTTTTACTTTTAGAGTAGAATATATTTAGATATGTTCGGATCAATCAAAGATATGGATACTTTGATGCTGAAATTCGGTTAAAACGGGACTAGTCGATTGTCCCCATTCTGTCGAATAACTGAGACAGCCCCGACTTTCAAACTTCGATGGAATATTGTAATCATTTGAAGACTGCAGACGTGATAGAAAAAGAAAATCGACAAGTATTTTTTTTTAATAATACCAACCGAAGAGCGATGAGCCGTTTTGTGTCATACTATTGGTGTACGCTTTGGGTTTTTACAAGCGAGACGTTACGGGCGATGTACGCGCTTTGGTCGGATAATAAAATAAACTGATGATGATGGATGATATGAAGCGACAAGTTTGTTGTTTAAATGCGAGACAAAATTCAGAATGCAAAAGAAGAAGCCATTTCGATCGGTGGTAGTAACTGAATTGGTACTATTCATATATTTTTTGTTTTGTTTAGTAATCAATCGGTCGGATGCCGACGGTTTCCGGAGAAAAGAACTGGCTTTTGAAGAAGTTACGTTTCTGATTGACTCTCTTATTCTTGGATGATGTCGGTTTCTTCTTCTTCGAATTCGGCGTCATCGTCGGCTGTTGCCTCCTGGAGAAAACAAGAAAAAAAAACCATTACAGAAACGGCTGTGAGAAACACGAACTCGTGTCGCCCGAAGCTTTCTAGTTGGCGAGAGCTTGCTCTGCCGACCAAGTGGGTCTGGGTTTGATTCCCGGTATGGTCGATAATTTAAATTTCGAGACACAAGACATGAGGGTTTGCGATGTCAATTTAGCCTGAGTGAGTTACAAAAATTCTCATAGAGTTTTTCCCGTATGATATTTTAATTGGCGTTAGCTGTAATGCAAAATATTTTTTTTAAATTCAATATAAACTGGTCTTGAAGTTAAAATACAAAACAGGAATATTGATAGTTCATTAGTGAGACAACTCTGAAAAAAAAATCTAAATGAGAGTGCAGTTATGTTGGCCTAGAAATTGAATAATCTTCAAAATTATTAACAAAAAAATACGATCATTTCGTCTGGGTCATTATATGAATATTTCATAATGTCCTACTATTTGAATGATTGATTATTAATTATCAAAATACTGAAAAATAAGCATAACAATGTTGAATTAGAATAATAGAAATAGAGTGACTGGTTAACCAATTAATTTGACGATAGTCTTACCTGGTATTGTTGATATTCGGAGACCAGATCGTTCATGTTGCTCTCGGCTTCAGTGAATTCCATCTCATCCATACCCTCTCCAGTGTACCAATGGAGGAAAGCCTGCGAAAAACAAAAATATCGTTATAAAGCTATACAAAATCAAATAAAAGTATTTTGCTATTGTGCGTAAGTAATTCACAAGAAAAATAAAACATGAAAAACTGACCTTGCGTCTGAACATAGCTGTGAACTGCTCCGAGATGCGCTTGAAGATCTCCTGGATGGCGGTGGTGTTACCGATGAAGGTGGCCGACATCTTGAGGCCACGAGGGGCGATGTCGCAGACGGCAACCTTCACGTTGTTCGGGATCCATTCAACGAAGTAGCTGGAGAGACACACATAACGAAACACATTTAATAAGCGACACTAATTTAACGACGATTGAAGAAATATGATTGCGCTTTCGAAGTGAATTTACCTGGAGTTCTTGTTCTGTACATTGAGCATTTGTTCGTCGACCTCCTTCATGGACATGAGTCCACGGAAGATGGCGGCGACTGTGAGGTAGCGTCCGTGCCTGGGATCGCAAGCTGTCATCATGTTCTTGGCGTCGAACATCTGTTGGGTCAGCTCGGGGACTGTCAGGGCTCTGTACTGTTGGCTGCCTCTGGCTGTGAGTGGGGCAAATCCTAAAAAGAAAAAAAACACAAACATTAGCAAAAGAGCGATAAGTTACTAGTTTTGGGATTAAGATTGAGATGCAGACGGCAGGGTCGGCGTACCTGGCATGAAGAAGTGGAGACGGGGGAATGGTACCATGTTGACGGCCAACTTGCGGAGATCGGCATTCAACTGACCGGGGAATCTGAGACATGTCGTCACTCCGGACATTGTGACCTGAAATCGTAATTAAAAAATAAGTAAAACAAACTTATTTTCTATAATATAATGTAAAAAAGCTATCATCCACTGTGATATGACTTCGTAAATGAGGACACGGAGTGATGCTTACCGATACAAGATGGTTCAAGTCTCCGTATGTGGGGGAAGAGAGTTTTAAGGTTCTGAAGCAGATGTCATAGAGAGCCTCGTTGTCAATGCAGAAGGTCTCGTCTGTGTTTTCCACTAGCTGGTGCACTGAAAGGGTGGCATTGTAAGGTTCTACTACGGTGTCGGATACCTGGAATAAAAGCATTCATCATTAGTCAATTCCAACAACATTGCGTCCGATATGGTCATATAAATGTATTCAAATAAAGATTTTTAAGACGATTAAATAGAGTAGAGACTTACCTTTGGTGATGGTACAACTGAGAATGTGTTCATAATTCTGTCGGGGTATTCCTCTCGGATTTTGCTGATGAGGAGTGTTCCCATTCCTGATCCGGTACCGCCTCCCAAAGAGTGGGCCAATTGGAAACCTAGAAACGGAAAAGACAATTAAATACAGTGCTGCAACTCCGATCGACTCCGATTTAATATTTGAGCAGTGCGAATTACTGTATTTTTTTTATTTCGAATTTGAACATACCTTGGAGGCAATCGCATCCTTCAGCCTCTTTGCGTACTACGTCGAGAACTGAGTCGACTAACTCGGCACCTTCTGTGTAATGACCCTTGGCCCAGTTGTTGCCGGCTCCGCTCTGCCCGAAGACAAAGTTGTCGGGCCTGAAGAGCTGTCCGAAGTTGCTGGACCTCACAGCGTCCATTGTGCCTGGCTCAAGATCCACCAAGACTGCGCGGGGAACATACTTGCCTGCAACAAAAAAAAAACAAGCACATTGAATACACGTCTGAATTGTAAAATACGCAGCAATTTGCCTGTCTTCTACTGCAGGCTTACTGGGCAGTTTCTACCGGAAGACATTTATCGACGCCCAGACAGAGTGAGTAGCATGTTATGAGTCTGATCAACACTTAATTGGGTGACAACGATTTAGAAGAATATTAACATAATATTGAAAATGTCAATACGTCGGGGTGACCAATCTTTTATAAGAATTTTTCATACTAAACCAAGAACATTTAGTTTCAGAAACCACTCAAGTAAATTAGATTCATTTATATTAGTGATGTCAAACACGCAGCCGAGCATGATGATATTTGAAAAGGTTTTTTTTATATGAATTAGATAACATAATCAAAAATATTCATTTCTCCTTGATAGAAAAATAACTTTTGTATAAGAGTTGGTTGTAATACTTTTCTATAGAGAATTCCCATCATTGTACAATGTGGGGAATTTGCATAGGCAACAGAGCCACTCTTGCAGTGTCTCGCAGCATTCTTTTAATTGGGGGCACATTAGAGGTGAAGTGAGCCAAGCGGTATTTGAGAAAAATTAAGTCAGATGCGTTGTTATGTTCTACAAGTCTTTAAGTATCATAAAAGTGACCTCAGATGAAACACATTGCAATAGTGTTACTTGCAATCCACCAAAGCACCAACTGAAGAAAAGCATTTTACTAGCTGGCTCACTTCACCTCCAATGGACCACAATCGTATGTTTTGACATGCACGTGGTTTATATAATTTTACAAGTTAAAAAGCCTATTGTAATTATGTCCGCTTCCGGAAGGATGTTTTACCAGGACTAGTCGTTAGCTAATCTAAAGCAGAGTGTAGGGGAATTAAGAATCGCATACATCCATGACTTCGGACAGAAATCTAATCAATTTTTAAAAACTGTCCGTACTGGGATTCAAACTCACGACCTTCGTAACTGAGGACAAACACGTTAACCATCTGGGCGGCAATTAATTCATTGATAAATTAATCTAATTATTAACTAATGAATGACTCAAAATGTCTTTGTAAAGTCAAATATACGTTAATTTTTACCGGCAGCCAAAGAAGGTTGCCGACGCCCGTACTGGGCGGCCAGGAAAGATGAGTAATATAACGATAGAAAACTAGCTACAGGGTGGGGAAGATAAAGCATGTAATAGGACCATCACACTTCACAGAATTACTACATCAAATTTGAAGTGCAATTTCAATGTAATTTTTTCTATTCATTCCGACTACAATGCCAAAGTTGTCGGCACTTATTACTATGGCCTTGGTGGTCAGGTTTGAATGAGACAAGATTGATTTATTGCCATCTCGGCGTGTGCAGGCAGGCCCGCCATCGCTCAAAGAACAATGAAAATAATCTTAAATTACATTTTTACGCATTCAAAGGTATAGATAGATTTACTTAGTGGTTTTCATAAGTTCGAATCGCAGTGGCGAAGTTTTAGAAGCAGGTAATAGAGATTAACCTTTCATAACAACTGTGGAAAGGAAAAAGGATGTAACCCACAGGTAATCGCAATGTTTCAAACTTGATACACATTCTATCAAAAGGATGCAAGCTGCAAATTTCGAATTGGTATCTAAATTTAGCTTTTAAGTTTGAAAAAGATGACCTTGTAAAAAATTAAAACCATGAAAAAAGACTGAAATAAAGGTTTAACCTAGACAATTTCTTTGATTAATATTAGATTATGTCAATTAAACACCAGTTTAAAAGTCTCCGTGCACTTCAAGGTTGTGTTTAATTCATAATTTGAATATGTCACAAAATCACCAAAACATGTTTTCAGCGCCTCCTGTAAAATTTGATGTGTGGGTTACGTCCCTTTTCCTTTCCACAGTCGATAAGTAGTTACCAGTTTATGGTAAAAAATGAATTAGGTGACAATAATAAAACAAAAAAACGTTCTGACCACGCCCTAAATTTAAATATAGATGAAAATCGCGCGGGATTATAATTTATTATCTCAATTTTGCAAGACAAGTTATTATTGATAAATTCTTACAAGATTAACCCATCACTCCTGATGGGTTAATCGTGTAATCTTGATAACAAATGATAAATTTAAATATTAAAAATAATAACAGAATTTCAACTCATTCAGTATGGGACGATTTTACAAAAAAAACTAATGAATTGAAGCTATTCTGAAGTGAATCCAAACATTAATCATGCATTAATGTGTGTTTTAATACCAAAGTGAGGTGTATGAAAAGACTCGCCTGTGAGTCATCTGTAATTTTACGAAGTTATTCAAAGGACTCACCAGTGAGTCATCAGTTATCGACGGGTTAATATAGACTTAACATAACACAGGCAGTAAGAAGAACTAAGTAGTAAGTTTTAGCTGTAGGTCTCTTTAAGTGAACTCAGAATGAAGTAAAATGATTGGTTAGGTAAGGGGTGGGGAACCTTTTATTGTCAAAAAGGCCACACATTCATTTTTCTGATTCGACATAAGGCCGCAGTAAACATTGACTGGGGCATCTTTGGCCGGAAACAGGACTTTACGGTCAGAATATGTAAGGAATTTACAATATTGGCCCGAAGGCCGCAGGTTCCCCTACGCCTCGGGTAGGTGATTGTTCTTTTTTAGTCATGTTTTCTGGATTTGGCGACAGTAGAGTGTATCGCAGAAAGTCACTCTACAACAGGATTGCCATCATAAGTCGACAAGTCATCTCATTTAGTCGGCAATTCATTTTATGAAAAATGTAAGTCGCCTGCGAAAGATGCGACGATATAATAAAGCGAGGGTACTGACCGCCGGATGCCTCGTTGTAGTAGACATCGATCCTCTCGAGCTGCATGTCGTTGTCTCCATGGTAGTGACCGGTCTTGTCGATGCCATGCTCATCGGATATGATCTCCCAAAACTGCAGAAAACAAAGAAAAGAAAAATGTTAGCCAAAACATAACATTTTTTTTTTAATAAAGATGAAATATAAAGCCTTTGCGACATAAATTTTATTCAAACCTAGATCGGGTTGTCCTTCTATCTCTACTTTTTTTTTACCATGTCCGCTTCTAACGTGGAGCATATGGACTCCTGATGGAGTTTATCTCAACAGAAGTGTTTCTACGAGAACTGCTCATCACTCAGTTGCTCAACCTCTCTTTTTTTTTTAAGACAGAAGGAATAGAAGGAAAGGGCTAGGACAGGACTAGTGGTTAGCTAATCGCTCTCGATACGCCCCGTTCAAAGGATAGGACGCGTGAGAGGGGGGAATTCAAGACGTCACATACATCCATGGCTTTGAACAGAAATTTGTAAATCGATTGAAAAATCAATTTATAAAACTCTCCGTATTCGGATTCGAACCAGTGACCTCCACAGCGGTAGCCAACGATGTTGCCCACGACCACACTGGCGGCAACTCTACTACTCACTCCAAAAGATCAACAATAATCAAAAGATAACCAACATTACATTATCCTAAACATCGAGGGGTGGACATGCGAGTAAGGCTACTAAAAACTCATTGGCTAACAGATTTCGAATGTTGAAACGAGTAATTGATCTCACTAGAGATCAAAAAGCCTTCCGATCACTGTCTATCTAAATTTCATTCAAATAAATACCAAATTAAATTTAAAACACAACAAGAACAGTAAAAAAAATAATTATATTATTGCAGACCAATTCACACTGCAATTATGTCACCGTTTAAATAATCCAAAATTAGCGTAACATAAATAAAATAATCACAAGACCTTGGAGCGGTATTGTATCAGGTGTGCAAATACATGCAAAAAAAAAAATTCTTATCAGACCAACGCTTTATCTGCATAACAGCAGCCTGATTAGCTAATCAATGTTTTCCGATGGATTCATATTGAGGTGCATGCATGTGCTGCGCTGACGAGTGATACCCCACCAGGGAGTGTTGGCAATGTTTGTATTCTATTCAGGGGGGGTATCCCTCGAAGCCGATCTCGAATTACGCCCATAAAAAAATATAATGACAGAGGGTCTGGCTTAGACATGCGCTATTAATGCACTGAATCGATAGGATGTACTCAGTGCGATGATGCAAAAAAAAAAAAAAAAAAACTGAGGAGATAAGACAATCTTGGAGTACATGCTCTGAATAGGGAACTGATAAGCCTTTGGTGTCGTATACTATTGAATACTGCAGTTATACACAACCAAGAGGCAGTCACATCAAAACGCCTTGTTGGTTTTGTAGGTCAGAGATGACCTTTCTACAGCCTCCGTTCCCAATGCGAAACACATGGCCTTCTAGTGTAGACATCTCAACAAAAGTTTTTTTTATACTAGAGCTGTCTCTCTTTTAAAGAGAGTAGGGATATAGGAACAAGAGGAAATTTAGGTCACCATATCGACTGTGAAAAGGCAAAAAGGACGTAACCCACACATATAAAATTTTACAGGAGGCACAAATGTTGTTTTGATGATTTTGGGCCATATGCAAATTATGAAATATACACAACCTAGGAGTGGACGGAGACTTCTAAACTGGTGTTTAATTGACATAATCAAATATTAATTTAAGAAATTGTCTGGGAAAAACCTTTATTTCAGTATTTTTCCTTGGTTTTAATTTTTTACAAGGTCATCTTTTTCAAACTTAAAAGCTAAATTTAGATACTAATTCGGCATTTGCAGCTTACATCCTTTTGATACAACGTGCATCAATTTGGGTACATTATGATTATCGAAAAACTGGGTTACGTCCTTTTTCCTTTCCACAGTCGATATACATCCACGCCTTCAAACAGAAGTTCACAAATCGATTGAAAAATCAATTTATAAAACTGTCTATACTGGGATTCGAGCCCGTCACCTCCGTAATTGAAGCCAAAGACGTTGACCACACAGGCGAGACGGTGATGACATGAAAAACAATTGATTAAAGAAAAAAAAATCACTAGAATAGTTTTTTTCTGTATAAAATAAATTAATTTTTATTATAGCGGCAACAATTATCTGCTGGACATGTATAGGGGGCATTTGGTGTGTGGTTTTGATGCAGTCATTTAATACAAAGAATCACATGCTCACAATAGATAAGACATTCCTGCTTATCATAAAGTTAATCAATAAATTGACAGTGAACAGTGTTCAGGACACAGGAATGCTAAACCTTTTATTACTTATTTTATTACACACCAAGTACAGTAAAACCCCCATTTACACTTAAGTCAGGACAGTGTAATTCGAGGTAGTGTAATTGGGGGAGTGAATCTCATACAGAATTAGGGATTTGGTTTTTTCCGCAAAAAACGCAAAACTAAGATTTCCCATAGTTATGCAGAAAAAATAAATATGGACGAAATATTTAGTTACTAAGTGATAAAATGCAAAGTGCGCCAAAACCCAACACATGGACAGTCGTCCGGCTACACATGGATAGCCTGGCAGGTGTTGAATACACAGACGCTAGCCAACATTTGACTGTATGCGTCACACAGACGACAGTCTCGTAGCAACGACAATGGAATGCGATACTGCATCGTGTAATTGGGGGTTCCACTGTACTGGTATTACTCCCCGAAGATAGAGATGGATAGGTGATTGACTCACGAGAAGAATTTGATCAATTTTTCAGGATAGCTAGTTCGACAAATTTAGTGTTCAAATAATCTCTTTTTTTAATTGACAAGAAATTGCTGGAGGTCACAATCTAATGTTTTATTGGTGTAATTAAATGGTCTAAAGGTTGTCAATCACTGGAATAAAGATGATATGGGCACAATTTCAGAAAATGCTGATTACAATTTAACCACTAGATAAAAAAATATTTATTTATAAAAGTGACATCATTATGTCAAAAGACCTGTACTGTTTCCAAAGAATTTATCAAAGTATGCATGATATTACATATGTAAAAGAACATGACTAAGGCATGACCAAGTCGCTGGATATATATGGAATTCGCGTATTGTTGCCGAATTAAATTAATGCGGTTTGGTAAAATTGAATAGCAAACTCGTACAGAAAATACAGATTTCTGTGTACATCTTTTTGCTATTACAGTTTAATACATATTTGAATAAAAACGATATACAAGACATTAGGAGATATTTTTATTTTTTCTCTTTACTATTTTGTCAATAGAAATATGGGATTTAAATTAAATATTTCGTGGCTTGTCCCAACCAGTAGGCACTTACTAATACATAGATTTAACTGATGTTTATATCGAATGATTTTTTTACATTGCAAAATATTTGGCGCAGTGGCATTAAAAAAAAATATTTTTTTTTACTATTTTCACTTTTATTTAGCAAGATCAGAAACGGTTTCGTTAATGAGACAAGCATTATTAACTGATCATGATCACTATCGGTCCTGATCTTGCTGAATACAAGTGGAAACAGTGCAAAGGAATATTGTGTTTTTAAATATAATAAATTAAGACTTACTTAATGGTAAATGTTATGGCTATCATTTAAGAATGTATATTCAAAGGCGCGGATATATGTGACAACTTGAATTCCCCACCCCGCGATTAGATGACTACTAGTCCTGTCCTAGCCCTACCCTCACATTAATAATCTTTGAAAAAAAATGTTGAGCAACTGCAGTACTTGGGAAAAATTCTGTCGAGATACACATTAGAAGTCCACATGCTACACATTGGGAGCGGACAGCAGCAGTGGCGGCCGGTCAATGTGGCATTGGATCAAAGCACCCTTTGTATATATATATATATATATATATATGCAGGGGCGGTTATATTTCATGAAATAATATTCAAACATAAAATTTATAACATTCACTAATTTTGAATTCTTAACGTATTTATTTTGTCTATAATAAATATTTTAGAACATTTTATTGTATGATTGAATATTATTTAATGAAATATAACAGCCCCTGCATATACAAGGGGTGCATTGATCCAATGCCATACAAGACAGCAGTACTTAGCAGTGTTATTAATCAAAATACGAATGTAATAAAGTGTAATATAATTTTACTGGAATGGTTGCCGACAACTGCAGCACATACAAGGTGAAGCAATTCCTTAATAATAATAATTCTATGAGTGCATTGAATTGAAAAAATGTTTTTTTTATCCACAGAAACACATTTACATACAATACTTTTGTATATAGGCAATCCTATGGATGATGGACCATATGGCAAAAAGTGAATGTTGATTTTTTTTCGTTTCCTCTCTTTCGAAACGTATTTTTACCTGCTTGCTGTATGCCAACCAAGCAGATGACTATGCCAATCCAAGGTATTTTAATGTTCAACACTTCTCGTAACGGAATATATTTTAGTCGGAATTAATTAACACAGTGACGGACAGCTCAAGAAAAAACATTTTTGATTGATCTTAATTTATTATTCAAAACGTTGAGAATTTCAACACTTCATTCAAATCACTGCAGAGTACAAATTTTAATCGATTCCACATTTTTAATTCGGATTAACTAATACAAAGTTGTTAATGCACCGAAGTGCACGAAACCGGTCCTGATCTGTATGAAATGTTTTTTTTAAATTTGACTCCACCGAGAGTAGTAGACAGGCAGCACCCTTAAAGTGAGAACCGTTTAGTAACCGCTGTTTTTTTGAATCGCCGAGTTGCAAAATGCACTGCAAGTTCAGAGTAAATTACGAAAAATTGTCTAAAAAAATAACCTTTAACTCCGTTTGTTTGTTGAAAGTCAGTTCTAAAAAGTGGTTTAAGCAAGCGACCCAAATTTTGTGAAATGATTTCCTCACCGGATAAGATGTTCTAAGAAAAAGATTACGTCCGCATATAATTTCCATATAAAAAAGTCACAATTTTGGAACTCGAAGATTCATTTAAAAAAAAAAAAAAAAAAAGTTTAATCGCCATTGGCTTGCCTTTTGACTAATGACGATATTCAAAGGTTGCCATGCCCTCTACCTATATCGCTGTTGGTGTACAAAAGCTCCCCTCCCGCATGAATGAGTTCGTCGCCGTAGACGCGTATCTTGGTCTGACAGCTCGGCCTGCATTCCTGCGCGGTCACCCCCGACCGAAGAGACACGAGCTCTTCGCTCCGACTCGGCCGAGCGGACACGAGTACTCCGAAGAACGCCGGCCGGCGAGACGGTGCAATTATGAAAACATCGAAACATCGCCGGGTCTTGTGGATTGTGTTGTAGCCAAGCGAGGAAAATATTCAAATTTATTTATTTCTCGTCTATTCTTGTGTGAAATTAATAATATGCAATGGCGGATTAACCCTCCAGAGACGAGAGCTTTTTCCGATAAGAAAAATAATTTTGGAGCCAAATTGAATTCACGGATAACTTTTATTTCTAAATTAAAAAAAAAAAAAAACGCCAAGTCGTTGTATCAGTGGCGGTTCTAGGTACTGGGCTAGGTGGGCTAAGCCCGACCTGCATTTTCCACCCAAAACATTAGATGGCTGAATAAAAATGAACAGCAATTCGGCCGCTGAACAAAATAAATACATTTATAAGCGTAACTTACCTTTCCCAAATGAATATAATATCTTTGTTTTAATTTTCCTCTGTCAATATAAGACAATGTTACGTCTACCTACAATCATATTCTCGATTGTGTTTTGTATTACAATTTTAAACTGAGCAGGCATAAAAAAACAATAACCCTATAAATACTTCACAGGGAACAGGAACGTTACGTCACTGGCAACACCACTCAGGGGCTAGCGCCCGTTAAGTCCGTAACCACAGACAATATCATGACATATTTCTTTACACTGGGGCGCAATCAAGCACGATTAGATTTTTTTTGTATTTGTATGTACGGAAACGTCATCAAACACAAAGGATAGTGTTTCAATCTGTCAGGTTTCTGTTGATCGTTGGGGGCTGATCTGATTCAGCCCATTACGCATACTTATGCATTGAAACACAAAACCAATATCGTTGTATTGTATGAAAGTGACAGGTATTGACTTTCAGTGACAGCAAGTGACAGTTCTATACTGCTTTTAGTAGGTACTTGTTTTTCACTTTGAAAGAGACGAATTTAAGGATTCCGTGTTATTATTCTATTATTTCTTAGTTACATTAGCATTGATTTTATTATATAAAAATTTATGCATTGCAGTAGTATCGTAATATTTGTCAATTTGCTTGTAGATTAATGTATAAAGTGAAGTGGAAATATGCTTTTCTCTAGCCCACCCAAGAGTTCAGGTCAGGAACCGCCACTGCGTTGTATAGAAACCCCGCATAACTATATGATCAAGCTCATCCCTTTATTACCGTGTAATATTGTGTACGGACAGTAGTAAAGACAAAAGTGACCGTATGGGCACGCAAACATTCAGGGTTGAAATATAGCTAAATGTGATTTTTTTTTTAAATATTTACAATTTGACCTCTTTAGATCAACATAAATACAATTATATTAGCAAGAAAACTGTAAATAATTTGGTGTTTTTATATAAAAAAAATAACTAACAGTTTCAAAGAGTCCATTTAAAAAAAACGGAAATCGCATGTGCTTTTGGTGGCCGTTTCTGTCCCCTCGGCTGATGACTAACTGAAGTCTGTACCCTTCTTAATAATATATGAGTGAAAGCAACGATATTCTGGTAGAAACAGGATGTATAGTGGGATAAATAGACAACGGTGTTTACTGTGACCATATGGTCACGCCCGCCCTTGGGGGGTTAAGCACTTTGGAGGCTCCAGGCGCAATAAATTTCGGGAAGCCCGGAAGCCGGGAAGCCTACATAAAAGTGCTGCAAATAATAATAAATATTGAAAACTGAAATTAAAAAATATATCGTATGCTGTCTCAGAGGCCCCCAAAATTTGGAGGCCTCTTGCGCCTACATGGTAATCCGCCTCTGATATAATATGCAGTTGCCGATTTCACAGCCGGCCAAGATATATCATATTTGGTAAGGGTATCAGATTTGGGCGCGGTCTTCGTGTCCAATTATGTCAGTTTCCGCCTCCAAAAAAGGACGCATGTAAAAAATTAATAATACAAGAATGATTTTAACTTGAGCTCGGTAAACTCTACCTTTTCCTCTACCTAAGTTATGGGGTTGACTGCAGAAATAAGACGGAATATCACATTGCTATATTTTAATGCAAATAATGAACAGCTGTACCAGAACGAGAACTAAGAATTATAGATCAATCGTCCAGTTCAACATTCGGACAACTCAAAAAAAAATCTAAATCAGTGGAGGGGAACCTGCGTAATCAATCAATTATATGTTTGACGGTCGAAAAAAAGGGTTTATTTTACTGCGGCCTCGTGTTGAATCAGATAAATTAATGTGGCCTTTGGAAAAGAAAAGGTTCCCCACCCGAATCTAAATATACGTAACGTATACATTCATGTATTCTCTATCGGGTCCAATAATCAGATTATTTAAAAAAAAAAAAAAAAAAAACACCGAACAATCTTCTATAAAATTCAACAAAATATCGGTATTTAGTGTGTATTTCATTACACGAATATTTCTTAATGTTGGTAAAATGTATAAATCTCGGAAACAGAACAAAAAAAAAATTTATCATGACCATTTTCATGTTGCTTCTGCAATCACAAAAAAAAACAGGTAATGTGAACATACGCACGCAATAATCTAATTAAATTTCTCTCGATACATTGTCCGTTTCAAGAGCCGCCGGTTTGCCTCCGCTGCCACGGAATGGAGGCCATTTGCTTATATAGATACGCTGACACATAAACTTAACAAAAAAAAAAGTTATGACCATAAAGTTATTCACAACCATAAATGAGAGAAAACTAGTTTTTTATGCATGAATACGCGAGCGATGCAAATAATGAAGCGATTAAAATCGATATGGCGAGCGGTGCTCAATTATGAATATCTTTCAATGGAAATTAATAAAATTTCATAAGACAAATAATAATTACTATTGAATTACGTTCAATCAAGATTGGCCGAGCGATATTTATATTATCGACATCTGTTAACAACCAGCCCAGCACACAAGGTATTCATTCCTATAAAAATAATATGTTTGATGGTTTTGATTACTGAAACGAACTCACTATGAACATACTAAGAATTTTTAGAGATAAACAGAGCACAACTGAGTAGCGCACCAATTTTGAATGAACAGGTATATATGCCGAATACCCCACTCATATACCCTATATCCGAGTGAATAAATCATAAAAATTCTCCGAAAACAAAAATATTTCTTAAAATTATCCACCATTAAAATATGTAGGCATTCTCCCGCGGGTTAATTCTTTTTAGCCAGCAATGGCTTTAACCCTTCTCTTACTATGCAAAAAAAAGCACAATCTCCTGAGCTGTGTATCCGTTACACATCAGTCAAACAGGAGTGAATCATGACAATTATATGTAGTACAGCTGTAGTAGTGTTATATAATAGTCATGATTCACTCCAGTTTGCCTGATGTGTAACGGATACACAGTTCAGGAGCTTGTGCTTTTTTTTGCATAGTAAGGGAAGGGTTAAACCTGGTGAAACATTTATTTATTATTTAATTAAACACGATAAACTCATTTACTAAGAGTCAGTTCACCCGTGCACTCGAACGCCTGAAGATGCCGAAAGGCGAAACCCGGGTTGCTAGTGACAAAACTCGTATGAATGTACATAATTAAAAACGTACATAAAATTTAATATGTGTGTACATAAATTCTAATTGTGTATGTATGTTTGTTTGAATTGCGACTCTTTGTGTTATGTAACCGCTCCAGATAGTTCATGTTTTCATGCGATGGGTATGTTTGTAAGCATTTAAAAATACATTTTCTCCGATATAACGAGCAAATTCAGTCGTTCCCATATTCCTTGTAATAAACAAAAGTTAAGACTGTAAATTATTTGTGAATAGATATTTTTTTAAATATTGCAATAATAATATATTACAAGTACTATTTGTTATACGAGTTGAAATTATACAGACATCATGATAATTGAGATATTTCAATTTGAATAATAAACACAATATACACTAATTTAAATACAGTAATCGAATAGCCGAAAATAATAACCAATTTTACGATAACCGAGATATGAAGGCAATAAAAACGCAATCAACAACACCAATAAAGTGTTGTGTTCGAAGGAGGGTAAAAAAAAAAGGTGTTCAATGACTGGCGCGAATGACACGCGAGGAGAAATGTAGCGGTGAAGTCATCGGGGGCGCCGACGGTCAACCTTTTTTTCTTCGCATCAAACCTGTTTCGCGTGCCACACCGTTTCGGTGGGAGGCGAAAGTGGGGGTGCGCGAGTTCGTCGGTGAGCGCATCGCGTTTCGAAACCCACTGTTGTTGATAGTAATAATTGATTTTATTTAGTCGACTGTCTGGAGATGTGGAAGACTTGTTTGCGTGGCTCGAACATCAAACAATTCGTAATGGTTTACATGGATTAAAAATTCGATATTGCAATCCTTACCCGGGCTCAAAAGGAGTCTACGTCCCCACGCAAGCAAAAAGGAATCTAGCGGTCGACAAGTATGTAATGAATGGCGAGTTTATAAGGATATATTTAATAATATTTGAATGACAGTGTTGTTGTTGTTGTTGTTGTCGAGTATTGAAACAATTTAAGATGGTTGGTGACACATGATCTAAAAATACATTGAACTGCTATAAACGAAAGGTTTTCAGACACTCTAAAACGTTTGTCTGTCGAAAAGGAACAGACATCAAATACAGATAATTCGGATAGTTAAATAATAATCTTTTACACTTTCGTATTAACGTAGAAGATTTACATTATATAAATGTTTGCGATAAGATATCTGTAGTGGCCATTATACGAGCCCACAAGAGGTGAAGTGAGCCAACTTATAAAATGGTGAAGCATTTTTATGGACTTTTATGTACGATTTTACAACGCATTTATTTCTTAAATATATCATGGCCCACTTCACCTCTAATGAGCCAAATATTTCGATGCTGTTTCATAAATGATTTTGACGTCTAGATTCTTTCCTGCCGATCCTAAAACCTAGTCTCGCCCTAGGTACCATCATTTAATCCTTAGTCTGCGAAAATTAAAGGATAAGTACCAACTACAGGTCGTTTACAATCAATGTTGTGCGCACTCAAACTATTCAGTCCCCCCCCCCTGTGCAGGGGTGCACCACTGCTGCAGCCACACAGCACTCCTACGCCAGTGCGGTGGGCAAAATATGTTAATACGGGGGTGGCGGGGGATTAATTCATGTGCAATTTGCATACGAGCCTTTTAAGGTATGGTGCCACGGGTGATGAACAGAACGTCATTGTAGGAATCAGAGAAAAGTTTATACGGCAAGCTGAAAATTTATTACTGAAAATATTCTTTAAAAAAAATTAAAATAAATAAACATTTTTTAATATTATTTGAAGATTTCTCGCACTATTCGTTGTCTTATTACTGTCCATTAGAAAACGTAGAAACGGGGTTTCGCTGTATGTATATCGACTGTGGAAAGGAAAAGAATGTAACCCACACATATCAAATATTACAGTAGGCGCAAAATAAACGTGTTTTGATAATTTTGGGCCATATGCAAATTATGAATTATACACAACCCTGAAGTGCACGGAGACTTCTAAACTGGCGTTTAATTGAAATAACATAATATTAATTAAAGAAATTATCCAGGAAAAACCTTTATTTAAGTATTTTTTCTTGATTTTAATTTTTTTACGTCATCTTTTTCAAAGTTAAAAGCTAAATTTAGATACTAATTCGGCATTTGCAACTAACATCCTTTTGATATAACGTGGATCAAGTTTGATACATTGTGATTATCGAAAAAAAAGCTGTGGGTTACGTCCTTTTTCCATTCCATTCGATAAGACGTCGGTTGTCCCAATAATACGTTAATTTCTCTACTATCACGCTGTTAAACTTTTTTGACGTTCCTATCGAAAACTTCGAAACGGGTTAAATCCGAATCATAATAAAGTATATTATTTTCGGTTTCATATATAAAAAAAAACCTTTTTTATTAGTCATGTGTATGTATTAGTATGACTCGGGTTGCCCACTACTGGCGAGCGTCATCGACCGTCCTGACAGCGTGACCCCCAGTATTAAAAAAGCAAAAATTAAATTGAACGTACGATTTTGGTGGGCGGAGGAGACCTGGACACCCACGCAATTGTATGAAATCTTAGCACATAACGAGTACATACCTCGTGTACAGTGTCCCTAAAAAATATTGCACACGCGAATTTTGTTTGCTCATTTTTGGCGCGTTCCGTACAAGGACTTTCAACGGTATGAATGCGCGGTCGAGCGCGACTTTCTCCGCCTTCGAAGATGGATTGTTACTCTGCATACTTATAAATAGAGTTAAGTCGATTATTTATCGTTTTTTCACACGACTCAAAACGTAAAAGAACAAAAGGAATGTTCCGAATTTTAAACGTATGGAACAAAGTCAAATTGTGATGTTTTCTGAACCATGTGAAGCAAATTGTTCTATGCAAAAAGAGCAAATTGAGAAATATTTTTATTCAGAAGTGTGTCGGGTGAAGTAATTTCATAAGAGTGAGCGTTTATCGCTAGAAAATATTACGAAATACAGCAAAACCACATTTACACTAAAATCGGGAACCGTGTAATTTGGGTAGTGTAATTGAGAGAGTGAAT
Source organism: Himalopsyche anomala (assembly GCA_031772345.1). Taxonomy (NCBI): domain Eukaryota; kingdom Metazoa; phylum Arthropoda; class Insecta; order Trichoptera; family Rhyacophilidae; genus Himalopsyche; species Himalopsyche anomala. The sequence goes on from CM062843.1 coordinate 4,974,027, forward strand.
CTCATACAAAATTAGGGATTTAGTTTTTTCCGCGATTTTCCTTATTTTTGCTAAAAAAAATAAATATGGACAAAATATTTAGTAACTAAGTGATAAAATGCAAAGCAAAACATATACAGTCGATAGGCTATGCGTTTATAGCCTGACATGTGTTGAATACGCAGACGCTAGCCAACATTTGAGTGTATGCACCGCACAGACGACCGTCTCGTAAGCAACAATGGAATGCGACCGTTCAATTGAGGGATGTGCGGCGAATATTTCAAGCCAGCGCGTAATTCGGGGTAGTGTAATTGGGGGTTCCACTGTACACTTCGTCAGAGGATGCCATCGGTAGGAAACTGTAAATGTATATTATTCAGAGGAACAAATTGGGCCCTTGAGAGATGAAGTGAGCCAACTAGTAAAACGGTAACCTTTTTCTTTCTTGTCTTTCAAATTTTCAAAGTATTTTTAGAAATAAGTCTCAAAACATGGCTCGATATCTGAAAAATATCATTCCAAAGCAATGTAAAACTACTTTTAACCGCTTGTATCTCAAGCGCACACAGGTGTCCGGAACACATGCAAGCGAACACAGATGTCCAAGATATTAAAAAAAAAAAAAAAACTTGGTATTCCAACAGAATATAAGCAATATTTCGATGAATATGTGTAGTGCCATCTATACCGAGTCAATATAGGTTTTTAAAACATCGAATTCGAGTGTATATTAGGCGAAATTATCTTTCTCAGAAACACGCAGTATCTCTGGGATAATGATTTATTTGCGCGGCATTCAATCGGTTAAAATGTGTTTTTTTTTTTAAATTAAATTTTTAACCACTTTGAAATAAGCCGTGGCGTTTGCAAACAATACCTTCAATTATTGTATACGCATTAATTTAGTGGATTTCGCATATTTTTAAATAAAACAAAAAAACAACGATAATGGTAGTTCTATCCAACGTCCAACAGATTGTTTCCAAGTGTATATTTGGTAATTGTTTGTAATAATATCTGTTTTTATCAGTGTTATCTTTTCCTAAAACGTAATCTAATCGCCGACACTGCATACATAATCAAACACCCGTGTCAGGCGAGAGAGGGGACAATGACGTCAGCTGTTGTCATTTTAATACATTTGAATGAAATAGGCAGAAAGAAAATAAACAGAAAAAAAAACCACCAGTGGGTTAAATCTGTCCCACTTGGCAACGGAAGTGAGAGAAAAAAATATATGATAAAATCAAAACTTGGGCCAGTAACATTTTCGACTGTAATAAACTACAGATGTCTCGATACGCGGCCATCGTAAAATCAAGCGAATACGGTACAATGTTCGAATTCGATACTGAAAACGAGATATATCATATATTCAAACAGGCTCGGGTTAATGATTGGTATATATATGTACATAAAATACATCCTGATTCTGTCGATATGTCGATAGTCAAGTTCATTAGTACGACAGCTCCAAATAACCTGTTTAAGAGATAATGTAGAAAGCCGTTTTTAAATGATCTTTTGAGGTGTTTATTATTCAACTGTGTTGATTTTATACATTTAAACAACACATCGACTGTGGAAAGGAAAAAGGACGTAACACGTTTTTTTTTTACGATAATCACAATGTACCCAACTTGATGCACGTTGTATCAAAAGGATGTAAGCTGCAAATGCCGAATTATTATCTAAATTTAGCTTTTAAGTTTGAAAAAAGATAAACTTGACTGAAAGACTGAAAAAAAGGTTTTTCTTAGACAATTTTATTAAATTAATATTAGATTATGTCAATTAAACACAAGTTTAGAAGACTCCGTGCACTTCAAGGTTGTGTATATTTCGTAATTTGCATATGTCCCAAAATCATCAAAACACGTGTTTTGTGTCTCCTGTAATAATGTGTGGGTTACGTCCTTTTTTCTTAAGTCGATATGTTCGACAGATTGAATACTTGAGTATGGTTCGTTAGTAGGACATTACGTAATATACATTTAATGACACAGACACCAAAAGTTTTATTTAATTTTAAAGTTATCTGACTAATGACCTGGACTATCGATATACGACAAAGTGTACGGGTATCGGCGATATTCATAGTGTTTTATTGAATTTTCATACAAATGCATTAATTGTTATCGTATACTATGGAACCCCTTGCTCCTGCGACACTCGTGTCCAGAAAGCGAATCGCCGCCAAGAGATTGAGAAGCAAAACGATTATTACAATTATATTGATCGAGTGCTTTCACCCGGCAAATAAAAAAAACACTTCCTTCTTATCAAAAAACACACACGGACCTTCTTATCAAATCTGAAATATTGTCGCGGCTGTGAGCGAATAAAATCGCCGTAAAATTTTATTATAACGGCGCCATACTTAAATTCGGTGAGTAATGTGTTAATTGATTATGTTTTACGTAACACATTCAAGACCCGGTCGATACAGGACGGACCGTTTTTTTTCCTAGACAAATAATTGAAAAATTGCTATTAGGAAATGATTTGATCGATAATTCTGTCCACTTGGTAAATATTTATTCGCTTGTCTAGGTTGGATGACCTCTATTTGAATTACTCGGTAAAGCAAAAGTTGTTTACTTAGACTTGTTAAATTCAATGGTCATCTGAGTCAATTGTTTACTCACTGATTGACTCATAATGTAAGTGACGATTTTGACCGATGAAATGATTGCAGACTGACAATTACTCAGATTACCACGAACGGCCAGCTCTATCGTTGGGCTTATACCAGAGTGGGCACGCCAGGAACCATGATATACTTTAACACAACACGGTTTTGAAATAACGCGGTCCACTAAAAAGAAAGAGTAGTATATTTTAACGAGCGAAATATTTGTTTCTAACACGATTTACAGAAGCAATTTTTGATTCACGAGGAGTTGCCATTTTTGCTACGATGGGGCAGTATCCCGACCCAAAGCGAGATTTATATTCCAACGGGAACTACAGAGATGTATATGAACACAACTTGAAAACAAAAAAAAAACAGACGCAGATTTCCTAATAACAAAAACACCAATCACAAGACAGTTAAAACAAACAAAATACTTCATTAGTTCACAGCAGAGTTGTCGAGACATATCTTATGATTTATGTCCAAGTCCCTCATAACAGTCCCCGTATACAAGTTCAGTCGCTCAACCTCACTTTTTTCAAAGTGAGTAGTAGGGAAATAAGGACAAGACCAGAACAGGACTAGTCGTTGACTAATCACTATTGCTACACACAGTTATTGAAGGATCAGATGGATGAGAGGTGAGGAAATAATGTGAAACAAACACCCAGTCTTCTGATCACAGCTTTGAATAATTATCAAATTCACTGTTATCTTACCGGGAATCGAACCCGGACATGCGTGGTCGGTAGAGAGCAAGACCTGAGACCAACTGGGCCACTGCAGTGGACCGCTCTACCTTGTGAATACGAGTCGAAGTGTATATAAACCAAATACAACCAGAAGAACAAACATAGCATGATTGTTATATATATTTTGATCGATTGTCCGCATAGCTCCAGAATACTGGTACAGATTGGTCCTAAGCGGTGGTCGCGTGTCGTTCGTCATCGAGTCGTACAAGCCTATCGCGGATTTGACGTTAAAACGAGTCATTAAAACGAAGGGAAGACACAGACATCCAAAGCTACCCATCGTTCGCCTAGAATGCGAGCGAAAAAGGCATTTTACTTTCGGCCTGCCCATGTTTTTCAAACGTGCGTGCATACGGAATGATAATTTATATACTAAACGTGACGGATTATTAGCATAGAATATTTTTTTTATGTCGTGTGTACAAAATGACATTTCTTTGAATATGGGACAAAACAGTCGTTAAACCAACCTATACAGGAAATAATATATAAGTTTTAGATGTTTAGAATACGGATTTCGGAAAGGGTGCCACTGATGTTGCCAAGGTGACGTCACATCATCGGTCAGCACGCGTTCAAATCGTCGAAGTTGTTAGATCATTCTCTAAATTTGGAAAGTTCACTGCAATATTCTATGAAATTTTGTCTTTTTCGTTTCCGAAAATAATATACAAATAGGTGTCCATTTGACACGTGAAGTAATTTACTTTAACCCTCCGAGGACGTGATCACATGGTAACAGTAAACACCACTGTCTATTGATACCAATATCTTATTTCTACCTGAATATCGTTGGTTTCATTCAATTTTGGTTAAAAATGATTGTTAAAGTTAATCAGCATTAGCTAATTACCAAAAGCACATGCAATTTATTGAACTTTTTGAAATTGTTTGATATTATTTTATCCATGTCTGTGGAGTCGGAGTCGTGAAAAACAAGCGGCTCAATTTTTTTGGAGTCGTGAAAAATATATTTAATGAAGTGTATTTAAACAAAATAGTCAAAAGTGATAACATTTCATGCTTGGCTGACTGAAGATGATCTGATGGTATACATATATATAAGCTAAAATGAAATTATTGAAAAATTTCCTCGGAGTCGTCAATTATTTTAAAACTGGAGTCCGAGTCGTCTTTTTTCACGCGACTCCACAGCCCTAATTTTATCAAAACTATTATTTACACTACTTTTACTAAAATGTGTTGAAATTATGTAGAGCTAAAGGGGTCAAACTGTAAACATTTTTTAAATTTTCACGTTTATATAATATAAATGGTGCATTGATAGGCCGCCACCGATATAACGACTGTGTGTTTTATGTTGCTAGAAATAAAAGTTATCCGTGACTTCAAATTTTCATTGAAAAAATGGATAGCTTACTTAAGTATTACATTAGCAACGTAAGTCTGAAGATGCTTCTCAAACAGGCGAAGAACGTGTGGCAATTTGCGACACAATCAGTAGAATAATACGGTTATTTCCTTTTATATTGGGTTTGCGTAATGCGTACAGGGACGGCCGTATCGAGCCACTGCAGCATTGGAGCCTCCTCCTCCCCGAGTCCTCTCGAACTTCCACCGCCACGTCCTTCGCGGCCAACACGTGCTTCCGCATTTTCTCCACTTTATTGATCCGAATAGCCCTAGCCCGGCCTTGTGGGGGTCGGGGCTCGTCTAGACGCCTAAGTATAGCGGGTGAAAATCAAACGGCTAGATAAGAAAATTATGCAGTTACGTACGCCCGTGAAGACGACCCTTATGTAGGCATATACCACACGAAGTATTGATTTGGAATTATTATATATATATTAATAGTCGATAATGTCCTTTTCGATGACGTCAAGAAAGATGCAAACTTAAACATTATTCCAAAAAATAAATAATTTACGAGGTCTATTTCTGCTACTACGAAAAATAGTTGTTAGCAAACTTAAACATTATTCCAAAAAATAAATAATTTACGAGGTCTATTTCTGCTACTACGAAAAATAGTTGTTAGCAAACTTAAACATTATTACAAAAATTAAATAATTTACGAGGTCTATTTCTGCTACTATGAAAAATGATTGTTAGCAAACTTAAAACATTTTCCCAAAAAGTAAATAATTTACAATTCAAATATTGCAGGGCTGTCGATATATGTCCCGAGGTATATTTCTTCTTCTACGAAATATATTTGTTAGCAAACTTAAAGATTTCAATCATTCTAAAAATTACATTACATACAATTTAAATACTGCAGGGCAGGGCTGTCGATATATTTCTTTTACTTTAAGAATTTCTGGATTATTCAATAAGTTTGTAATTTATTTTACACGCCAGTAAATTTTCTGACTACTTAAAAATGCAACCAAAATCCCCCTCCCGTTGAGGTCAACGGGCTTACAGCTAGTTCTTATTAAATACATTTCACCACTGTTCAGAAAATGATTCCCAATCCGTTCTCAAGACAGTCTGCCCCAAAAGGTGAATTTGAAATAATATAGACAGTGGAAAGGAAAAAGGACGTAACCTACACATTACGTACATTAAAAAAATCGATTTCACTGTGTCGCCGTCCCCGCTTCAGAGCCGATCGACGGAGTCTATTTATAAAGTGATTAATATACAAAGACAATGCGGTCTAAAAGCCGTCCCATTGACAGCCTAATTGAACGGATGACAAATTATTATCTAGGGGTAATTTAAAATTCAAATTTATTACGTCTCACAGATGGATATGCACGCCATGTTGGCTCGCTTCTTCACATGGGAGAGATCGCGACCCAATTCCGAGGCCACGGAAACCGATCGACCGGAAAAATCGTGCGTGGGGGTATTCGCTTTTCGTGGACTGCCAGCTAACCATCTGACAGACCGGCGACGTCATCATTATCGGAGATTGCAATCGGTTTTTTTGTACTCGGGCGCATGTGTTAAGTGAAGAAGGCGTATGTCTATTGAATCAGTAAAATTTAGGCTTAAAACTTTCAGTAGGCAATAATGAATAATGCATTTTATTCTTTGACTGGAATACCGTTCACGCCCGAACGATAGATTGTATAGCGGTTTGGAAAATAAAAAGGGTGTTCACTGTCAATACTTAATAAGGAAAGAAAATATATTTCTTATTTTATTTATCAAGATCATGACCGGTTTCGCACGCGGCGAGCACTGTCAACTGATAATAAATATAATTTAACAGTGCTATTTGTACAACTACTAGTACTGCCCTAGCACTATTTTTCTATCCCTACTACTCTCTTTGCAAAACGAGAGATTGAGCGACTGAATAATGAACAGTTATCGTAGAAAAAAAAACAGTTGATATACCTCCTTTAGGAAGACCATATGCTCCAAATATTGGAAGCGGACAAGGATAAAAAAAAAACCAATTGAAATGAAAACGTGCGATAAACAATTGGCTTTGAAAATAATTTACAAATCATAGTAGAAATTATGAACAAGTGACTCTAAAATAACACAAATTAAAATGTGTAACACCTCTTAAAATGTAATCAAAAGATCATCAAAGTGTATAATACAGTTAAACGTGAACGAAACCGGTCCTGATCTTGATAAACATAAAAGTGGAAGTAAGTACAAAGGAATATTGTGTCTTTCATAAAAAATCGCAAGACGTTTTGCATGCCACACAACTATTCTACAACATATGGAACCTTGTTTAATGAATTATCGTAAACTGAATAAGATTGTATCGTATTAAAATGGGCCTAATTTAAACTCGTCAGTGGTCTTTTGCAGGCACTGTAGATTCCTTCAATTTCGGAAAGTGTATTGACACGGTAACGTTGGACACGGGGCCTTTGGTTGCTGCTGCTCTTTCCACTTAGGTGCTGGTTACCGCACGCAAAATTCTAGAAATTCGCGACCGACACGCCACCAAGCTGTCTGGGGCGGGGTACTCGGCTTCCATGTCAATTTTTTTTTTTAATACGTTTACGTACCTACATTAATTTATTTGAAAACGGCACTGCTCGAACAGAGCCTGTCCGCCGGCGGTTTGCGTTCGTGAAATTATTTTTTTTATCGTACGCAGGGATCGGATAATTCTACATGAAATTGTAGTTTTATAGAACTGGTCGGAATAACACACAGTAAATTGAGCAGAAAATAGCATAAAAATATAATTTCAACAGTTTTTAGTAGCAGCCATTGGCAACATTTCGATGCATAATACAGTCGAACTCGGTTATTACCATCACTGGAATAGCGAGATCTCGGATGTTATGAGGGAACATTCGTTGGCTAAATTTTAGTTCACGGTTTTTTCCATACATTCACTTTTATACAGAGTAAAAATATCGTCAAAATTATTCAGTCGATTGTTTTGCACAGAGCACTGAGAGCAACCAAGAGTGAAACAAGAATCAATTTTAAAAAAAAATGGATCGACAGAAAGAAATATAAAAGACACATGTTCCTTGATTTCTTTTCCAAGGGTGTTTGTGATGTCCTTCCTACCATTTCCGTCCATCTTTCAACAACTGGGCGTAGCGTGATTAGTTAACCACCAGTCCTGTCCTAGTCGTATCCTTCTATCACAACTACAATCTTTGTAAAAGAAAGGTTGAGCGATTGAGTAAAAAAACAGTTATTGTAGAAAAAAATCTGTTGATACTTCAATCAGGCCATATGCTACACACTAGGGAACCGAAATCGATACAAAAAAAATACTATTCATTAGACTTGATTACATATTGAGACTTTAATGAGGGACTGGACATAGATCGCTTTTATCGCTAGAAATGTCTAATATTATGGGAGAAAATGAACCCTTTTGTCTGTTATTACTGTATTGTGTTGTTGAAATTATTATCATTAGAAAATCCGTAATGTGCTTATGTGTTGGAACAAATAAATCTTGTAAAAAATATGGTATTTGCTCTCTTTAGTAGACCGTGTTATTAAAAAACCGTGTAAACAAGAGTTGGTCGTGTATAAACCTGAATGATACTTCATTTATGGAGTCCATTTGAATATTGCTTCTACCATTACTGTCTCAAAACATAATATGTGTACATGTGCGACTAATGAACTGGGGCGATCGGTACGTATAAGATTCGGAGCATTATTTTAATCAATTGACAAGTACCCAAAAACGTATGCAAAAATAGTTTTATTTTTACTTACTAGGCGCAACTAGCCTTGGCCGTAAATTGTTTTACAAACCTCGAATCGTAAGACAAACTAATGACTTCTATGAAATTTTACTTGAAATCAATCGAGTGTATTGAAATTGAAATTGAAATTAAAATAAAAACCTTCACGTCAATATTGAAATCTCCGCCACTGACATCACCTTGTTTCATCGTAAACAATCCAGACACAGACAAGCAACTTTCGTATTGAATTTATATGCAGTACAGATGCAATAAACCCAAACTTTCAATCGTTTTGTGTTTTTAAGAGGAATTATAATAAGCCAATCAAAAATAAAAACAATAAACGCGTTCGAAATCTGCATAAGAGAGCGCTACAATTTAAATTGGAGAAAACAAAAATAATTTAATATATTTTAGGTAATATTATGGTGAAATTTGTATTATTTTCTAAAATCTTGATACAGCTTGCAAAACGAGTTTGTTGTAAGGGGTGGCGAACAATGAAAAACGAGGGCATCGAATGAATGCAGGATGCTGTTGGAATTGTTTCAATACATTTTTTTTTTTACAAATAAAACTTCAAAACGAACAATTTGTTCCACACGGCAGATAGGTTGTACAAAAATCGCATAAACAAAAGAATTCATAGAAACGTGTTACTAGAAAATCGTGTAAAAAAAGGATTAATGAAAACCCAATAACTAAATTACACAAAATACCATTCATAATCTGTTATTTAATAAAAGGGGACCTTCATGACGGGCTGGACACAAATCGCTTTCATTGCTTAAAAAATTCCGATACGTCTAATGCGTTAGGATCTAATGAAGCCTTACTTATTACTTAGTAGTAATCACGTGTCTGCTATTGTATTAATACTTTAAATATCGACAGTGGAAAGGAAAAAGGACGTAACCCAGACGGATCACATTTAACAGGAGACGTTTTTTGATGATTTTGGGGCATATTCAAATTATGAATTATACACAACCTTGAAGTGCACGAAGACTTCTAAACTGGAGTTTAATTTTTATACAATGTAATATTTTTCAAACTTAAAAGCTAAATTTAGATACTAATTCGGCATTTGCAGCTTGCAACCTTTGATAGAACGTGCATCAAGTTTGATACATTGTGATTATCGAAAAAAAAAATGGGTTACGTCCTTTTTCCTTTCCACAGTCGATATGTATTATTAATTGTATCTTATTCAATTCACTTTTTGGGTATTCATTGTTACAGTACATTCGTAGAAACAATATTATTTTTCAGGTTGCTTATGAAAAATTACCTCATTCATGGTCGATAGACAGACACGCCCAAGCTGCGTGTGCTTTGTACAGGAAAATCCGAAGTGTACAGTAAATAGAATTCATAAAGGAAAAAATGTCTTTTTTAATATTGATACAAGATCACAATGATTATGTTAGAATCGTACATGAAGGGTTGTCAATGATTTCTGTCAAGTAAATTTGTAATTCTTAAGAAGACAGGACTTGTCAAAATATAAAAAAAAACGGCTGAAATCGGATAAAAGAAATAATCGTCCAAATCGAGAGCAATTAAAAATAAAATACAGTAATTGATAGAATTTCAATTGATCTTTTAAAATTAGTGCGTGGATGTGAATTGCTTCAGTTATCTTAATTAACAAGATATACCCGTGAGAAAAAAGAAGCGATTCACATGACGACAGTAAAGTTCAAAAGTCAGACACATCTAAATAACCTATTATGATCACTTTCAAGGTGTTCACTGTTAATACTTGGTGGAATGACATTTTCATAAATAATAATAAAATATTTTTAGTACTTTTTCCACATAAAATTTATTTGATCAGGTCCGGTTCCAGGAGATATTATTCATCATTTGCATGAGATTTGTACGTTTTATCATGTACATAGTTTTACCGTGATAAGGAGTCGTGTATTAAGAAATATTCGTGTAATGACCCAGAAAATAGCTGATTTTCTTTTATTTTTATATATATTATCTGATTACTACTGCCTACTACTTACGTAACTGCAAAGTTAACCGAATAATGAACTGGAAAATTGATCAAGTTTTTAAAAAATAATGCTTATAATATTTCCGATGTTAATGGCTCTCAAAGAGCCAAGTGAAAAAATATCTTTTAGCTCTCAACGTCTTTTAATTAACGGTAAAAACCAAGGACGTATTTTTTTATTAAAAACTTGGTCCTTAAAGAACCAGCAATATATCGGAAGTATGTTTAGCACCGTAGAGGAAGTGAAAAATTTGATTAATTCTGAATTAATTAAAAGATGTTGGTAATTTTAGAAACTAAATTAAGTTAGTGCATTTTGAGTTGAAATGCTTTGACAAATTGAGAGTGGAGCTCGTTGACCCCGCACCGCCTGTTGGGCTGTTACAGCTGTTGCTAATTGAAGAATTATTTCGAAAATTATTATGTATATAGGAACTGAGACGTTTGATTAACTGTACGCCTTATGAGAAAACAATCATTCCTCGGGGCAGTGTCTTATGAAACGTATTTGTACTTGAAAAATAGATAATTGTTTCAGATAATGAAAAATCGATATTTTCCAAGAAGCGTTCACTCAAAGCGTTTGCCGAGCGATAACATTTGTTCCTTATCGATAATTACTTAAATATTTAATCAGAAAACGATAAACCGGTATATTTAATAAAATTATGTAAAAAAAATCAATTAAATAAGGCAATATCGAAATATATTCGTAAAATAAAAACAAAAATATTCGAAAGGCGACCGTAAAAAACAAGATTCAACTGTTTTAAATAAAATGACTATTTTATTTTTCAAAAATGGAACTTGTTTATTTTTAAAATTGAGAAACAAATATCTTTTTGTTTCGTTGTAATAAATAGTGAAAACGTGCAATTTTTCAACAAATAAACGGATTTTTAAAGACATATGTCAAAGAATTATAATGGCTAATAGAATTAAAATAAGATTATTGAAATCCGCACGAAATACGTGAGTCGTATATGAATTTTGGTAAGTAATTATTAGAATCTTCTAGAGAATTTTACGAGAGCAATTCATTGTACTGGTGTTTTAATTGTTCGGAAACAGTTATAATATAATGCAGTCTTTTTTGATTCGTATTGTTCCAATATGAGGCCATTAGCAGTGAGGCGTATGAAAAGAAAAAAAGAATATTCTATGAAACGTTGCGAAGTACTGAAATAGTGACTAAGCGGTACAGATATGACGTGTTTTTCATTTTAATTTGTTATTTCAAGGATTAACGGGGTTTATGAATAATATCGTACTCACAAAAAACGCGTTATCTGATTTTAATACAGATTTACTGCATTACAGTTAGTTACTGCAGACAGCTTTTTTAATTTGTCAAAAAGTACAATGCGGAACATGACTAATACCGTAAATTTCGAGAGAATTTCGTGGTTTTTTGAGATAAAACGTATTCGTTGATTTATTTAATGGACAAATCTAAGCCGGCAAGCCGTTGTGGGAATGATTTCGTGTCTAATTTGTCGAAACTAAAATTCGTTACGCTGTGTCGGAATCGCCGGCAAATGGACGACTACAAAGTCGGTTCGAAAAATCTCGAACGGAAAAAAACCTGCACTGGAATGCGCCCGTGCCGGAATCGACGTGGATATATTTAAATATCCGATTGAAGCGCATCGCCAGACACCCTTCGTGTATTTTATAACGGGAGAGATTCCAGTGTGCGAGAACAGGAAATGAAGTGGTACTTGGTAGCGGTGAAAAATGGAGTCTTCGGTCGGCGACGCCGCAAAAATAGATAAACGTTTCTTTACTGACCTTTGAGCCGATTTGGTTTCCGCACTGTCCAGCCTGAAGATGCACGATTTCCCTCATATTGAATTATCACTTTTATCTAACGAAATGGACTAAACACAAGAGACTTGGTATTGCGGGTTGACTTTTAGGTTATGCGACACACGCTCCTTGCACAGAGTCTGGCGAATAAAGAGGCGGTTGTAAGTGGCGATGGGAACGCCGCGGCTCGCCTAGACACTGTTTTTATTTCACTACGGCAGCACTGGTACGGAACGTTTTATGGGGAAAAATATTCACTCACTCTCAATACTGTCTCATTATAATAAGAAAAACCGAAAAAAAAATACAACACACAATATATTAAATTATAAACAGTTATTTAATCAGTTATAATATATAAATATACTGTTTTAAACATTACACAGATTTTACAATTATTAATTACTGGCAATCTTTATTATAATGATTCAAGCAAAGCTGCACTTACAAAGACTGAAAATATTATACAATTATTAGATAAATATTGTTTTAATGTCAAAATGTGGTACATTTTAATGAAAATAAAACAACAACTACAACAAAAATACGAAATCTAATAAGTTTTATTATTATTGACATAATTTGACGTCTTGAAAATCTTTATAACGGTTTTTTTATAATTTGGCGGGAATCATACCATTCGAAATAATATGACAGCTACAGGACTTAAAGTATATTTTGCAGCTGATGCAGGCAGCTGCAGGCTAATGCGTACATAAGTAATTGCCCTCCCAAATTTTGTGGCAGATCAATTTGATGTCAATCGAGATGAAAATCTGCCTTGATTTGGTTCGTCAATAACAAATGAATGGTTTATTTCCAAAAATGAAATACATTTGACGTTTTGCACAATCTGCTCAGAGATTTCTATGTTTCGAAAGTTATTTCTTAAAATGGCTGATGAATTTGATGACACAATAAATTCAATAGTTATTGGTTCACATTCTTGTCTTAAAGCATTTTTAAATATTGTCATGGTTTCATTTAACACGAAATCGTGAAAACAAAATGTTTTTTTGGGCTAAAGGATTTATTATTAATTACAAAATTAATCAGGGTTGTAGAGTCGGATAAAAAAAAATTTGTCCGAATCCAAATTGATCATGTCCGTTTAACTTATATATATGTATACCGTCAGATCATTCTAGTTACTAAAATAATACTAGAACACTTCACCCATAAACATATCTTTGACATCTTTTTTCTCTCCACTCTTCTGACTCCAACCCCGACTCAACAACCCTGATAATAGCCAGGGCCGGCGCCACCATAAAGACAAAATAGGCAACCGCCTAGGGAGCAAACCACTAGAGGGCGCATAAACAGAGTATTCAAATTATTTTTATATATATACATACTCTATAATAATAAGTTTTATTTAATATCGACGTTTACATTTGTTTTTTGTAATTATTTATCGTATTATATATAATTCGAAAACGAAAGGTCGAGTGACTGAGTAACAAACAGTTCACGTAGAAAAACTTCTGTTGTGATACCTCCATTAAGAGAATATGCTTCACGTGTGTAAGATCTCAAATTTAAGTTAAACAAATAAAAGGCCAATATTTTCCGTTCTGGGTCTCGAACCCAGACAAGCCTAATCGGTAGAATAAAGATCCTACAATAGAGCAGTGGCTTCCAACTTTATTTTTGCCACTCCCCAATCAAAATTTTATAGTTAGGTACCAAGCAAATTCGTAAAAAAATAATTGTTTCAAATAAAAAATACACATGGTCAATACTATTTTTGATTCAATTTTCGTAAATAAATATATACATATCGAATGAGTAAAGGAAAAAGGACGTAACCCACAGTTTTTTTAAAACAGCTTTTTTTTCTATAATCACAATGTATCAAACTTGATACACGTTCTATCAAAAGGATGCAAGCTGCAAATGCCGATTTAGTATCTAAATTTAGCCTTTGAAGTTGAAACTTTGTTGATGACCTTGTATAAAATTAAAACCAAGAAATAAGACTGAAATAAAGGCTTTTCCTAAACAATTTCTTTGTTTAATTATAGATTATTTTGATTAAACACCAGCTTAGAAGTCTCCGTGCACTTCAAGGTTGTGTATAATTCATAATTTGCATATGGCCCAAAATTATCAAAACACGTTTTTGTGCCCCCTATAAAATTTGATATGGTGTGGGTTACGTTCTTTTTCCTTTCCACAGTCGATATATAAAATAATTTTGATTATTCCACGTACTGTGCTACAAACTGTGACTCGTGTTTCGCGTCTTTCAGAGACATCCTCAGACGATCTTACTTTCACAAAGCTTGTTTTAGTACATAGTAAGTTACAATATAATATCAAATACATATTTTCGCCGCACGCTTTTACTTTTAGTCATATGAGACAGTTATTCCGAAATTAATAACTTGCTTTTTTGTTTTATACATATTTGTTTGTTTAATATATATTTCTAAATAAGCTACCTTAACTTGTCACCGTGTATGAACATAATAACATAAACAACAAGAAGAGAATTTGAAGGGGTGTCAAAATAAATAAACCAATACGGGTACCACGACATCTTAGTCCGCCACTGTATAAAACTGATTAATACAATTTAAACAAAACAGATTCGATACGGATCATAGACAATAATAATTGAAATATGACATAGGTAGGAATGCTTTTAAATTAATTCATTTCGTCGTTCAATCAACCGTAAAATATAGGTAGGTATTCCCATATTGGGGTGTTTAAATACTTTGTCTTGTCAAGGACGAAACCAACGAGCCTTGAAAACAAATGGGAACATTGATTGTCGTCATATAAATAACAGGGTAAGTTAATTCAACATGTCCGTACACAAAAAATTCGTCCCATCGAATTAAGTAGACATTTTTTGTGGGTTGCCGATTGAATTAAATTGTTAAGGGGTGTTTTTTTTACAATCGTTTAACATTCCTGTCGAAAATTGAAACGTGGCAACAGTTTATTGTTTTTTTTTTATGATAATTGATAACATCTATTCGACCATTTTTTTTTTTAGCAATCGACGTGTTTTAAGTGGTCGAAAACGGTCGGAAAAAGGTATCACAATTCGGTATAAAGTCGAACTCGGTTATTACGATCACTGCAATAGCGAGATCTCGGATCTTATAAGAAAATATTCGTTGAAATTTTAGCAGCGGTGTGCTGTTAATACGTTAACAAAAAGCTCGCTAATTTTCAAAGCAATTATCGGTGTTTTTGAGAAGGGGGTGTTTTTTTTTATCGCTCCTATGCAATTATATGAAATGTTTAAATAAACAATCGATTGTTACTTAATATATCTACTGTGGAAAGGAAAAAGGACGTAACCCACTTATATCAAACTGTACAGGAGGCGCTAAAAACGTTTTTTGATGATTTTGTGACATATGCAAATTATGAATTATACACAACCATGAAGTGCACAGAGACTTCTAAACTGGTGTTTAATTGACATAATCTTATATTAATTTAAGAAATAGTCTATTAAATAACTTTTATTTCAGTCTTTTTTCTTGGTTTTAATTTTTTTCAAGGTCATCTTTTTCAAACTTAAAAGCTAAATTTAGATACTAATTCGGCATTTTCATCTTGCATCCTTTTGATAGAATGTAACGCTTGGAGGGGTCCTGGCAGGATCGCCATGTAATGGTTGGAGGGGACACCCGGGGTGTCCCCTCCATGTATCTCTCGCCGTTCTAACTCAGGTTCAATAAAACGCTCTTGTTGGGTTGACTTCTGACTCCGAAGTAACTACTACTACTTCTGACTTTCTTTATTGATTTTCCCAATTATTTATACTAATTTCTTAAATGCTACGTTAACAAAAGTCTATATTTTAATTCTATTGTGCTTTCATAATTCGAGGTGTCGTCATTAACAATAGCATCTATCGATATTCTATATTGTTCACACAGCATAATTTATAGGTCACTCGTGCAGTCATGCTGACTGCGTTTTGTAAAACATTACACAGCGACAGCTGACATACATTTCTTATACTCATATATACTGTCTACACAGCACAATTTGCACACCTCATCGTCACAAGAACGTGTATCAAGTTTGATACATTGTGATTATCGAAAAAAACCTGTTTTGAATAAACTGTTGGTTACGTCTTTTTAACTTTCCACAGTCGATATGCAATTTACCGTAAACTTATTATTGTAAGTGGCTAAAATATATAACATGTAAGTCAGCAATTGCAGTTATATACTAAATTTATCTGAGAATGATGTTTTTTCTTAAATTAACAAGGAGTTCGCGCGAACCCCTCCGAGCTTCCTCCAACCCACCACTGAATTTTAATATACACATGGTTTTCTCCATACATTTATTCAGTTTTATAAAGAAATAATTTTTCATTGGCAGCGGACAGATTTAAAAACGTTTCTTTCAAAATTGTCAGGTCCCAGAACTGAAGAGGGGGCTCCTGGGGGCTCGCGCGAGCCCCTTGTTAAATTTTAGCGCGGCTGGCGAGCCCCTTGTTAAGATAAGAAAATCATTCGTCTTAGATCAAATCAGCACCTAACTGCAATTTCTATAGATGGTTAAATTTAATTATGAAACAAGACTTAGTACCCCCTTCATTTTTTCATTCAGCGTGGTGGGCTTCCGTGCCGGACCTCATGGGTTCGAGTTAATCACTAGTCCTGTCTTAGCCTTATCATTCTATCCCTACTACTCTTTTTGGAAAAGAAAGGTTGAGCGACTAAGTAACAAACTGTTCTCGTAGAAAAAAAAACTATTGTTGAGATACCTTCATTAGAAGGCCATATGCTCTACATTGGGAGCGAAAATGGATACAAATAAATGGATAAAATTTACCGTGCCCCTTGTTAAGATATTGGCAGCCCACCGCTACTGAAGAGTCTTTCATGTATTGTTATTTTAAGAAACCGTAAGTTATTTATGAATCACCCGTTAATGATGATGATATACGTTATTTGAGAAAAAGGTGCCGGAACTCAATTTAGAGGACATGGCTTCCAAATGTCGGTAAACGGTGATTTTAACGAGAACTGCTCGTTAATCAGTTGCTATGCCTACCTTTTTTTAACCTTTTCAGACCGCGACGTTTTAAGCTAAAAAAAACCATTCACTCACATACCCACCGCATTTTTTTAATAGGTTTATTTTTTTTTAAACCATGTCCGCTCCCAATCTGGAGCATATGGACTCCTAATGGAGTTTATCTCGACAGAAGTGTTTCTACGAGGAATAGGGGCTAGGGCAGGACTAGTGGTAAGCTAATCGCTCTCGATACACCCCGTTCATAGGATAGGATGGGTGGGAGGGGGGAATTCAAGACATCACAAACATTCATGCCTTTGAACAGAAATTCATAAATCGATTGAAAAATCAATTTATAAAACTGTCCGTATCGGGATTTGAACCCGTGCCCTCCGTAGCCGAAGCCAACAACGTTGACCACTAGACCACACAGGCGGCACTGAATAGGACTGAATTTAAGAACATTAAAAGTTTACTTGTAAAATGATATATATAATTTAATATTTTCAAGTTACATTCGTGGTCTTCAGTGGCCTTACGGTATTCACGCCGTTCGTATGTAGCGGCCACCAGTGGCCTTACGGTACTGAAGCGGTTAAAGACAATAATGATTTTAAGATAGGGCTGGTACAGAACTAGTGGTTAACTAATCGCTCTCGCTTTTCCGTGCTAATTTAAGGATCGGAAGAGTGGGAAAGATATATGTCACAAATACCATCGGCTTCGAACGGAAATCGATCATGTAGATCCAATCTTAGCTAGTTTTGCGAATATTGATTTGAAGCATTAAAAATGTCGAGAAAAAAGGTGCCGTGACGCCGTTAGTATGTACATACATGGAAAAAAGAACTGGGTACAGTGGAACCAACAATTACACTACCCCGAATAACGCGCTAGCTTGAAATATTCGCTTCAAATCCCCCAATTGCACTGCCGCATTTCATTGTCGTTGTTACGAGACGGTCGTCTGTGCGCAGGGGTGGGCTGGAGGGTGCTCGGAGGGGCTCGCGCGAGCCCCTTGTTAGATTTAAGAGAAAACATTATTCTCAGATCAAAGTAGTACATAACTGAAATTTCTCACATATATACTATCTAGGACAGCTTCCAGTATACATAGTAGTACATTTTTAGCCATTTACATTGATTAGTTTATGGTAAACTGCATATTGTTGCATATTATAAGTGTATTAAATAACAATAGTTTGCTTATTTAAATATTGTATATAATTGCATATGAGTGATACATTGCGTTGAGATTAAGCGATCCCTTTGTTAACGTATTGGCAGCCCACCGCTGTCTGTGCGGCGCATACAGTCAACTGTTGGCCAGCGTCTGTGTATTCAACACGTGCCAGGCTATACACGTATAGCCGGGCGACTGTCTATGTGTTGGATTTTGGCTCGATTTGCATTTTATCACTTAGTAACTAAATATTCCGTCCATATTTTTTTTTTTGCAAAACTATGGGAAATCTCAGTTTTGCATTCTTTGCGGAAAAAACCAAATACCTAATTTTGTATGAGATTCACTCCCTCAATTACACTGTCCTGACTTTAGTGTAATAGGGGGTTTTACTGTATTTTAATTATTACCTCATATTTATCTCAACAAAACGATTTTTATTCTTGTTACACTATGGACAGCGGATTTTTTTGTAACTACATATATCAAATAATATTTAAATTAAATGTGACGTAATTGTCGGAATTATTTTTGGTCGGAATTTCAATTTCTTAAGAGTAAATGACCAATTTCGGTTTAATAAAGAAAACATTAAAATAGGTAGGTAAATTATGCTTAATACTTAAACAATTGGCCGCTGATTGCCGTTGATTGTTCAACAGCCATAAAACTCTTATCGTACAAAAAAGGAAAACATTTTATCAACGCAATCAGCGGTCGTTATCCCACAGAATGGGCACAGCCACGCAGTGGCGTAACCGACGACCGCGCACCGAATCATAACAAATAACACACAACGCTGATTTAGGTATTAATAGAAAGGAAACATTTATAAACAACATTTTAAATAAGATAGGCGGATCGCCATTGTTGAATTTATTTCCATGGAGATTAATCGTATCCAGTGGCGGAGTACTCTATAGGCGGATGAGGCGCGCGCTTAGGGCCTCCGAATTTTAGGGGCCTCAACAATAGCTTATATTACGTAACCTATGTACAGTAAAACCCCCATTTACACTAATGTCGGGACAGTGTTATTCGGGGTAGTGTAATTGGGGGAATGAATCTCATACAAAATTAGGGATTTGGTTTCTTTCGCAAAAAAATTCAAAACTAAGACTACCCTTAGTTTTGCAAAAAAAAAATATTGATGAAATATTTAGTAACTAAGTGATAAATGCAAAGCGCGCCAAAATTCAAAACACAGACAGTCGCCCAGCTATGCGTGTATAGCCTGGCACGTGTTGAATACACAGACGCTAGCCAACATTTGACGGTGTGCGCCACACAGACGACCGTCTCGTAGCAACGACAATGGAATGCGACAGTGCAATTGCGAATATTTCAAGCCAGCGCGTAATTCAGGGTAGTATGATTGGGGTTTCCAGTACTTTCCACTGTACTTTATGTTCAAATTTTAATATATTTTTATTATTTTACATTTTTATGCTATCCGAAAGACGAGGCCTCCAAATTTTATTGCGCCTTGGGCATCTCTTGTGCTCAATCCAACACTGACCATACATAATGTAAGTAATTAATTATTAATTAGCTATATCATTGTTTGTTTCTTACCCCCTCTCTGCGTCTGTTAGAAAAAGACAAAAGACTGACTTTTTTTAAAAATTAGTCTCGTAAACCTTGTGATATTAAGTCTGATGATGTTTCATAAAGAAGCGAAACACGTGTCAAATTTAATAACACAACATGTGGAATCAGTGGCGGACTAAGCACATGAGAGACCCCAGGCGCAAATAAATTTGGAGACCCTAATTTTCTGATAATATAAGAAAGTAATTAAAATATGCAATCAAATTAATTTTATATGAACTGGACGAATTTGTTTTTTTTATGATATATTATACAAGTTGTTTGCTGATTATCCCTCGAAAATTTTCATTCTTTCAACATTCTTTGTGATTAAGTATGAAAAAAAAAATCGGTGGTCCGCAGATTACTGTTTTCAGATTTAGAGGTCAGCGGCGTGAAAGAGGTTGGGAAACACAGGCCTAGGGCGCCAAATGACGTTTTTAAATGATAAAAAAATGTGACCGAGTGGTTAGTTACGCCACTGCGCGAGGTGGGACAGTGGTCAAAGCACACAAACATCGATAGCAGTGCGAGGGCGACGAAATTATGAAAACTATCGGACAAGCAACCGTGACGTCACTGTCCGCCATTCCGCGAGCTCTAATTGGTTGTAATGAGGATACACGCTGTCAGCGACTTTTACGTTCAATTTGGTAATATATTAAACAACAAAGCGTGGGTGGGGTAAATACGGGTACCTAAACGTCTCCATTAGATAAGTATATAGTAAATGTGTACGCCTATTGTTTAGGAACAATTTAAGTAATACAGCGATGACATGTAACCTTTTTGTAGGTATTAAAATTCGACTTTGGAAAGGAAAAAGGGACGCAGCCCACACATGTCAAATTTTACAGGAGGCGCAAAAAACGTGTTTTGATTATTTTGGGCCGTATGTAAATTATGAATTATACACATCCTTGAAGTGCACGGATACTTCTAAACTGGTGTTTAATTGACATAAGCTAATATTAATTAAAGAAATTGTTTAGGAAAAACCTTTATTTCAGTCATTTTTCTTGGTTTTATTTTTTTACAAGGTCATCTTTTTCGAACATAAAAGCTTAATTTAGATACTAATTCGGCATTTGCAGCTTGCATCCATTTGATAGAACGTGTATCAAGTTTGATACATTGTGATACAAACAATGCACTGTTGGTATAAACTTTAGTTTATCTATGAACACTGCTAGCAGGGACGTGCCGAGGATATAGGCGAGTAGGCAGTTGCCTAGGTGCGGCAAGTCCTAGGGATCGGCAAACGTTCACAGATTTTTTTAATGACTACATATTTTTGACACGGATTCCGCATTTCCATAGTGTAACAAGAATAAAAATCGCTTATTTTAGTCAAATATGACGTAATAATAAAAATACAGTAAAACCCCCATTTACACTTAAGTCGCGGTAGTGTAATTGGGGGAGTGAGTCTCGTACAAAATTAGAGATTTCTTTTTTTCCGCAAAAAATGCAAAACTAAGATATCCCTTAGTTTTGCCAAAAAAAAAAATATGAACGAAATATTTAGTTACCAAGTGATAAAATACAAAGCGCGCCAACATCCAACACATAGACAGTCGTCCGGCTACACGTGTTGAATACACAGACGCTAGCCAACATTTGACTGTTTCGTAGAAACGACAATGGAATGCGACAGTGCAATTGGGGGATTTGCGGCGAATATTTCAAGCCAGCGCGTAATTCGGAGTAGTGTAATTGGGGGTTCCTCTGTATTGGGGAATGGAAAATTGTGTAAAAAATGTAGTATCGAAGACTTACAAAATATCATTATTGTAGAGAAAAAAATGCTACTTTTATGAGGGACTGGACATAAATCACTTTCATCGCTAGAAATTTCTTGACACTTTAATGTTTTTAGTCTATTTTTGTCTGTCTTGAATATCATTTTATGAGAAATCGTTATACGCTTCTGTCTTTCTTTTTCTGTCTGTTTCGAGCCAATGTTTGAAAAAATGTTTATATAAATCAGTAATAGTTCTACAGTATTTGGTTGACGTTCTTTAAATAGAGACAAGGAAGTCTTAAATTATCATTCAGTTTGAATAAGGTATGTCAGGGCTGTCGAAGTAGTAATTCCTGGTCCAATTAAGGTCCGCTAATGCGCAGTAGATTGCGGAACATCAAATGTCATACTATATTCGATGGAACCGCGTGCGGCTTTGTTTAAATACATTTTTAATAATAATTCACTATAATCCAAGTTTTTTCTAAACTGTTTGTTGCTCAGTCGTTCAACCTCACTTTTTTCAAAGTGAGTAGTAGGGAAAGAAGGATAAGGCTAGAACAGGACTAGTGGTTGGCTAATCGCTATTGCTACCAGTGGCGGTTCTAGGTACTGGGCTAGGTGGGCTAAGCCCGACCTGCATTTTTCACCCAAAACATTAGATGGCTGAATAAAAATGAACAGCAATTCGGCCGCTGAACAAAATAAATACATTTATAAGCGTAACTTACCTTTCCCAAATGAATATAATATCTTTGTTTTAATTTTCCTCTGTCAATATAAGACAATGTTACGTCTACCTACAATCATATTCTCGATTGTGTTTTGTATTACAATTTTAAACTGAGCCGGCATAAAAAAACAATAACCCTATAAATACTTCACAGGGAACAGGAACGTTACGTCACTGGCAACACCACTCAGGGGCTAAATTCTTCATGCCCGTAACCACAGACAATATCATGCAATATTTCTTTACACTGGGGCGCAATCAAGCACGATTAGATTTTTTTTGTATTTGTATGTACGGAAACGTCATCAAACACAAAGGATAGTGTTTCAATCTGTCGAACTTCTGTTGATCGTTGGGGGCTGATCTGATTCAGCCCATTACGCATACTTATGCATTGAAACACAAAACCAATATCGTTGTATTGTATGAAAGTGACAGGTATTGACTTTCAGTGACAGCAAGTGACAGTTCTATACTGCTTTTAGTAGGTACTTGTTATTTCACTTTGAAAGAGACGAATTTAAGGATTCCCTGTTATTATTCTATTATTTCTTAGTTACATTAGCATTGATTTTATTATATAAAAATTTATGCATTGCAGTAGTGTCGTAATATTTGTTAATTTGCTTGTAGATTAATGTATAAAGTGAAGTGGAAATATGCTTTTCTCTAGCCCACCCAAGATTTCAGGTCAGGAACCGCCACTGATTGCTACACCCAGTTATTAAATGATAGGAAGAATGAGAGGAAAGGAAATAATGTGAATTGACATCACAAACACCCAGTCTGCGATCACAACTTTGAACTTTGAATAATTCTCAAATTCACTGTGTTACCGGGAATCGAACCTAGACCTGCGTGATCGGTAGAGCGAGCTCTAACCAACTGGACCACAGCAGGCGACATACCTAAATGAATTATTAATTTTTTATTATATTGAGTTAATTAAACTGTTAAAATATGAAACTATCATTAAGCCTATTCACTCTATTAATGTCATTATTTTCATTGTATCACTTTGTCAAAGAATTCCCAAATTTTAATCATGTAATTACAAAAATTACTTTCAATCCCCATTCTAAATTTATTAATCTGAGATGACTTTTTAATTATATGTTAGATGTGTTAAACATTTTAATTTTGTGCTATTTTAGAATCACTTTTAATGTAATTGGTATTTTCTTTTCAATGCCAATTGTTGTTTATAACTGTTCATTTTTGTATAAATAGCATTGTTAAATTATATTTCTTATCAGTTGACGATGCTCGTAATGAGCGAAACCGGTCCTGACATATTAAATAAAGTGGAATGAAGTACAAAGGAATATTGTGTTTTTACTAATATAATGCCTTTCCACCAAGTATTGACAGTGAACACCCTAAAAGTGAGTTAATTAAACACCAGTTTTTTGTCTCTCTTGTAAAATTTTTCCTGTGAGTTGTACCTTTTTGTGTAAACACTGTCAAATGACAGATGTGTGACACAGCTGTCACATAATACGTTGGTAGCATATTTCTACTTCGCCTGTCAATTCTGTGTAGCATAAACGCAGTTTCTGTCATAAAATATTAATTATTTTTATATTTAATTACCTTAATATTTAAATATTGAAAGCAACTGCTTGAGCGATCCTATCGATAAAACATCTGTCCAGTTGGTTATTGATTTTAAATTTGAATATTATTTTGTTTTATAGGTCAGACGCGTTTATTTGCTTTGGCTTTAATTCTTATTCTATACGTCAGGGTTGCATTTTGCAATACCGGCTAGTTTGTTTTTATTCCGGGATTTTTTTAAAACGAACAGTAGAACCTCCAATTACACTAACCCCGAATTACGCGCTGGCTTGAAATATTCGCCGCAAATTGCCCAATTGCACTGTCGCATACAGTCATATGTTGGCCAGCGTCTGTGTATTCAACACGTACCAGGCTATACACGTATAGCAGGCGACTGTCTATGTGTGCGATTTTGACGCCGTTTGCATTTTATCATTTTAGTAACTGAATATTTCGTTAATATTATTTTTTTTTGCAAATCTAAGGGAAATCTTAGTTTTGCATTTTTTTGGCGGAAAATACCAAATCACTAATTTTGTATGAGATTCACACCCCCAATTACACTGTCCCGACTTTAGTGTAAATGGGGGTTTTACTGTATAAGGTTATTAGATTCGCCGGGAGCTTTAGAGCGGTCACGCACAAACTTTTTATTTCAGTGTGCCGCATGAAAACAAATAATGATGGGTTCGGGCCGCAAGGAAAAATTTAATTCAAGGTTAACTCAGTCCTATCAAATTGTTAAATTCCCAGGATTTTGGAAGTCTCAAATTCCTCGGTGAGTTAAAAAAAAAAACGAGTCATGGTGATATTTTGGGGAAATCGGTAAATTCTTGGGTTTTGAGATTTTGAAAAAATGTGGTGCTCGCCGCCCTACCAATATTTTAGATTGCGCTCTAGGGTCCAAAAAGGTTGGTAACCCCTGTGTTAAGCAAACTTTAGTAAAAATCTTGACAAGATGTGAGTTCCGGCACATTTAAAAAAAAAAAATGCATTGTTTATAATATGTAATTAAAATTTAAAAGATTGTTATCTTAAACATTTCTATGAATCGATTTAATTTTTTTCAATGACGAAAAATTTTGCTAACATTTATTAAATAAATATGCCTTATATTTAAATTGTGTGAAAAAACATTCGAGGGCCGCAAAAAATTCGAAACGGGCCACATGGGACCTTGTGTGTTGTGAGTCACTGCTTTAGAGCAAGGGTGTCCAAACTATGGCCCGCGAGTATCATCAATTCGGCCCGCGGTATCCCAATGAGCTACCTAGGTCATGGCTACCATGGAACTATAAAGCCTCTGTATAGGACTATCCCAACAGATTTTTTTCTACTAGAACTGCTTGTTACCCAGTAGCTCAACCTTTTTTTTTAAGAGAGTAGGAATAGAAAGTATTAGGCTAGAACAGGACGTGGCAATTCCTTTTATCACCCGCTACGGCTGTACATCTGTGTCTGACAAATGTTTCCCGTGGCCTTACGAACGTTATGCGTTGTTTATTTGCGTGCTAGGATTGTCTCAGGAGCAATTCACCAAAGTTTGGCAGTTTGTACTAAAGTGTAAAGCGAAAATTTTTGAATAATACGATGCATTGTGTATCTCTTCGGAACCAGTATATATATATATAGCTGAGAAAAATGTAAGTTTTATCATAGTTCTGATGATGGCGAAAGCCGAAATAGTTACCAATTAACACATATAAAAACTGTAGAACTAAATACGCTGCTATTTTTACCCTATTATAATGGAGTTCTACCAAGTAAATGCCAAGTCAATCTACGAAAAATTTCCCTTACACCAGCGATTTCCAACCTGGGAGGCGCGAACAGTCCAAAATATTTATTTACCCTTCAAAACGTGTCTTTATTGCTATATGAAATAAAGGATGGGGAGGCGCGAAGACATTTTTTTCTTCAAAGGGAGACGCAGTAACATAAAGGTTGGAAACCACTGTCTTACACGATTAATTCCTCTCGTTCATTATTCATGAAAGAACAATCGCAGACGATATGATCAGAATTCTGCATCATGTAACATTTGCATGTCCCCGTATCTATCCGGCCGAGCTTGAATAGCTATAGGAGATAGGACAGGACTAGGAGTAAGCTAATCGTTCTCGTTACACCCTGCTATTTAGAATCGGAAGGGATGTAGGTAATTTTTAGACATCACAAATATTCATGCCTTCGATAAGAAATCGATCGACGAAGAATCGTCAGGTTCATAGTCGAGTGGTCATTGTCTTTGCATCATCACATTATCAACAATTACCAGTAAAAACAATGCTGTTTTTGTCAACCTGGTAAAATAAATGCCCTCACTGACTTATCCCAGTCAACATACTGATGTCGAAGACTCTCATAGTGTACTTAACCACATTTTTGTTACTTACTTCTGCCAGTATGGTATAGGACCAGGAATTTGTTACTTGACATCTTTTGCCAGTTCAGTTTGGTTTTTGAGTGATTCAAATTTGATATTAAAATTCTGTAAAGCACCGTCAATCGAAATCCTAAATTGTAATAACTGTGTCATTTCGTTTTCTTCTAGTACAGGGGTCTCCCAACTTTTTAGCTTAAAGACCACACTGACTCATCCACCAAGTATCAAAGAACAACACCTAGCTAGCTCATCATACCATATCAGCGCTGGGATTCAAACTCTTGAGATCTGGCAAGGATGATGATCACCGCACCACGGAATTGGGAGTCTGTAGTCTTAGGAACAGTGGATGTAGGATAAGTAATCAAATTAAAATTAATAACAATATATTTTTTGTATCAAAATATTTATAAATGTTGACAACAGAAAAGACAAATAAAAAAAATAGAATAACAATTAAAACAAGTGAAAGATTGCCAAAAAGAAAATTTTCTAGCGTTTTGTTTGAAGAAGTTGTTCATAATATAATAAACGATACAGATAATGATTATTTGACATATTTCAAATATCCGAAAGGCATGAATCTGATAATTTGATTAATTACAATAGATAATCAATTTCAGCTGTTCGAATAGATACTTCAGAAAGCGTCGGCACTAATATTTTGAAACAAGCTGTCTCCGATGCATAAAAAAACAAAACATTTTAATCTTATCGGGAATCTATTATATAAAACCTTCCAGCAGGAATGACGTGCCAAAAAAATGCTGTTTTAATGTCCATTTTAAATAGCAAAAGTCAACCGATTTCAAACTGTATATTATCGATGTGACGCCATCGTGACAATCTGACGATGGGCGATGCTCTTGGCCACGCCTAAATTAAACACTCATGAGAATTTGAATTTTATTATCTAAAACTGTTTTTAGCATCAGAACTACTACTACTCGATACAAATAAGTCCGGGAAAGTAAAAGGCCGGTGCGTCCCCGCCGGGACAACGAAGCATTCCGCTGAGATGTCCGGGATCGATTACCATTAATTCGACATACATCTTGCCAAATTTTATTGAATATTGTGTCTTAGGAACGACGCCTCATTCCTTTCAGCAGGGTAGTTAGTTGGATCTCAGTTCTGATGGAATCTTGCTAAGAACCATCACACTTTGGGCTTCCATAATGCTGGTGACGATTACAATTCGTATAATGAAGGACTTGAAACTTGAACTCTGAAAAAAATGAAAGTAAATTTATAAATCTGACTTTGAAATTTGGGACAAATATAACGTATTATTTCATGTAGAAATAATTAAAAAAAATAATAATTTAATGACATTGTTATTCCACTCGTCGTGTAACAAAATGTGACACGTGTTTCGCGACATTGAGAAGCATCATCGGACATAACATCACATGGTTTACGAATATACTAAAAATTGATTTTAATTTATAAGTTATAAATGACAAAATAAAAGTTGGCATTTTTTCGTTTTCTACCTGACGAATTGAGGGGGTATAATACAAACATTGTAAGCCAAAATTACAAAATAATTACCCACATTAGGGAAGGTAAATTTGAAAGGAAATAGATTCGACAATAGTGATCCGCCTATTTTATTTACCAATACTAATTAAATTTGAATCGTTCAAATTATATACATTCACACAGATTCTGCCACTGACGACTTGGGATTCGCCTTTCGGCATCTTCAGGCGTTCAAGTGCACGGATGAACTTGAACCGACGCTTAGCGAATGAATGTTTTGTGTTTATATAAGAAATAAATGCATCACTGAGTTTAAAGCTATTGCTGGCGAAAAGGACGCACGAAGATGCCGAAAGACGAAACCCGGGTCGTTAATGACAAAATCTGTGTGAATGTACATAATTTGAACAATTCAAATTTAATATTGAAATTCCACCAAGCACCTCAGTCGAAATCTTAAATTATACAAATACTGTTTGATTTTTATAAATTACTTTATTTATGTCCAAAAAATCCAAGCTATTCATTTTTAACCTTGTTTTTTACTGGATGGAGTATTTCAACATTTTTATTTTTATCAAAATTGTGATAATTTTTCATCAAATGATTTGCAAACTCTGAAAAATTGTCACTTATACATTCATCATTCTTACATTAAACTGTCCACCCTACATACGCAGCTTAACAGTCTTGACAGGTGAGGTGATAGATGCCGCTCTTAGAAAATGTTTTCAACTTACTCTATACTGTTTCTTCTTCTTTGACCATATTCGCTCCCTACGTGAAGCATATGGCGCCAAGCATCACCGCGAAAGATGGGGTCACCTCACGGTTGGAAGAGGCAGGCAGGGTTGACTCTTTCCAGAGGCATTCGTAGCACGTGACCCAGCCAGTTCCAACACCTCTCTTTAATCATTTACATGACGGGCGCTGTCTTGTAGGTTTCCTAGTATCCGGAATTCTTAAAAATCAAACCAACTGATCTCTGTTATCCGACTAACACGACAGACTGACACGATTGGAAGATTGATTTACAGTTGCATTCCGGAACTATTGGCCCCGAAATTGTCGGTTCCGGAATTTCTGTCTTCATTATTTACATCAGCCTCGGTTCCCACCTCCTGCACGTCATACAGTACGTTGAATGCGTCGAAAGCAGCATCGCTAGGTACCAATTGATTAATCTTCTTTTTAACCATATTGTCGGAGAATATGGTCCACAGAGAGATGACGGAGAGGGTCTCTATCTGAGTGTTGTTCTTTCTGGCGAAGGGATTGAGCACCGTGTTGGGGACAGGGGGTATCTCGCTGTCGGAGTCTTCGTTGCTGCTGTAGTTGTCTCAGAAACCAGTGTCCTCGTAGCCGTAGTCTGGCGACTCCTCCTTTATCTCGTTTTGTTACCGCATTGCAGGTGATCGGATTCTTGTAACTGAAATAAGTACATATTAGTTAAAATACATATTAGATAAGCCGGGCCAACGTGCAAACGTCATTCATTAATCAGACATCTCCAAATAACCTATTTTGAGAAAACTTATATTCAAATTGGATCAATAAATCAAATATAATCGATTTTAATTTTCGCTTCCCATGTGGAGTATATGACTGCCATGCGGCACCTCCATATCTCCCGCAAATTGCTTTGCTTCCTCCCATGACATTCCAGCATTCCTCAGTTCTACCGAGTACATCCTATGGATGGTCGTCCGGGACGACAGAATCCTACCGGTCGAAAGAAGAGGCAGGCAGGATTGAGGCTTTGCGGAGACCCAGCCAGTTCCAATATCTCTCCATAACCACTGTTGTGACGGGGGCATTATCCGACGCAAGCATCTGTTTTCGAATCTAATACCTTCGGACATTTTTATATGACAATTAAGTGCAAGCTTGGTTTTTTGTTCCAGTTACAATCCTAGCACAAAATTGAACAAAGCATAACATTCGTTACACCCAAGAAACATCGAATTGTGGTCATCAGCGGCCTTAATATCGTTTGGATATATCCGGTAGATAGAAGAGATGGCAGACATACCTATTCAAGTTTATCAGTGGATATGGCAGCTTCGTCAAAGTTAGGATTGTAGGTGTCGCTTATCATTTGAAAAAAGCAATGGATCCTATCCTGGAGATCAGGCTGCGACCTCTTCCACTGGAACTCGCAGAGATACCCCTTGAAATATCGGTCACTTCTGCCGTATTTGGGCGCGCTTGCTCGAACTTCCCGCCAAACACGTTCGATATTTTGACTATCACCTCCGACGGTAGTCGGATTCACGAGGTTTATATTGTGTTTATCGATTAACTCTTTAAAACCATCTTTGTCGAGACAGTTGTAAGCATCAAAGCAGCCGGAAATTATTGTTGTCCCGGGTAAAATGTTTCTTTTGATGACAGAAAGTAGAGTATCACTGTCTCGCTGTTTAACGCTACATAAAAATATCCTTTTCGATTCTCTTTCGAACCCCCCAAAAGCAAACTTCCCGTCGATAATTTTCCCTAATATTTTCCGCTTTCGAAATTTGGCTTCTTCTATTTCAACTGTTTTTCCGGCGCCTCCGATTTTTCTTTTGTTTTTCCGTTGCCAAGCGACACAAATGTCTCTGCAAAAAGATGCCCAGTCCCCGAGGGTCTTGGCTGTGATTCCAATTTCGGATTTTATCACGCGCAAGTGTGGCGACGCTAGTACCGCCCAGAACATTACTAATCGAGATATCTGTTGCAGGGAAATGTGCGCGTGTTCGAAGAACGTGTTCTTCCTCGCCGAGAGACTGAAATTGCATCGGCGTTTTTTCGATGCACGACCCGTGGTCACCGTTATGGTCTTTCCGCACACGAAGCGAAAGTCGTACTTTAGCGTGCACGGTACCCGGCAGTACGGGCATAATTTTGCCCTCGCAATTACTCCGTGATCCCGAAGCCACTCCAATAAACGGTCTTGGTCCATGACTATTCCGATAAACTGAGTCATTGTAATTTTACAACCTTCACAACTCATGGTGAAGTATTTACTATACAGTAAGTATACTCTGCGGGGTGCTTCTTAAATATTACAAGCGTTTGTAATATTTAAAAATAACTGACGAATTCCATTTTCGAGCAACAAGCATTATTGTCGTTGCTTTTCATCCATAGAGGTGGATGTATTTTTCATAGACAATAATTTGACTCATGTTGCATGCAATTATCTCGTGTTAATAATTTGTCAATATTTTTATTAAATGTTCAGTATTGATTAACAAATTCCAGCTATATATTAAGCTCAAGCTTGTTTAGTTTCGACAACTAACCTAACCATATATTTTTTTATTAGGGTTTATAAATCAATTAAAAAGAAGGTACTGATTTTTTTTTTGTATTTGTAAATACGAAACAGATTTGTATTGATAATAAAGATTTATTCTTACAATTCGTTTTATTTACAAATATATATGATCATGATAAATTATAAAAAAAATGTTTTTGGAAATCAATTAATTATTAGCTACAAACACGTCCAGTTATGGTAATTTAATGATCCACAAGAAGGCCACAAATATGAATTTAAAAATGTGCCTATTGTGGTTTTGATACATAATATTGACCAAATTTAAGTTATAATACAATGTTTTGTTTGATTCATATTTTAATGTGAGCATTTTTTTATGCCCGTCACAAAAGAAAATACTTACAATGAGTGCTGTTGTCAAGACGTAATAAACGTCTGAGCATATTCATTTATTATATTTATCTAATTAATTGATAGATGTTCCATTCCATTATATTTCAATATTTAAAATTTGATTGTGACAGGAGAAATAATTGAATGGTAAGTAAAGGTTAATCCCATCGGCAAAATGTCAAATGTCGTGTGTATAGCATAGCCGTCAGTAGTACGGATAAGAAAATCGGAATTCCTTTGGACCTGACTCACTAGTCTATGGACTGAGTCATACATCATTAGTGTTGGGCCAAAAATTTTACAAATACCACGTTACTATAATAATATGACAAAAGTATTCGATCATTATTTTTTAAGTAAGATATTATCCTATACAAATAAAAATAAAATATAAAAGACATGTCTTGCAACTGCTTCATAACCTTTAGGAAAAGTTTCTTGAACTGTGGTCTAAATCATAGTTTCTCTAATTTTGTGGCCCCCATACCCGTACACATTAATTTGGATTGAAAGAATAATAATTTCTCAATTCCTTAAACAATTTGCTCACTGGCAGATTTCACAATTTTACCCAGGGATTTATGCGAACGCGAGACCATTTTTTAGCCCCTTCCAGGAATTTTAAAATATTTTGAAACTAATTTTGACAAAAGAAGCTAGCCATTATTTTATTAAATAATTGTAGAATAAGTACTTACATAATAGAGTTTCACTTTTTTTAATACAATGCCTTTTCACTAAGTGTAAACAGAGAACATCTCAAAATATGATGACTTGCTCTATTTGAAAGTATAAAAGATTACCACGGTTTCATATACTTTTGTGAATGAATGTTTTCAAACATAAATTCAACCATATCAATGTATCGATCTCAACTCATTGAAAACAAATATTTTTTTTTTCATACTACATTTAATATGAGGCACTGGCCAATAAAATACCATTCAGAAGATCGCACAGACTTTAAAAAATAAAATAACAATTCCTAAACTCTGTATAGTTTGAGGCAACGATGATCTGTAAATATAAACGTTTTTTTAAGCTTTTCTAAGAAAAACGAGTGGTCACCATCATTCTCATTTAAATTAAATAAAAAGCTCATGTGTTTCAGAGTCACTTTCAAAATATGATTTGCAGCCTTCTAATAACGTTTTGAGATATTTCCTATAAAAAGTATTTTTTTCATATGTTTACAGCATATTATGATATAATGTTATGCACAGCACTATTTCCGTCAATGATTGTAAAATCAAAACTAAATAATGAAAATTCGGAAAGACATAAGCAATAAAAATCAAATGACAAATTAATTCTGATCGAACAATTCACGATACATTATTTTTTTGTATGTATCTTCAATTCAAAGGGTCCCATTAAATACTTTTTGGAAAATAAGGCATTTGCTGTTCTTTCGTTCCTAGTTTTCCTTCCTAGATAACTGTTTGAAAATTATTTAATTTAACCAATGTTTTATTGATCAA
Source organism: Himalopsyche anomala (assembly GCA_031772345.1). Taxonomy (NCBI): domain Eukaryota; kingdom Metazoa; phylum Arthropoda; class Insecta; order Trichoptera; family Rhyacophilidae; genus Himalopsyche; species Himalopsyche anomala. Next base: position 5,007,151 of record CM062843.1, read on the forward strand.
TAATTTCTGTACGTTAAAATGAAGTTTGAAATACAGTACCTAAACATTTTTTTGATTTTTGGGTCGATATTGCTTATATCAGGGTTTCTCGACGGTGGGCCATGTGACCCCCTAGGGAGCCACAGAGATTTATTTTTGTTTTGGGAAACCATAACACAGCTTAGGGGGGCCACGGTTATTGATAAAACGATACAGGGAAGAGCATAATGGTGGACATCACTCAGCTATTTTTCATGGTTTTTGAAATTATAATTTTCATGGGAAGACAAAACAATAGTATGGGGGCCACAAAAAAATAAAGACACTCAAAAGAGGCCACGCTCCCAAATAGGTTGAGAAACACCAGCTTATATCGTTCATAAATTTAGGCTATTTCAATCATCAAATTAATGCGTGGCGTTAAAATCAGGGCTGTGGAATCGGATGTTTATTTAAAAGTCAGATTCGGACTTTTTTCGGATTTAAAAGTAATTAGCCTTTACATAATATTAATTGGTGACATAATTAATATCAATTAAAATTATTCTTGTATCTAGAATGATCTAATCGTAAACATAATGGAAGTAAAATGAAAATTATTGAAAGAATCAATTCACAGTTAAAGTGAGTGTTGTTTTTTACAAACTCCACAGCCCTGACCCACACAAAAAGCTGATTGTAGTAGTAACGAAGAAATGTTATGTTTTACCTAGAAAGCAAAAACATTTTCCCATCTCTATTCTCTTTGACACCGCGACCTGAAGTGAATTGTTATCTCTAATGGAGGACACGCCCGCCGATGTTTTGTATTTTTATCGCTTAATTACCCAAAATAATTAATAAAAAACATTATTTACGTAAACAATAATAGTGCGCCCAACATCTGAGAGGATTCTTTCAATTGGACTATTTGAATTTCGAACAGAAACGATGTGAGTAAAAACAGAAACAAATGAAGCCAACTCGAATATCTACTGTCATTCGCATTGTTTTTGTGACATTTACAACTAATTTTATGGCATACGAATGTTTAAAATGATTATATTTACATTATTATATTGCAGAAATTGCATATTAAAGTATTCTAAAATGTATACTTTGTGTGTTTTAGTATTATATCTTATCTCTGACTTACATTATTTTTATCAATAGTGTCCAGACATTCTAAATTATGTGCAACATGCTTTTCTTAAGTAATTTAAAAACAGTCATAGATATAGAATATTGTCATACAAATCTATCTAAAAATAAGCTTTACTCTTAAATCAGTATTAGACGTGAAATTTCTAATCAATTTGAATTAGAAAAGAAACACGTTAGATCGAATTTAACAAGGAAAATTCGAAGTAGAGGAAAAACAAGGTAACATCGTATCGAGCCAATCTACCTTTGACGTTAAAAAAACATAGTAACTTCTTCGAATATCTTTATTATTATGAATATTAGTTAATACTTTCTATTCCGGATAACAAACATTATCTTTATTATGTATGCCAATTTTTTGTTGCTGTATTTGCTGTGACCCGTCACGTTACCCAAACGCACCAGACAGGTCATGCTTGAATTAGAATATGACATGCATGAAAACACTAGTAGAACATGAAAGTATTTGTGCGTTGTTACTTTACCCAAACGCACCAGACAGGTCTTGCTTTAATTAAAATACGACATGCATGAAAACACTACACACATTTAGTGATTAGTGATTGCGTGAAAAATCAGGTAACATTGGGTGGCAATAAACCAGAGCTGTGGAGTCGGTTAAAAAAAACACGACTCCGACTCCAAAAATTTTTTTTTCTCAATAATTTCATTTTATATACCTATTGTGGTTCGAATACACATCATTAAATATTTTTTAAAAAAATGGGTCGTATGATTTTTCCGGACAAAAGCACTAGTCTTGCCCCAGCCCTATCCTTCTATACCTACTACTATCTCTGGAAAAGATATGTTGATCGACTGAGAAAACATCAGTTCTCGTGGAAATGTTTTTTTACTCGGTTCGTAAAGGGCCAGCAAGGTATCGGAAGTATTTTTTAACACCGTAAGAGAAGTGTTACGTAAAACTTCAATCTAATCTTAATAAAAAATCTAATTATTTGAATGAAATTGCTGAAGTTTTGCCATTATAAATGACCACGTGCTCTGGATGTCATTCTGGTTTGTAAAGGTTATATATCAAAACAGAAATGATACAAACGTATAAAGGTGCGTTTGTTTACTTTGTAGCCACTATCATATTTTGTTTACTGAATGACGCATTCACTATCCATTGACAACTGATTTACTTTTAACGTTTAATCTTGTAAAATGTAACAATTCTCAATTTTATTATATGGTCATTTGGCTTCTGTTGCACGCTCAAAGGGTTTGGATCCTATTACAGACAGTTAAATAAATTAATTCATGTATTCAAGGCATCGTTGTTTGTGATGTTCAAATCTCTAATACAGTGGAAACCCCAATTACATTACCCCGAATTACGCGCTGGCTTGAAATATTCGACGCAAATCCCCCAACTGCACTGCCGCATTCCATTGTCGTTGCTATGAGACGGTCGGCTGAGCGGCACATACAGTCAAATTTTGGCTAGCGTCTGTGTATTCAACACATGCCAGGCTTTACACGTACAGCGGGGCGACTGCCTGTGTTGGATTTTGGCGCACTTAGTAAACTAAATATTTCGTCCATATTTATTTTTTTTGCAAAACTACGGGAAATCTTAGTTTTGTATTTTTTGCGGAAAAAACCAAATCTCTAATTTTGTACGATATTCACTCCCCCAATTACATTACCCCGAATTACACTGTCCCGACTTTAATGTAAATGGGGGTTTTACTGTACGAGGCTTAGCGAGTGTTATTACCTAACCATTCGTCCTGCCATGGCTGTATTCTTCTCTTGGTCTTTTTTTTCTCATATTCGCTTCCTTATACACAGCATATGGTCACCACTTGGTTCTTCCAATACACTTCCCCTAGCATCTTTGCTTCCTCCCAGGTCACCCCAGCGTCCTGTAGCTCCGCTGAAGATATCCTATGGATGTTTATCGGTGGCCTTCCACAACGTCGAGATCCATCCAGTTGGTAAAAGAGACAGGCAGGGTTCAAACTCTTTTGGACCATCCCCAGTACATCTCCACCGTTGCTTTTTTATTTGTTACTAACAATCAGTTCTCGTAGAAAAACATCTGCTGAGATAAACTCCAAAAAGAGTGATAGACACGGGTTTTTTTTTAATCCACGTCTGCCCCAATGTGGATCATATGGCTTTTCGAATGAAGGTATCTCGACAAAAGTTTTATTTACGGGAACTGTTGATTAACCTCTTTTTATATTTGAAGAGAGTGGCGATAGAAAAGATAAGATTAGGAAAAGACTAATGTTAGCCAATTGCTGTCGCTCTGTTATTTTGGGATTGGATGGGTAGGAACAAACATTCTTACCTTCAAACAGAAATCGATTGTAAAAATGCTGTTCCTACTGGGATTCGAACCCGTGAGATTCGGCACTGAAGTCAACCGTATTGACCATCGCGCTACGGAACTGATAAAACAGTTTAAAAAATAAAAATGTATTAGAAAGTATGTATTTATTTTTTCCAGATATTGAATCCGAGTGTAAAGTGAATTGTCAAAAATGTCTGATCACTTTGGAACGCTGAGCCTGAAATGGGATCCCAAAAACTTGGAGATCAGGACCATGTCCGTCGAGAAGACCCTGGAGCCTCTGGTGCTGCAGGTCACTACCCTGGTCAACACCAAGGGTCCCAGTAAGAAGAAGAAAGGTGATTATAAATGAAAATATTATCACATTTAATGCCAATTGTTTATCGCTTTGTATTTCTTTTTAACCCGTAACATGCCATCCTAAAAAAACACTTTCCCTGCCATGATGGCATCTCAGTTTCACTGTTTATTGACAGTATTTAAACCTAAGTTAGAAGCTAAAAAATAATTTAAAAAATGTATACATGCTAGAATACCTAAAATGATAAATGCTTATTGACAATATTAAGAGAAATATTGAATGATTTAATGGCTCAACTATTTACGATTGCATCATGGGCATGGAGGTGTTAAAGCAGTGTTTTAAAGAGACTTAACTCTTTGAGGAGTATGACCGGGTATATATAATATATTGCCATTCATTTATAAAGGTTAAAATACAGATCAATAAAAGGTATACAGCAATAAACTGTTTCTTATTGTCTTGTTGAGAAAATACGGTAAATATCAAAAGGCTGACATGTCATTTTAATAAATATTTCAGGCAAATCAAAGAGAGCTAGTGCCCTGGTGGGCACCGTGGAGAAGGCCACAGAGAATTTCATCGAAAAAGGGGAAGTGATTGCCTACGAGAACCCGGACATCACCCAGGAGATGCTGGCGGCCGTCGAAGAAGTCAGGAAAACTGGTGAGCAATTCTACTACAGTGGAACCCCGATCTACCATTCTCGCATTGTTCGTTTTCCCGCATGGATCGTTTATTTTTAATAGTCCCGGCCAAACACTCATAAGAACAATGTAATAGAATCCCGCATTAATCGTTCCCCGATTTACCGTTTTCCTCGATCTATCGTTTAAATATTTTGGTCCCGTCACGAATATTATCCCGATTGACCGTTTTCGTTGAATATTTTTCATGAATAGTTTTGCCTCGCATTTCGTTTTGCGTTTTTTTTTCAGTGGAACCTCGATCTACCGTTCTCGCTATTTCCTTTTTTTTTGCATGGATCGTTTATTTTTTACCCTTCCAAGACCCTGTCATAACAATATATAATAATTCCACGTGTATCATTCCCCAATTTACTGATTTCCTCGATCTATCATCTAAATATTATCGTTCCGTCCCAATTATTATCCCGATTGACCGTTTTTGGAGAATATTTTTTTTTCACTCAAATAGTTTTACATTGCAATTAGTTACATAAATAAATAAGTTTTTTGAAAATTTAAACATTTTTTTGGTATTATATGAAGATTTCCCGTATTATAGGTTTCCCGCATTATTCGTTCATTTATAACGGTCCCTTGAAAAACGTAGAATCGAGGTTCCACTGTACTTACATACTCAATGTCGCCACACCCAAACTAAAGAATAGGGTAACTTCATTTTTGTTTATATCCTAGGACTGATGACAGTACTTTGTACAATGAAACTATGCGCTTTTTGTGTCACGTGAATTCCATCCGCAACTTGCGTGCGTGGACGGCTACGACTTATAGCGTAACAACGTTAATTGTGTTAAAACTTTTGCCGGAAATGTCACATGAAAAAAATCTTCAAGACTTGGTTGCATGCACTACAGTGTGCAGAATGACGAGTAAAACAATTAAATGGAGTTGAAAATAAAAGCTTCAATCTATCAGATTCAATTCTTTTTCCATAAAGCACAGTGAATTCCTTGAAAGCCTTATAATTTGCCTTAGATGCAACCAAGTTGGCTTGACCGACGGGGCCGACAGATAGTCGTATCGTCTTGAGCAATTTTTCCCGCTCAATATTCAAGTCGGCATTTTGAATTATATACCCGCATTTAAATGTAGGACTATTTACTGAAAGATCATCATTTATATTAATTAATTTTCTGTTTTAAAGGTGGAGCCATGTCTCTGGCAGCTCGGGAGTTCTCTGAAGAGCCGTGCGCGTCGGCAAAGCGAGGGGCCATGGTACGAGCTGCCCGAGGGCTTCTCTCGGCAGTCACCAGACTCCTGGTCCTTGCCGATATGGTGGACGTTCATCTGCTGCTGAAAAGTCTACGTGTGGTGAGAAACTCTCGATCATTGCTGACTTAAAATTATTACATACAGTGGAACCCCCAATTACACTACCCCGAATTACGCGCTGGGTTGAAATATTCGCCGCAAATCCTTCAATTGTCGTTGCTACGAGACATCGTCGTCTGTGCGACGCATACAGTCAAATATTGGCTAGCGTCTGTGTATTCGACACGTGTCAGGCTATACAGGCATAGCCGGGGCGACTGTCTATGTGTTGGATTTTGGCGCGCTTTGCATTATATCACTTAGTAACTAAATATTTCTTAAAAAATTTAAGAAAATCTTGGTTTTGCATTTTTTGCGGAAAAAACCAAATACCTAATTTTGTATGAGATTCACTCCCCTAGTTACACTACCCCGAATTACACTGTCCCGACTTTAGTGTAAATGGTGGGTTTACTGTTCTTTATTTAACCCTCCAAGGACGAGCGTGACCATATGGTCACAGTAAACACCGTTGTCTATTGATCCCACTATTCATCCTTTTTCTACCTGAATATCGTTGCTTTCGCTCATATTTGGTTAAGAAGGGTACAGACTTCAGTTAGTCATCAGCCGTGGGGACAGAAACGGCCACCAAAAGCACATGCGATTTTTTTAATTTCCGTTATTTTTAATAGACTTTTTGAAACTGTTAGTTATTTTTTTGTTATCAAAACATCAAATTATTTACAGTTCTTTTGCTAATATATTTGTATTGAAATTATCTTGATCTAAAGAGGTCAAATTGTAAATATTTTAAAAAAATTCACATTTAGCTATATTTCAACCCCGAATGGTTGCGTGCCCATACGGTCACTTTTGTCCTTACTAATGTCTGTACACAATATTACACGGTAATAAAAGGATGAGCATGACCATATAGTCATGCGGGGTTTCCATACAACGACTTTGCGTTTTTTTTTTTTTGTCTTTCAAGGATTTTGACATCGAAAATCCCAAGAATTTACGACATTAAAAAAATTAACAGAATTAGAGAGTTGGCCAGGAGGCCACAGGTTCCCCATTCCTGGTCTATATGCTCCACATTAAGAGCATAGATGGTTTAAAAATAAATAAATTACTAATTTTAATAGTGCGTTTTTGGTAACAGCATTTGCATCTGCGTATCTTTATTTCAGCATGCCCTAATTGAGTCTTTGTTAGCTGCCATGATTTGCTACTGTAAATAAGCTAAACATTAATTTACAGGTTGAAAACGACTTAAACAAATTGAAAAATGCTTCTTCGCAAGGGGAACTCTTGGAAAACATCAAACAGTTCGGCAGAAACGCAAGTATGTAGTTTTTTTTTTTATTAATTTTCTTTCCTTCCACCTATATCTATCATCCAGTCCATTGTCGCCTGCTGTGGCCCAGTTGGTTAGAGCTCGCTCTACCGATCACGCAGGCCTGGGTTTGATTCCCGGTCAGATCTCTGTAAATTTGACAGCTGTGTCGAACATCTGTCATTTGAAAGTGTTTAGACAAATAGGTACAAAACTGGTGTTTCATTAACTCAATGTAATATAAATTGAATAATTTGTTTAGGTCTGTCGCCTGCTGTGGTCCAGTTGGTTAGAGCTTGCTCTACCGAACACGCAGGTCTGGGTTCGATTCCCGGTCAGATCGCAGTGAATTCGAGAATTATTCAATTCAAAGTTGTGATCGAAGACTGGGTGTTTGTGATGTCAGTTCACATTGTTTCGTCTCCTCCCGTCCTTCTGATCCTAACTAATAACTGGGTGTAGCAATAACGATTAGCCAACAACTAGTCCTGTTCTAGCCTTATCCTTCTGTACCTACTACTACTCACTTTGAAAAAAAAGTGAGGATGAGCGACTGAGTAACAAACAGTTCTCGTAGAAAAAAAACTTCTGTTGAGATACGTCCATTAGGAGGCCAGCGGACATGAATTAGAAAAAAAAATGATTTAATTGGTAAAACTCCATTATAATATGGTGAAACAGTATCAAAGTATTTTAGAACTAATGTTCTGATGATGGCTCAATCCGAAATAGCTATCAACCATATATTTGTGGAACTACAGTCATTAACCCTTTAAGGAGTGAGTTATTTTTTATTAAATTAGGCTCTTTCTTATATAAAAAGGTTTTTTTTTTTGGAAATCAATCTGGGAATAATTTTATCTATGGGCATGTGACGCTTTACTGGCGTCGATTCCGGGAAGGGAATCGATCCAAAATATCCCCGTTAAGGTTAAAAGAAAGGAAACATATAAAATAAAGTAGGCGGATCGCCATTGTTGAGTTTATTTCCGTTGGAATTTACCTTACCTAATGTATGTAAATAATTTTCAATTAATATTATCATTGTTTGTATCTTACCACTTCCCTGCGTCCATTAGAAAAAGACGAAATACCCAATTTTATTTTGTAATTTTTAACATAAGAATTAAAATCAATTTTGATTCTGATGATGCGTCTCAAATAAGCGAAACACGTGTCACATCTTGTTACACAACAAGTAGAATAACAAAATTATCAAATTATATTTTATAATTAAAATGACTTTCTTATGAACGGGGCGTATCGAGAGCGATTAGCTAACCACTAGTCCTGTCTTAGCCCTATCCTTCTATTCTTACTCACTTTAGTAAAAGAGAGGTTGAGCGACTGAGTAACAAGCAGTTCTCGTAGAAACACTTCTGTTGAGATAAACTCTATTAGGAGTCCATATGCTCCACATTGGGAGCGGACATGGTTTTTAAAAAAATAAAATTAAAATGAACTTCCACAAACTTACCATAAATCGAGTATTTTTCAACAGGTGATGTAGTGGTACAGTAGTAAGATATAAAGAAATATTCTCGTAATGAACCAGACTATACCAATATTCATATGAATACACTCTGACGGACCCGAAAAAATCTATTCATATGAATTTTATAGTGGTACTGACGCGATAGGATGTGCTGGTTTTTTTTGTCCTTACAATGGCCTTTCCAGGAATCGAACCCGCAACCATCTGATCACAGATACGGACAAACTTTTTTTAAAAAAAAGTTGAATATTGTGCTCAACCAGAATTTGTTGTTTTTTAGACGAGCTTATGAATCAGGCTGCCAAGCGTCAGCAGGAGCTGAAAGACCCTCAGATGAGAGACGATCTGGCTTCGGCTAGGGCCGTTCTGAAGAAACATTCCACGATGCTGCTCACCGCTTCCAAGGTATTTACCACTCTACTATGAGTTTCAATTTTTATTCGGGTAATGTCCGTCTTTTGTCGAGTTCGTAGTGCAGCGGTCAACGTCAATGACTTCCGTGACGGATCTCACCATTTTTTCTATTTGACTGACTGAAAATTTATTGCCGCCTGTGTGGTCGAGTGATCAACATCGTTGACTACCGCTACAGAGGTTACGGGTTCGAATCCCAGTACGGGCAGTTTCATAAATTGATTTTTCAATCGATTTATGAATTTCTGTTCAAAGGCATGGATGTATGTGATGTCTTGAATTACCCCCTCCCACCCTATCCTATGTACGGGGCGTATCGAGAGCGATTAGCTAACCACTAGTCTTGTCCTAGCCCTTTCCTTCTATTCCTACTCTCTTTGGAAAAAGAGAGGTTGAGCAACTGAATAGCAGTTCTTGTAGAAACACTTCTGTTGAGATAAACTGCATTAGGAGTCCATATGCTCCACATTGGGAACGAACATGTTAAAAAAATAATAATTTACTCCCGCCTTCCAATCCTAAGTAACGGAGAAATCGAAGGCGATTAGCTATCTACTATTTTTGGTCTTAGCTCTATTCTATTATCCCTACTCTCTTTGAAAAAGAGAGCTTGAGAAACTAAATAACAAGCAGTTCTCGTAGAAAATTTTACGTTAAGATACCTCCGTTACGAGGTCATAAGCTTCAGATTAGGAGTGAACATGATTAAAAATAAAAATGCCCAAGACAACTTCAACACTGCCTGTCCCATGTCCCGGGGTGACCTAGGAGGAAGCAAAGAGACTGGTGAGGCACACAAATCTTGGAGGAGCCATGTGGTGCCCATATGCTCCGGCTAGGGTGTGGATATGGTTATAAAGGAGACGCCTGGCCTCTGATTAACAAATACCAGATCTCAGTTACCGAACGATCCGTATTGATTTTCAATTTTGTCATTGCAGGTGTACGTGCGTCACCCTGAACTAGCTGCGGCGAAGGCGAATCGCGACTATGTACTGCGTGCGGTGTGCGAGGCCGTCAACGCCATTGCTACAGTGGCGCAGGGGCGCACCCCGCAGGCGCCGAGGGCCCCCGGACCCGGAGAACTGGCGCACGCTCTCGACGACTTTGACGTGAGTTTTCATTCGCCGTTGAAGCTAATTTCGGGGAACGTAGAATCTGTTTATAACTATTTGAATATATTTTTTTAACTTTCTTTTCTTGACAACTTATTGTTAACGCATTGGCTACTGGTGACGCGGAATACGCGTCTTTAGAACGTCATTCCGTACAGTCGATATTAACCCTTTCCGGTCCTATGTCGAATGTCATTCGACATTTTTTTCTTTATTGGTATCGAGTTAAAATAAGTTCAAATGTATTGAATATATTTTTTTTTCCACTCGAATCTATTACAGCGGTATTCTGAGCAAAGAATCAAATGGTTTTTATGAACATTGTAATGTGAAACCGTATGCCTGCAATGGATACAAAAGGGTCGTTTTAGGGGCTGGGTCGGCTCACGCAGCTCGGGCGCTAAGTTCTACATTCTTCTTTCCAACAGTAACACTTGCCACGTGCACTTGAAAATTAATACCGATATTTACTATTGTTCTAATAATTCTAACCTTGCAAAAATGCCCAAAATTACAAAAAAAACGCAAAAAAGCAACTTGATACATATATATCATACTTGAATTTTTTTTAAATGTAAATAATAAGGTTATTATTTTGATATTTAGAAAAAATTATACTGTTGCTATAAATCTAGAAAAAAAAAAAAATTGCAAATATTAGTTTCCCTCGTGATACTGTAAATCTATTGTGGACCAGGTGGAATATTTTTTCATTTTTTTGTGGACCGGAAAGGGTTAACAGTTTGTAACTCTTTGAACATAACACTTATTGTTAACAAGCCATCTTTTAAATGGGCCCATTAGAGGTGAAGTGAGTTGAGTTGTATTTTAAATAATTATGTATTAACAATATAGATGCGTTGTAATATTCTACAGGTCTTAAAGTATCGTAAAAGTGAAGTGACGTCATTTAATACGCATTGCAATAGTGTTATCTCCGTAAAATAAAAATATGCAATCCACCAAAACACCAAGTAAAGACGTGATTGTACTTAAAAGTCCATGAAAAAAGTTTTACCAGTTGGTTTACTTCACCTCTCGAGGGCCCGTCAATCTTAATTTTGTTTACCTTTGGCAATGTCGGCAATTATAAACTAAAGCCACTTAACTCACGCGATATTTTATTACCCTTTCCAACCATGAACGATAACAAAACGCGCCACAATGGCATGTTGATATCGATAGAAATAGAGCACTTATGCCGGGCGATTAAACCAGAACTCTCAGACATTTGGAATTTGATTGAAATTAATTTATAATAGTATAACTACCAAAGTCAACAAAATAATATTACACAACTGTTGGACATTCATTCATGGGCGAGATTATTCAGCGAGTTTTTTTAAACTTATTTTCATTTTAAAATGAGAGCCATTGATTTTGCAATCTATCTTGTCACTGTATAGTGCAGGGGTGGGGAACCTTTTCATTTCTAAAGGCCACATTCATTTATCTGATTCATCATAAGACCGCAGTAAAGAAAACGTTTACACCCCCTCCCCTGTTTTTTTTATGACTCATGATTTTTATCATCAACGTTAACATTTTGATCATGTCAAAAGGCCGCGTCAGACTAGCCAAGAGGCGGCAGGTTCCCCTTGCACTGGATTAGTGCAATTTATGGAGTAAAAAACCAGGATATTTACCGAAACGGTAGTCGAAGAAATTGCCGATTAATATCTTAAAAAATCATATCGAGTTATGTATTGCAGGAACGCATGGTGATGGAGCCGCTCGCCTACAACGAAGTGAGGACAAGACCGTCGCTTGAAGAACGCTTGGAATCCATCATATCAGGTGCCGCCCTCATGGCGGACTCCTCGTGCACAAGGTAATGCCATGGTCTTCGATTATTTAAATCGTTTCCCTTCCTTCCATTACACACAGTCATTATTTGAACAATGAGAACAATGAATTAGCCAATTTTTTAATATATTTGGCTTACTAATACTTACGGTATATGTATTGTCAATGTCCTTGGCTTCCATGTCGGACGTCACGGGCCCAAAACGAACAGCATTTTTTGATTTATTGATTTCTGTTTGCGATGTCTTAAAATTCCAATCCTAAAATAACGGGAGTGTATCGAGGGTGATTAGACAGCCACTAGTCCTGTCCTAGCCCTATCATTTTCTCTCTTCGAAAAAAAAAAATTTAGCAACTTTGTAACAAGCAGTTCTCGTAGAAATACGAATCTTAGGGGCCCTCAGAAATACCTTATATAATACAATCCATGTACAGTGGAACCCCCAATTACACTACTCCGAATTACGCGCCACAAATCCCCCAATTGCACTGTCGCATTCCTTTGTCGTTGCCACGAGACGGTCGTCTGTACCGCGCATACAGTCAAATGTTGGCTAGCGTCTGTGTATTCAACACGTGCCAGGCTATACACGCATAGCCGGGCGACTGTCAATGTGTTGGATTTTGGCGCACTTTGCATTTTATCACTTAGTAGAAATATTAGTTTTGCATTTTTTTCGGAAAAAACCGAATCCCTAATTTTGTATGAGATTCACTCCCCCAATTACACTACCCCGAATTGCACTGTCCGGACTTTAGTGTAAATGGGGGTTTTACTGTACTTTTGTTCAGATTTTTATTTATTTTTACTTTTACTTGGAAAATAGAACCTCCAAATTTTATTGCTCCTTGGGCTTCTCATATGCTTAATCCGCAACTGCATATAGTCAATGAGGAATCTTTTACAGACGATAATCATGTAACGTGATGACGATGTGTGAATTTCGATTTTCAGAGACGAGAGGCGAGAGAGGATCGTCGCCGAGTGCAACGCCGTACGGCAGGCTCTTCAAGACCTGCTCCAGGAGTACATGACGAATGTAAGAGTTTATTTTCAAAAATATTCCTTAGAAGTTAACCAGACACTTTCTTTTCACGGTCTACTAAAAAGAATAAACACTATATATATATTTTTTGTCCATATTCGCTCCCTAGTCGGAGCATATGGCCACCGCATGATTCCTCCGTGATTATCCTTCCCCCACCAGTCTTCCTGCTTCCTCCCATGTCATTTCAGAGTCCCGTAGCTCCGCCGAGTACATCCTATAGATACAGATATCTTACACCAATTATTTGTTCCAACATGATATAAGAGACGGAAATAACAAACAATGGGGTTCATTAGATACCGACGCGCTCGACATGTCGGAATTTTTTAGCGATGAAACTGATTCACGTCCAGTCCCTCATAAAAGTCCCCAACAACCAATCTTCAATTTTTCTTTGAAATCGCTTTTATTACACGGTTGATAAATTCCACATAATATTGTTCTTTATATGTATTTTAATTAAGAAAAAAAAATGTTATTCGTCGCTGCTTATTTACATACAGGGACTTTTACGAGGGAATGGACATGAATCACTTTCATTAGTAATGTCTGACCCGTCTAATGTGCTAGGAACTAATGAAGCCTTTTGTTTGTTACATATTACTGTTTTGTGTTGTTATTAGTTGTTTTAAAATCGTGTATGTAGATGTATGCTTGCGTCGGATAATGGGGGTGTGGTGGTTTGATTTCGAGAGGAACTCGGAGATTAAGGAAAGTACAAGACAGCTCTGCGTCATGTCAGTAGTCATGGAGAGGCGTTGGAACAGGCTGGGTCACGTGCTAAGGATACCACCAGATATCTTTAATCCTGTCTGCCTATTCTTCCGACCGTCAGGATACTGTCCATAAGATGTACTCGACGGAACTGAAGCAAAGTGATTGGCGAGAGGCAGGGAAGCATGGAGGTGCCGCATGGCTTCCATATCCTCCACATAAATAGAGAATATGGTCAAAGAAGAAGATGAATGTATATAGATAGTTCTGCTAGCACTTTTACTAATATAGTATTTGCTGCGTCTTATTTCAGGCCGGGAACAAGGAGCAGTCTGACGGTCTGGAGCGAGCCATCGATCAGATGTGCCGCAAGACACGCGACCTGAGGCGCCAGCTGCGGAAGGCCGTCGTTGACCACGTCTCCGACAGGTGAGGGATTCGATTGCCGTACAGATTTTCTCTGTGCGTACAATGCTAAAAAATACATATTAGCCTTCGAGTAGTGAAGTGAGGTGACCTCAGTTTTTTAATACTTTAAGACAGGCGCGGGGAACCTGCGGCCTTGTGGCCAATTCTGTAATTCTGTAAATTTATGTAAATTCTTGACATATTCTGACCGTAGAGTCCTATTTCCGGCCAAAGATGCCCTACTCAATGTTTACTGCGGCCTTACGTCGAATCAGAAAAACGAATGCGGCCTTTAGAGAAGAAAAGGTTCCCCACCCCTGCTTTAAGACATCGAGAATATTATAGCCCACTTCACCTCTCAGGAGCTCATATTTTTTTATTTCTTTAAGAATGTAACAAATACTGATAATTAACAATTGGCAAGGAAGTTGGTCTACTATGTAAGATTTTAAAATTATTCCCTGCTTTGAATGCATTTGCAGTTTCCTCGAGACAAACGTGCCGCTCTTGGTGCTGATGGAGGCCGCCAGGAACGGCCAGGAGAAGGAGGTCGAGGAGTACGCTGTTGTGTTCACGGAACATGCCAATAAACTTGTCGAGGTGAGAATTTGCGCTGCTAAAGACAAATCGGAATTCGAAGCTTATTTATTTATCTTTTAACGTAAAAGGAAATACATGGGATTGTGGCTGACGCCGCAGCACCATGTATTCAGCAAGGAATTGGAAATATATTATTGTTATTTATGTAGACATTCACCTAACTTGTCAATGCATTTTTCTAGGTTGCCAACTTGGTGTGCTCTATGTCCAACAATGAAGACGGCGTCAAGATGGTGCGCCACGCTGCCATACAGATTGAGAACCTGTGTCCTCAGGTATTTCTTTCTTAACTCGATGGCTGCCACAGACGAGATATCTCGTAAAATTTTTCGTGCTCAACACGCCAGAGATGAGTTATCACGTCGATAACTAATTAAATTAATAGTTGCAAATTATAGCCGGCGTGCTAGATAATTACTATTAATTATCTACGGCAGCTAAAAGGCTATATATATATAAATCTAAATCTAAAAGTAATGTAAAACTAAAAATACTTTTTAAATGTATATTGTTTTAAAAAATGAAATTCGGTACTTCCTTGTTTGACGCCAGGCGGTGAAACCTTTCCATATGATATGACACATTACATGAGATGTGGTCATACTGCCTTGGACACGGATAAAAAATAAATAAATTAGCATTTGCGATGTTCAAAATAACCGATAATTATAATCTACCCACATAATTCATTCAAACTCGTCGACATCAAGGGTCGTAAGCGACAAAACTCGTGGAAAAGTACAAAATTCAAATTTACTAAAAGTGATTTATCGTTTTTTTTTTCCAAGGCGTGGATGTTGGTGATGTCTAAGAAAATTCGTCTCACCCTTCCAATCCTAAAAATAACAGGACATAGCTAACCACTATTCCTTTTTTTACCGTATCTTTACCATCGCTACTCATATCAACAAAAAAAAACTGTTAATTTAATTTCATCATAATTTCATAGAATAACAGGCAGTTCTCGTAGAAAAACTCCTATTGGTATACCTCCATTAGGAAGCTCCAGATTATGAGCGAAATTTCCGCTGCGATCCTAATACACTAATCCAACATAAAATATTGTCTATGATGAAAATAATGCAATTGGTTTTTCTGTGTGTCCAGGTGATTAATGCGGCCAGGGTCTTGGCAGCAAGGGCGCGGTCCCGTGTGGCCCAAGAAAACGCCGAGGTGTTCTCCAGGGCTTGGGAAATGGGTGTGAGGCTGCTCACGGAGGCCGTCGACGATATCACCACCATCGATGACTTCCTCGCCGTCAGCGGTCAGTCGAACGCCCATTCGCATATTGATTGTTTTATCATTGAATATTTTAAGATTTCGACCGAAGGCGCTTGGTGGAATCTCAATGTTAAATTTGAATCGTTCAAATCATGTTCAAGTTCATCCGTGCACTTGAACGCCTGAAGATGCCGAAAAGCGAAACCCGGGTTGCTGGTGACAAAACTTCTACATAATTTGAACGATTCAAATTTATCATTGAATATTTATTTGAGTATGAACAGCATTTTTTTGATCATGTGTTTGTGATGTCTAAAAATTTTCTCTTCACTGTTCCAATCCTGATATGACGGGGTGTAGCGAGAGTGATTAGCCAACCGCCAGTCCTGTCCTAGTCCTATAATTTCTATCCCTACTATTCTCTTCGAAAATGAGAGATTGAGCGACCGAGTAACAAATACTCCTGTTGAGATATACCTCCATTAGAAGGCCGTATGCTCCACATTGGGAATGGACATGGATAAAAAAAAGATTGTTAACACAATGAAAGCGATTCATGTCCAGCCCCTCGTAAAAGTCCCCGTATGTAATCAAGTAGTAATGAATAGTTTTTCTCTTAACCTTCGAGTTCCTTTGGGGTGCATTCACATTGAAAAATTCTTTTTATTTCAACCATTCGCTTAATACCAATAATATCTCGCCGATATTTATTGTCATCTACAATAGTGTCTTTTTGATGCCTCGGACCCCGAAATATGAAAACTAATCTGCGGACCCCCGAAATTTTTTTTTCATACTTCATCACAACGATTGTTGAAAGAATGAAAATTTTCGCAGACCCCCAGGTTGGGAAAGAAGGATTTCAAAGTGAATAGCAGGGAAAGAAGGATAAGGCTAGAAAAGGACTCGTGGTTGGCTAATCGCTATCCCTGCACCCAGTTATTAAAGGATCAGAAGGATGGGAGGAGAGGAAATAAAGTGAATTGACATCACAAACACCCAGTCTTTGATCACAGCTTTGAATTGAATAATTCTCAAATTCACTTTAATCTGACCGGGAAGAATCGAACCCAGACCTGCGAGATCGGTAGGGCAAGCTCTAACCAACTGGGCCACAGCAGGCGACTGATTGAAAAATTATTGGCTCAAAATGCAATTTACTGAATTGTGTCGCTTAAGATCTTTTGTTGATTACGGGTTGATATGTTCCACATTGGGAGCGGACATGGATTAAAAAAAAAAAATATATTGGCATCCAAATTTGCCGTTTGCTTAGCTTTGTTTTAACTTTTTTCTGATACCAGATATTACCCTTAATGAAATAGGGCGTGCAAATGGATATCGCCATTGCTTGCTCGTAATAATATCTTTACAATCTTCTTCTTTGGCCATGTTCGCTCCTTATGTGGAGCATATGGCCGCCACGCGGCTCCTCCATGTTTCCCTGTCTACCGCCAATTGCTTTGCTTCCTCCCATGACATGCCAGCATCCCTCAGTTCTGCCAAATACATCCTACGGATAGTACCCGACGGACGTCTGGGACGCTGGAATCCCACCGGTCGAAAGAAAAGGCAGGCAGGATTGAGGCTTTCCAGGAAGTATCCGCAGCACGTGACCCGGCCAGTTCCAACGTCTCTCCATAACCACTGACGTGACGGAACGCTGTCTTGTACGCTCCCTTATCTCTGAATTCCTCACAAAATCAAACCACCTCACCCCCATTATCCGACGCAAGCATCTGTTCTCGATGCTCAGTATACGGTTTTTCTGAGTCTTTGTCAGGTGCCATGATCCGCAACCGTAAAGCAGTATCGGCAGAATGCAAGCGTTGAATAAGTGGCATTTGGTTTTATTCGAGTACAGCTGTGTGTCCCAGACAGTCCGCATTGAGTTGAATGTGGCTCCAGCCATTCCCAAACGAATGGCGAGCTCCTTTTTTTTACTACCGTCTTTACGGGATATGTACGCCGAGGTTTCTGAAGCTAACCGCGCTAGTAAGGGTCCTATCAGAGTCATGACAGGTTTGGTTACACATCGTGATCTTTATAATGGCCGATTGTAATTTGAAATGTTGTTTTCCTTTCTACACGCAGAGAATCATATTTTGGAGGACGTGAACAAGTGCGTCGTCGCCCTGCAAGAAGGTGACGCTGATTCCCTTGATAGGACTGCCGGTGCGATTCGGGGACGCGCTACCAGGTTAGTTAATCTCTAATACAAGTTCTTTTTACTAATGTCTGTGATATGATAGGTGCCGAGATTTCGGAACATTGTATATTGTTTGTTTCTTCAGGGTCTGCTCCGTGGTGACGCAGGAGATGGACAACTACGAGCCGTGCATCTACACTAAACGTGTGCTGGAAGCGGTCAACGTGCTTTGCGAGCAGGGTGAGTGATCTTTTTGATATTGGTCGGACGAGAGAGTCCTAGCGCTGCACTCGGTCTTCGTATAACATGATCGATAGTTCCATGTAGGATATTTATTTATTTATTTATTTAATTAACATTGCACAAGGTTGTCAAATTATAAATTTAAAACTTTTTACGATGAAGAAAAAAAATAGCAAGTCAACTGATATAATTTAAGATTTCGACTGAAGATGCTTGGTGGAATTTCAATATTAAATTTGAATCGTTCAAATTATGTACACTCCCACAGATTTTGTCACTAACGACCCGGGTTTCGCCTTTCGGCATCTTCAGGCGTTCAAGTGCACGGATGAACTTGAACTCGACTTGAACTGTCAGTTCAAGCTCATCCGTGTACTTGAACGCCTGATGATGCCGAAAGGTGAAATCCGGGTCGTTAGTGACAAAATCTGTGGGAGTGCACATAATTTGAACGATTCAAATTGTAAGTCAACATAGTAGGCTCCGACGAACTCTGCTTTAATACATAAAAAATAGTATCTGTCGGAAATCATCCACGTCTACGTGGAATATGTCGACACCCAAAGTAATATTGTTGAACACCGTTAAAGCTCTCCCCCGTGGCATCCCCATTGGCAGGCTGGTTCTACACCTTGGGAGAACAACCGATTCGTGTTCACGACTAGATTCACATTCTCAAGAATGGTGGAATTCTCATTTTGGCCTCGTATTACTCGAAAGAAATATATGGCCAGATACAAATCTCTTTGAACGTTCAAACTATTAAAGTTAACATTCGCAGCTCGGAGACTAGAAAAATACCCAAAATCCGATGGGGGTCCTTTATAGACCCCAATGGTTTCCTTATTATTGGCCTTATTCTTATGAATTTCAAAAAAAAAAAATAGTCTGAGGGCTTTAAAATATCTGTCCGTTTTTTTAAAAATTATGAAATTAGAAAATGGAGTTTGGTTTTTTTTTCCTTTTAAGGGAAGCAAGGAGGGGGTGATAGAATCGAAATAAAGCAAACAAATAATGATACTAATGAGCTGCAACCAATCAGATTGGGAATTTTCCCTTTTAAGGGAAGCAAGGAGGGGGTTATAGAATCGAAACAAAGCAAACAAATATAATCATACTACTAATGATGTTAAACCTTACAAACTATTAAACTAATGAGCTGCAATCAATCAGATAGGTTGGTGAATACTCTATTAATTGGAAACAATGTAAGTAATGGCGAGCCACCTGTCCTATTAAGAATATTATTTAATAATATTTCTTATTTGAATAAGTTGTTTTACCAAAGAATTTTAGAAATTAATAGTGCACAATTAAGTAGTTAGCCAATTTTAAATTTGCCGAATTCCCCACTTCCTTACTCTAATTAAATTTCATAAAATAATTATATATTAAATATAATTCTTGAAATTACCCGCCATTTAAATATGTAAGTATTCCCATGTTATAACATTTTAACAATAATCACATTTAATTTCAAAAACCTAAAAAGACTATTTGTTAATTAATTGAATATTTAACAAATTAATTGAACGTCATTAAAAACAAATCCGTGTCGCCATATAAACATGATACACTTATTTACTAAACATCAGTTCATGTCCACCCATGTGTTGAAAGGCGAAACCCGGTCGTTAATGACAAAACTTGTGTGAATGTACAAATTTTAATCTGAATCAGTCGAATTTTTAAATTATTTTAATTTTCGATTCCTAAAACAATCGTCGAATACAAGAGATTTCGTTGTGAAAAATAAAACGAACGAATTAAACTATCAGATATATATATTTTATTACATAGAATACAATACATAGGATATATATATATATATATTTTTGTTGAACAGCTTTCCTATATAATAAGAAAGCGGTTCGGATTTTCTTGAGTTATAAAATAATACATATATACATTGAGTATTAACACGATCATGTATATAACAATAAATAATAATGTCACACGCACACGCAAGAGTGCACCGCCGAAGAATTATACGACCGTGAAATGTTTACAAACGTTTTTACAATTTTCGTTGGCAAACAATTTACAGTTTTACTGTCAACGGTGTGCGCTTGCTTGTCAACGTGCTGTCTCTATCCATTGATTTATTTTCTCGTGTCATTTTTGTTTGTTATACGTGTTGTTAGATGGCGGTTGGTTCAGTTTACTTCTTGATTTGCTCGTTTTCTTCGGGGTGAGCTGCGTTCCATTCCAGAGACCTGAGGATCTCTTCTGGGATTGGGTGAGGTGTGGGCAGAAGGTTTCCCTGTTGAGAAACGATGCAACGTTTAGTAAATAGTTCACTACAATAGCAACGCATTAAATTCAATATTATAACTTTGAAATTTTGAGATATATCATATTCTAGAGCACGGGTTCCCAACCTGGGGGTCGCGAAGGGTTTTCAGGGGGGTCGCCAACTTTTTTCGATTTTGGATTTGAACAACAAAATAACGAAAAAGTATAGCAAATCGAGGATTTCAAATTCCTCGTGGGGGTCGCCTAGTCACATGGCTTTATAAAAAGGTTGGGAACCTATGTTCTAGAGAGTTTTATAATGATACAATTCAAAATTGGTAGTTTTGAGATATGACCGAAGTATTGACACATCTAAGTCATTTGTCTCAATTCGATTCTAGTTTATTGCAACATTGGCAAAAGCATAAAATGATATTTTGATTTTAATTCAAATGCAACATTAATTAGGAAGATTGTTTATAATACTTTAATTCTATATGCAAACATCCGAATACCGAGAGAATACTAGTTGTACTTTGGTGGAGCTATAGAATAGAGGTATTCGATAATAATTCATAAATTTTTGAGATATCCAAAATATATTTTATCGATATAATATATATATAATATATATAATACATATCCATATTGTATGTTATATACAAAATTGAGTGCCTTAGATTCAAAACCTACTTAACTCCAAAAATCAAAATTGTTGGTAAAGTGTAAAAAACTGTCGTGGATTTTTTTTGTAAATGCGTTTTATCTGTATTTAGAGAGGCTTAGAATTCTGAAATTTAATGATTGTGTATATATTGAAATAGAGAACAAGTTGTCATCAAAATTTGTAAAAAATCAAAAATTGTCTTTAGGTAGGTTTTGAAATTGAGGAACCCAATTATAATATCAAAATATAGATAAATTTATGCGAAACTGACATAAATCTCTTGTTGGGTAAATTAAAAAAATAAATATATTTTGAGTTAGGTCAGTGTTGTTGTTGTTTTTTTTTTTACCTGTGGTTGGTATCCGTTGGCATCAGCGGTGTATGAGAATTGCACTGGGGTGCCATCGGGGGCGGTCCACTTGGCAGATCCTTGTACTCCCTATAATATATAAAAAACCATTAAAAAAATATAATCGGTGTTGTATCAGTTTTGCTTTATGAATATAGATCAACACTGTCATATTTCGAGTTGTGGCAGTTTGTCATTTCTGATGAAATATTTTTTTATTATTATTATTTTTTAAAAAATATGCTAAAATAAGACAGTAAATTGAGTTTGGTTTACCTCTCCGGCTCCTGCAGCCTGGGCGGCGATACCGTTTCCGGTCTCGTAGTTCCACGCGAACTGTCCGTTCTCGTTGATGTCAAGGGTCTGCTTGAGGATTGGGGCGGATGCCTCAGGGTTGGTCAGGTGGGAGACGTCTCCGAAGACCTGGACGAAGAGGAAGGTGGCGCAAGCCAAAGTTACGAGGAATCTCATCTGAAAGAAAACAACAACAGACACTTGGTTATTGTTGCGTATTCATTGCAATTTATTTTACATATGGCATATTACGGGTTAATACGATATTAACCCGTAATATGCCATCCTAAAAAATCACGTTCCCTGCCATGATGGCATCTCAGTTTCACTGTTTATTGACAGTATTAAAACTTAAGCTAGAAGCTAAAAAATAATTTAAAAAATGTATATATGCTAGAATACCTAAAATGATAAATGCTTATTGACAATATTAAGAGAAATATTGAATGATTTAATGACTCAACTATTTACGATTGCATCATGGGCTTGGAGGTGTCAAGATAAGTATGCCAATCGATTACTGAAAGGTGAACCTTTGTAATGAAACACTGAAATATTTTAATTTAAAAATAAAATTTTAGATTTACAATTGTTGATATTGTCATGTAATTTCAAAGCATCAGCGAGATTAGTACACTGACTGTATACAGATAATAGTATACAAAAAAGTTATATATTTTTTATTTATAATGTCAATAAAACCACATTTCGCTGTAAAAAAAAATACAACACAAAATTTTAATTTTCTCGGAACTACTATTTTCGACTTATCTCACTGTTGCTTTAGTGTAGCGATATATGAATCGAATTTTACAAAGTGTTTAGAATGACAAGCAGAAATGTTGTATGGAACAGTTCCGCCTTTGATAACAGACGACTTAATTATAGTGCATACATAAAATTATATTTTTTTTATTGACTTATCGCCTTCTGCCGGTGTAACGACGAATTAACCACTTGAATACCAAGCGGACACCGGTGTCCGGAACATATGCGAGCGAACACGGTTGTCCAAGACATTTAAAAAATCAAATACTTGGTATTTTAATAGAATGTAAGCAATATTTTGATGAATATGTGTAGTTCTATCTATACTAAGTCAATATAGGTTTTTAAAATATCGAATTCGAGTGTATATTAGGCGAAATTATTGTTCTCAAAAACACGCAGTATCTCTGGGACATATTAACCCTCCAGAGACGAGAGCTTTTTTCGATAAAAATAATATTTTTTAAGCCATATTGAAGTCACGGATAACTTTTATTCCTAACAAAAATCGTTAAAAGTCGTTGTACAGAAACCCCGCATGACTATATGGTCATGCTCATCCTTTTATTACCGTGTAATATTGCGTACGGACAGTAATTAGGACGAGCGTGACCATATGGGCACGCAAACATTCAGGGTTGAAATATAGCTAAACGTTAATTTTTTTTAAATATTTACAATTTGACCTCTTTAGATCAACATAATTTCAATACAAATATATTAGCAAAAGAACTGTAAATAATTTGATGTTTTGATAAAAAAAATAACTAACAGTTTCAAAAAGTAAATTAAAAAAATAGCATTTGCTTTTGGTGACCGTTTCTGTCCCCGCGGCTGATGACTAACTGAAGTCTGTACCCTTCTTAACCAAATATGACTGAAAGCAACGATATTCAGGTAGAAAAAGGATGAATAGTGGCATAAATAGACAACGGTGTTTACTGTGACCATATGGTCACGCTCGTCCTTTGAGGGTTAATGATTTATTTGCGCGGTATTCAAGCGATTAATCAAATTATTACTTTAAAACTTTCTCTTTTTTTTTTCGCGGCAGTGTTAATTTGAATAGAATTGATCAATTTGTTGATTTTTTTTATAATTATTTAGGTATTTATCACTGCGCAATATTACTTATTTTATATTATAATATAATGATATATTTGGCAACACTGTTAATTAATCGAATTGTTGACGCAACGAATTGTTGTTACAATTTATTTCTTTGTTAATTGGTAACCAAACGGATTGTTGTGTGTTTCTCACCTTGGAGGGATTGGTTTTTTGATCTGCACAAAAGTGAACTGATTTGATAAGGCGACCGTCCATCCTTTTATACCTGATTTTTTTTGGATCATCTGTTCAAACCGGAATGCGGCATCTTCTCGCCAGGCTGTGTTACAATGTTCATGCAAAAATATGCAAATGGCGGCCGGCGTCGCAGCGCCTTAAGTGATCATTTAAAAGCGATTGTGAGTTTTATCATAGAATAAAAAATGCATTAATTTAATGTCGGAATGGTTTGTTGCGGATTCTGTGAATTTTCAATCAATCACGCAAACACCTGCGGGGCTATTCTTTCAAATTTATTACGATCAAGACCAGAGGTTCCCAAACCTTATTTACTACGTTCCACCCTTTGACTGTTGCCCAGAATTTAATTCCTCACCTACCCAAGATGGTCCAACTAAAAATGTATATTCGAAACACTTTGTTAACCTTTTAGATGCCGTAGGTAATTAATAGTAATGACCTATCGCGCCGGCTATAATTTGCAATTACGTATTAATTTAACTTTTCCGGTTCTAAGCTCAAGAAATGCGACCCCAATACCTACATTTTATTAAATATCTACTTTAATATGGGTGATACAATGTGAATTCTCCACTGATTGGGAACCCCTGATTTATACACTAATCAATGGTAGTAATGTAATACAGTGGAACCCCCAATTACACTACCCCGAATTACGCGCTGGCTTGAAATATTCGCCACAAATCCCCCAATTGCACTGTCGCATTACATTATCGTTGCTACGAGACTGTAGTCTCTGCGGCGCATATAGTCAAATGTCGGCTAGCGTCTGTGTATTCAACACGTGCCAGGCTTTACACGTATAGCCGGGCGACTGTCTATGTGTTGGATTTTGGCGCGCTTTGCATTATATCACTTAGTAACTAAATATTTCGTCTATATTTTTTTTTGCAAAACTAAGGAATTTAAGTTTTGCATTTTTTGCAGTAAAAAACCAAATCCATAATTTTTTATGAGATTCATTCCCCCAATTACACTACCCCGAATTACACTGTCCCGACTTTAGTGTAAATGGGGGTTTTACTGTACTCAACATGACTATTGTATTCGGTTTTTACGGTTGGAATAACTCACATGTATTGATTTGAAGTTTTAAGATCACATTGACCTAACTACAAAAAATTCGCGTTTTGAGTTTAAATGGTTTTAGGAATGTAATAATCAAATTTTCTAGTGAAACAAGGCTATACGTACATACAGTGGCGGCCAGTCAATGTGGCATTTGATCAATACACCCCTTGTATATGCAGGGGCTGTTATATTTCATGAAATAATATTCAAACAGCATTTATACCATTCACTTATTTTAAATTATTCGTGTATTTATTGTCTATAAAAAATATTTTAGAACATTTTATTTTATTTGAAATATAACCGCCCCTGCATATACAAGGGGTGCATCGACACAATGCCACATTTACTGGCCGCCACTGTATGTAAGTATGGCTTGGTTTCACTAGACAATTTGATAATTACATTCCTAAACCCATTTAAATGTTGAAATTTTTGTTTCATAGAATTAATTACTCACTTAAATAATTATCTTCCTGTTTGGTACCTGGCACTTTCCAAAAAAAGTTTGCCGAACCCTGATTTATTGGAGAAATCGAAAAAGTGCGGTAAAAAGAGGTTTGATCGGAGAGCTATTGGTTAACCGCTAGTCCTGTCAAAGCCCTATCGTATTATTAATCATTTTGAAAAAAAAATAGATCGAGTATCTGAATAACAAGCAGTTCTCGTAAAAAACTTCTGTTTCATCAAGTAGGAAGTTATATGTTCCACATTAAAAACGTACATGGATTATGTATGTTATACTGTTGAATCAGGTCTACCCAATGTGGAGTATATGGCCTCCAAATGGAGGTATTTCAACAGATTTAAAAAAAAATTAAACCAAGAAAAAAGACTGAAATAAATGTTTTTCCTAGACAATTTCTTAAATTAATATTAGATTATGTCAATTAAACACCAGTTTAGAAGTCTCCGTGCACTTCAAGGTTGTGTATGATTCATAATTTGCATACGGCCCAAAATCATCAAAATACGTTTTTAGCGCCTCCTGTAAAATTTGATATGTGTTGGTTACGTCCCTTTTCATTTCCACAGTCGATATGTTCTGGTCACAGTTCAAGTGGTTTAAGAGTAAATTAATATTTTTGACTGTTCGTGCCTCCCTTTGCAATAAGTCCACGCCTCCCGGGTTGGGAATCGCTGATCTATGGAACAGTTATGCTTTTGATACCAGACAATTCACTATTGTTTCATATTCTGAGCAATTTTTACATCAAAGGAATGAAGTTATACCAAGAACTGGTCGATTCGATCATATTTTTTTTTCTGTTCAGTTGGAAGTTTTCGAATGTGTGAGATATGCCCTTTAACCTTTGGGCGTTTGATGTGTTTTTGGTGTCACGCTCTGGACTTGTACCGTTTTGTCAGACTGCGTTCATTGAGTAACATTGCCTCATCTTTGAAGTCGATCTGACAAATTGCATTTCCATTCGAAACCGTCGGTTACGTTTCAAATAAAATAAGCATCAATTTGGCATTTAAATATCGTTTCGGAATATCGGAATGTGCTAGTTTTGCTCTTTCACGCCAGTGGCGACCGAACGTGGGGCCGCGGGCGGCGCTATCTATATGACAGCTCTCGCAGTTTATTTTGCAAATCTTAGCAATAGCGTAAAAAAGAAACAGAATTCATACAAAAAAAATAAAAATTGCTTCTCTGAATTTAACAATACAGTGGAACCCCCAATTACACTACCCCGAATTACGCGCTGGCTTGAAATATTCGCCGCAAATCCCCCAATTGCACGGTCGAATTCCATTGTCGTTGCTACGAAAAATTCGATTTTGCTGCGCATTCAGTCAAATGTTGGCTAGCGTCTGTGTATTCAACACGTGCCAGGCTATACACGCATAGCCGGGTGGGTGTCTGTCTGTGTGCGGGATATTTACTACTACAAAAACTAAATATTTCGTCCATTTTTTCATTTTTTTTTTGCAAAACGACGGGAATCTTAGTTTTGCATTTTCCTCGGAAAAAAACCGAATCCCTAATTTTGTATGAGTTTCACACCCCCAATTACACGGTCCCGACTATAGTGTAATTGGGAGTAGTGTAATTGGGGGTGTAAATCTCATACAAAATTAGGGGTTTGGTTTGGTTTGGTTTTTTCCGCAAAAAATGAAAAACTAATATTTCCCTCGATTTTGCAAAATAAAAAATACGGAAGAAATGTTTAGTTACTAATTGATAAAATGCAAAGCAAAAACATAAATACAGTCGCCCGGCTATGCGTGTATGGCCTGGCACGTGTTGAATGCACAGACGCTAGCCCTCATTTGACTGTATGCGCCGAACAGACGACCGTCTCATAGCAACGACAATGGAATACGACAGTCCAATTGGGGGAATCGGGGTAATGTAATTGGGGGTTTCACTGTACCGTGTTATTTGTAAAACTAACAAGTGTTTGTTTGTTCGTGGCTTATGCGTTGCCACACCGCTCATCCGATTGCAATAAAACTTTGACAAACTTTTTGCTTGCACTTCCGGGAAGGTAATAGGCATAGTAAAATTAACGTACAGTAGGTCTTTTATATCATTTTTTTTAATGTATAATTCTTAATTTGCATATGGCCCAAAATCATTAAAACATGTTTTTTTGCGTCTCCTGTAAAATTTGATATGTGTGGGTTTCTTCCTTTTTCCTTTCCACAGTCGATATATACTAAAAATAAAAAAAAGTTGAGTGGTGACCAAGTTATTTTTGACTTGGCTACCCCTGCGTGTGTTGACGCCGCGCTGTAGGTGAATTTGTAATATTTCGTTCGTCTTCTAATAAAATATTGCATTGACATCAACCTGCTCCTAATGATATTATTTTTTAACCCTTCGCCCGCATGAAAAAAATGATTTATATTCATTTTAACGGGTCAGTTCTTTTAATAACCGGGTCCTTGGTAAGTGGTCATCGTTTTTTACTTGGGATTCAGCACGGGTTTGAATCGCAGCATTTTTAAATAGATTACCATATCGACTGTGGAAAGGAATAAGGACGTAACCCACACATATCAAATTTTACAGGAGGCGCTAAAAACGTGTTTTGATGATTTTGGGTCATATGCGAATTATGAAATATACACAACCTTGAAGTGAACGGAGACTTCTAAACTGGTGTTTAATTGACATAACCTAATATTAATTTAAACAATTGTCTAAGAAAAACCTTTATTTCAGTCTTTTTTCTTGGTTTTAATTTTTTACAATGTCATCTATTTCAAAATTTAAAAGCTAAATTTAGATACTAATTCGGCATTTGCAGCTCGCATCCTTTTGATAGAACGTGTATCAAGTTTGATACATTGTGATTATCGAAAAAAAGCTGTTTTGAAAAACTGTGGGTTACGTCCTTTTTCCTTTCCACAGTCGATATATGTGTGTGATATTTGAAATTCTCTTCCACCCACATAATATTCTAATAACGTAACGAAGGCGATTAGCTGACAACTAGTCGTGTACCAGTACTATCATTATATCCATACTCCATTCCAAAAACAGATTTTGAGAAAATGTGTAACAACCAGTTATCGTAATTTTTTTTTTTTCAGTTAAACCTTATTTGGAGTCCATTTACTCCACATATTAATTATTTTTTTGTCGGGTCCATGAGACAGCGGTCAACCTCACGGGCTCGAATCCCGGTACGAACGGCATTTTTTTTCAATCGATGTATCGAATTTTGTTCGAAGGCATGGATGTTTGTGATGTCCAAAAATTCCCCACCCCTATCATTCCTATTCTAAAATAACGAGGTGTAGCGAGAGTGATTAGCTAATCACTAGTCGTGTCATAGCGCACTACTTTTCTATCTCTGCCATATTTTAATGAGAGAGTTTGAGCAACTAGGTAAAAATCAATTACTGTAAACAAACATCTGTTGAGAAATGAGATAAACCGCAGAAAATAATTTTAAAAATCTTGACAATCACTGGTTTAACAATTATTTTGCCAGAATTTCACCAGATATTGTTTTTAAAACAAATTATCATTTTTATGTATATTTATTTGTTAATCTGAGGCTTATTTTGGTGTTCGTTGGATATAAATCAGTCTCTAGCTAAAATATATTTCAGGCATACGTGCTTAAAGGGTTAAACGATAAAATTTGCGAAGGATAACATCCTAGTTTATATTAAGTTGCTCGTAATAACACGTTTTGACGTTTTCATTACAGAATACTGAACTGTAATTAAAATAATATAAATCAGTTTATTTATCAAGGTGAAAGATTTTTTTTTTTGAATTGTGTCACTTTTCATTTTGGATTGTAGCAGTGTTACCGGGAGTGTTTTTTTTTTATTATCATTGTATATTATTTGACACCAAGTTTATTAAGTCCCTAGACCAAGCACGGCCAACTTTACAAATAAAAATAATACCTTATAATTAATTAACCCTTTGAGTAGGTAAAATTGTACTGAGTTAAGTTTAAACATCAGTACACAATGCAATAGTGCTATATCTGTAAAATAAAAATATGCGATCCACCAAAACATCAAAAAAAAAAAGTCGTGATTGTACTTAACAGTCCAAGAAAAAAGTTTTACCATTTTACCAGTTGGCTCACTGCACCTCTAGAGGGCCTATGTATTATAAATTTTCTGCCTGTGTGGTCGAGTGGTCAAAGTCGTTGGCTTCGGCTACGGAGGTCACGGGTTCGAATCCCAATACAGACAGTTTTATAGATTGATTTTTCAATCGATTTATGAATTTCTGTTCGAAAGCATAGATGTATGTGATGTCTTGAATTCCCCCCTCCCACCCAACCTATCCTATGAACGGGGCGTATCGAGAGCGGTTAACTAACCACTAGTCCTGTCCTAGCCCTATCCTTCTATTCCTACTCTCTTTGGAAAAAGAGAGGTTGAGCAACTGAGTAACAAGCAGTTCTCGTAGAAACACACGAAATACAGAGATCGTATACGGTTGGAAAGGGCTTCTCAAGAGCAATCGAATGGTACCATTAAAACACCATATGACCGAGTCAAGCAGTGCCGGGAACGTAAAAATGAGGCGTAATATCACCTATTCACGTACAACACACGGCCGTGTCCATGACGCAGCCACACCCCATTTTTTTTCTTTTAAAACAGGCATTAAAAAAATAATTCAGTGTTTCATTATAAATTTTTACCTTTCAGAAATATTGGCTTATTTCTCTTAAAATTGTCTTTTTTTTACTTTATCTCACTGTTGTTTTATGGTAGCAATATACTGGATCAAAAGTGACACACAATATATAAGGCTATTATTTCCAAACCAGGCTCATTCCTAAACTGTTGAAAAATTAATCATGAAGTTCATTTTCTAAAGCAATAATCATTTTAAAATAAGTATTTTTAGTTTTACATTACTTTGGAATGATATTTTGTATGCTAGCTTCAAAAGTGTATTTTAATTTATTAAATTACATTAATCTTTCACCAATTTTGGAATGAGCCGAGTTTGCTTCGTATCCACTCTAACATCCTGATTTGTTCACCTAATTAAATCACATTTTTCCTGACCGCGTTAAAGTGAATCCGCGTAAATAAGGTACGGGTGTACTATGCATAACTGGTTTTGAATTCTCAAATAAAACGATTGAATTAAATTAACTGATATATATTTAAATAGTGTACATAGGAAATTTATAAATCATAATAGGGTTTTTGTTGTGCCGTGTTTCGTATATAATACGAAAGCGGCTCAGATTTCGTTCCAAGTTTGAATTATAATAATAAATATATACATTTACATATACAAACACGACAAAACGTATTTTAATAAATATTGATATTAAAATTTTACGCGCACGTGCGCACCGTCAAAGTTGAACGCGGAAAATACGCAAGCGAAATGTTGGCGCACACACACTATAAGTGTGACGCGTACGTTTTCGTCGGCAAATATTTTACAGTTGAGTTGTCAACGGAGCGCGCTTGCTGGCTGGCTTGCTGTCTCTTTTCATTGTTGTGTCTCGTGTCATTTTTGTTGTTTGAGATGTTGTATTGTGTTGGCAGTGGGTTCAGTTTACTTCTTGATGGGTGTCTCTTCTTCGGGGTGGGCGGCGTTCCACGCGAGCGACTTCAGGATGTATTCTGGGATTGGGTGGGGTGTTGGCAGGAGGGCTCCCTGTTGAGAAACGATGCAGTGATTAGTAACGAATCATATTACATACAGCACTTACTTTTGGATCTTTCATCGTAATATCATAATATGCATAAACCCGATTTGAATAAAACATTGATGCTTTTTAAGTTATTTCAGTGTTGATTTTAGAGAGTATTACATACAGCACTTAAATTTGAATCTTTCATCATAATATCAAAAGGGCGTAAACCCGATTTGAATAGAACATTGATGTTTTTTTGAGTTACTTCAGTGTTGAATTTAGATTTGTTGTAGTGTTTACCTGTGGCTGGTATCCGTTTTCGTCAGCGGTGTAAGAGAATTGCACTGGGGTGCCATCGGGGGCGGTCCATTGGGCTGATCCTTGTACTCCCTGTTAGTGAAACAACAATTTATTTATTTATAAAGTAATATATTTGTCAATCGAGTCCTTTAAATGCACGTTTGTTTCTAATGAACTTGGTAGGAGTCTTTTAAGATATCGACTGAAGGTACGAAATTATGTACATTCACACAAGTTTTGTCACAAACGACCCGGGTTTCGCCTTCCGGCATCTTCAGACGTTAGTGACGAATGTACATAATTTGAACGATTCGAATTTAGTAGGAGTGGTGACATCTTGCAATTTAAACACTGCACGAAAAAATATATTTTGAATTATATCGGTTTTGTCCTGATATATTTTTTTGACTTGCATATTATACAAAAAAATAATATATTATTTACTTAAAATTTTTCGTTATAATACAGTTTTACTCTTGTTGACTCTACACTGAACTATTTCGAATTGAAACAGTTTTAAAGAAATTAACAATGATAAGGTCAAGTTTTTGAATTAACCTCTCCGGCTCCTGCGGCCTGGGCGGAGATACCGTTTCCGGTCTCGTAGTTCCACGCGAACTGTCCGTTCTCGTTGATGTCAAGGGTCTGCTTGAGGATCGGGGCGGATGCCTCAGGGTTGGTCAGGTGGGAGACGTCTCCGAAGACCTGGACGAAGAGGAAGGTGGCGCAAGCCAAAGTTACGAGGAATCTCATCTGGAAAAATAATTAATACAAAACGTCACTTAATTATTGCACACTCGTACGAACTTCCCTCGGATCATTTTCTTTTATATCAACGGCACTTGTAACAATCCAAATTTTCAATACAAAAATAAACAAATAAATACAAAATAACTGTAATAAAAAAATATTTATTTGTCACCGTAAATGTTTGTTTTAAAAATAGACAATTGTAAAATTATACAACTTTGAAAGTTGTTCAATTAACACAAATGATTGTATCAACAATTATTTATGTTAATTAACGATATTTGGTGAAGGTTTGTTTTGAAGATTTGACAGTCAATATTTACATAATATTAACGTTAAAAATCAATTATTATCAAAGACGTTGTTTTAAATTGTTATTATAAAATATTACAATTTAATTTGCCTTGGTTTAGTTTTTTAAAAAACATAATCGAAAATTATAAACGATAGTGAATTTACATGAAGAAACACTAAAACTTTACAAATCTTCTGAATTGAATGTCTTAATTTTACATAAATAAATCAAAATTGTATATACAAATTGAATTTGCATGCTTAATAGTCGAATTTATTTAATATTTAAGCACGATTTCGTTTGTCAATTTGAAATTTTCGTCATATTTAGTAATTAACAAAGAAAATTGTATGTAATATCTTGGATAGGCGAATTTATTTTTCTTTACGCACACAATTTCATCAAATTTGATAATTGAAAAAGAAAATTGTGTGTTGATTGAATTGAAATTTACTTGGTAAAACTCCATTGTATATGGTAAAAAATAGCGAAGTGTTTTTAAAATTTAAAATCAGTTGATAGCTATTTCGGCGTATGTCTTCATCAGAATTACTAAACTGGTAAACAGAAAATCTAAAATATTTTTTACAATTTTTTTGTAAACAATGAACTAATATTTTGAATTGCCGAATATATTTTAATATTATCACAACATTTCGTTTGTTAATTTGAAATTTTCATCAAATTCAAATAATTTGATAATTAACAATGAAAATTGTTTTTAACAATAAACTAACAAATTGTTTGTAAAAAATGAATCAATACATTTAATTTGTTGAATATATTTTTATATTATCACATAATTTCGTTTTTTACTTCAAAATTTTTATCAAACTCGAATAATTCGATAATTAACAAAGAAAATTGTTTTTAACAATAAATGGTACATTTTTTTTTGTCTAAAAATTGAATTAATATTTTGAATTGCCGAATATATTTTTATATTATCACATAATTTCGTTTGTTACTTTGAAATTTTCATAAAATTCGAATAATTAACATTGAGAATTGTTTGTAACAACGAATTAACAAAGCGAATTGTCGCGACCCGGTGCGTCTCTCACCTTGATGTGTGTTTTTTTGGTACTGCACAAAAGTAAACTGATTTGATAAGGCCGGAGATGATCCTTTTATACGAAACTCCGTTCATCCGACGATATCTGAGAGGCATCTTTCTCGCTGCAAGAGTTGAATGCCAGAGCACGCCGGTGGCGCCCGTGGTGGGTGTGATCTCGCCTAGGGCGGCGAAAAACGTCCCAAGCGACAAATTATACACTGTAGTAACACAAAAAAAAGGAATGCCCCATCATAAGGTCGTTTGTCACTGTTGCAACTTTGAACGAAAATTGCGGCCTATATTGATGACACAAAAATACATTTAAAAATTTAAAACAATAATATACCGACTGCATGGTCGACTGGTAAACGGTTCGAATCCCAGTACGGACAGTTTTTATAAATTGATTTTATTAACCGATAGATAATTTATTTCCATCAGATTTTACCATACGTTACGTACGTAATTAATTTGTAATTAGCACTATCAATGTTTGTATCTTACCCCCTCCCTGCGTCTAGTATAAACAGACGAAACCCCGAATTTTATTTTGTAATTTAGTATAGTTTATTTTAATTATTGTAATAGTCTGATGACGCTTCTCAAATAGGCGAAACACGTGGAATACAAAGTATGTAATAATAAATGTATGAAATACATCAATTGTTTTAAGATTAAAAAAAAAACATGTCGATACGTGCACTTGAATGTCCAAATATACCGAAAGATGAAACCCGGGTCGTTAGTGAGAAAGCTTGTGAGAATGTACATTATTTGAACGATTCAAATTTAACCGTTTGAATGCCGCGCAAGTAAATCGTTAATACGTCCCAGAGATACTGCGTGTTTTTGAGAAAAAAAAATTTCGCATAATATACACTCGAATTCGATATTTTAAAAACATATATTGAGTCAGTATAGATAACACTACACGTATTCATCAAAATATTGCTTGCATTCTATTAGAATACCAAGTATTTGATTTTTTAAATGTCTTGGACATCTGTGTTATATCGATTTCTGTTCGAAGGCATGGGTGTTTGTGATGTCCGAAAATTCTCTCCCACCCTTTCCGATCTTTTTAATTACTGGGCGTAGTGATGGTGATTAGTTAACCACTAGTCCTGTCCCAGCCTTATCGTTCTATCCCTAATACTCACTTT
The DNA here is from genome assembly GCA_031772345.1 of Himalopsyche anomala. Taxonomy (NCBI): domain Eukaryota; kingdom Metazoa; phylum Arthropoda; class Insecta; order Trichoptera; family Rhyacophilidae; genus Himalopsyche; species Himalopsyche anomala. The sequence goes on from CM062843.1 coordinate 5,041,748, forward strand.
GAAAAAAAGTGAGTAACAAACAGTTCTCGACTTTCTCTAGAATTTCGACTGAAGGTGCACGATGGAAATTCAATGTCAAATTTGAATTATTTTTATTCTGTACACTTTCATAAATTTTGTCGATGGCGACCCGGGTTTCGCCTTTCGGCATCTTCTGGTTTTTATCGACCCGGGTCGTTATCGACAAAAAGTGTTCAGAATAAAAATAATTCAAATTTGAAAATAATTTGTAATATTTGCAAAATGGTACATTAAAAATAGCCGATAATTATTATCAACCCACGTAATTCACTGAAACTCGTTAACATCAAGGGTCGTTAGCGGCAAAACTCTCACGAAATTCAAACAATTCAAATTTACTAAAAGTGATTTAATCGTTTTTTTGGTTCCAAGGCGTGGATGTTTGTAATGTCTAAGAAAGAAAAAATCTCTTCTATTTTTTAAAAATAGCAGAGCGTAGCGAGAGTTATTACCTAACCACTAGTCCTCTTCTTGCCGTATCTTTAAATACATATATTTTCTTTCGTGTTTAATTAATTAATAAATTGGTAAAAAATATTTTATTCTGTTTGGTCCTGTTTATTTGAAATAAAAAAAAAAATCAGTATTCAAATTCCTTGTTGCAATATTCCACTTGTATTAAGAAATCAATGCTGTGAATTCGATCCAGTGACCACCAACCTTTCCAACGCGCCGAACTTCTTGACAGCGTCGACGAAACTTGATATATTCCTTCATAATGACGCTCTCAAAGTTTCAAAACCGTATTTTTTAAATTAATTCATAAATTAATTAATTAATTAATTGTTGACCAATATTCTTCATCGAACTGGCAGAAGATGCCATGTAAAAAAATGTCAGTTTTGACTAAACTGCAGATGGACAATGTTGAGAATAATACAATATTCCTTTGTACTTATTTCCCACTTTTATTTACCAAGATCAGGACCGGTTACATTCATTGCTGGCATTATCAACTGATTAAAAAAAATATAATGAAATGAAAAAGGTGTAATGAACAATTGGCATTGATAAGAATTTACTAATTACAGTGCACGTAATGAATAAGTGGCTCTAAGCTGACGCAAATTAAAATGTTTAACACCTCACACATGTTTTTGTAGCAAAGACCTGTTGGTTTCAATTTGTTTTGTATAAATAAAATTCGAATTTAATATTGAAATTCCATCGAACACCTTCAGTCGAAATCTTAAACTTAAATTGTATAAATAATATGAATTCATTCACAAGTACAGTGGAACCCCCAATTACACTACCCCGAATTACGCGCTGGCTTGAAATATTCGCCGTAAATCCCCCAATTGCACGGTCGCATTCCACTGTCGTTGCTACGAGACGGTCGTCTGCGCCGCGCATACAGTCAAATGTCGGCTAGCGTCTGTGTATTGAACACGTGCCAGGCTTTACGCGTGTAGCCGAGCGACTGTCTATGTGTGGAATTTTGGCGCCCTTTGCATTTAAACACTTGGTACCTTAATATGGAATTCAGAGATAAGGGAGCGTACAAGACAGCGTCCCGTCACGTCAGTGGTTATGGAGAGACGTTGGAACTGGCTGGGTCACGTGCTGCGGAAAGCCTCAATCCTGCCTGCCTCTTCTTTCGACCGGTGGGATTCCGGTGTCCCGGACGTCCGTCGGGTAATGTCCATAGGATGTACTCGGCGGAACTGAGGGATGCTGGCATGTCATGGGAGGAAGCAAAGCAATTGGCGGGAGACAGGGAAACATGCGAAAATGGCCAAGGAAGAAGAAGAACTAAATATTTCGTCAATATGTTTTTTTTTTTTGCAAAACTAAGGGAAATTTTTTTGCGGAAAAAATCAAATCCCTAATTTTGTACGAGATTCACACCCCCAATTACACTACCCCGAATTACACTGTCCCGACTTTAGTGTAAATGGGAGTTTTACTGTATTTAAAAGGTATGGAACGGTTTCGCTCATTGTCAAGTGTCGTCAGTTGATAATGCACCTGCCTTGAATGCGGTCCTGGCCTTTTAAGTAAAGTTGAATAAAGTTCAAAGGAATATTGTGTTTTTATTAATATCATATAATGCCTTTCCACCAAGTATTGACAGTGAACACCCTAAGAGTAAAATAAACTTTCGTCTCAGTTTTTATATCAACTGTGGAAAGGAAAAAGGATATAACCCACAGTTTTTTCAAAACAGCCTTTTTTTCGATAATCACAATGTATCAAACTTCATACACGTTCCATCAAAAGGATGCAAGCAACAAATGCCAAATTAGTATCTAAATTTAGCTTTTGAGTTTGAAAAAGATGAACTTGTAAACATTTAAACCAAAAAAAAAGACTAGGACAAGACTAAAACCGTATTTCACTATGTGATGGTTTAAAATTCCGGTTAAGTTAATTTTCAATATCGAAATTCCAGTATTTTTTGTCCATTTTTAAAACCAATATTTTGTTCTAAAGAAGACACCATGAATACCGGGTTGTCTTATCGACTGTGGTAAGGAAAAAGGACGTAACCCACACTTTTACCAAAACAGCTTTTTTTCCATGATCACAATGTATCAAACTTGATACACGTTCCATCAAAAGGATGCAAGCTGCAAATGCCGAATTAGTATATAAATTTAGCTTTTAAGTTTGAAAAAGATTACCTTGCAAAAAATTTAAACCAAGAAAAAAGACTGAAATAAAGGTTTTTACTAGACAATTTCTTTAATTAATATTAGATTATGTCAATTAAACACCAGTTTAGAAGTCTCCGTGCACTTCAAGGTTGTGTATAATTCATAATTTGTGTATGGCCCAAAATCATCAAAACACATTTTTTGCGCCTCCTGTAAAATTTGATATTTGTGGGTTACGGTCCTGTCCTGTATTCTGTCATATTGTAAATCAAGCTTCTCAATTAATATCCAAGAATTACGCTGTGCATTAATTCAGTTTTTAAGTCTTTTTTTGCTACTTAAATTCAGTCAGAACACTTGCAATGTTATATAATATAATACAAGAGATATGGTTTTATTATACATAAATGTATATCAGGTTTTCAAGATTGTCGACGGTAATTAAATTTTGTTTACTGTTAGTCCTCGTTGGAACGTACGGCTCAGAGGAAAAGCATGTGAAATATATTACATATATTCAAATTAATTCTGCCGAGCTTTGGCTTCAAGGACGAATCGTCTCGATTCTCTTTTTGGACGAATTCAAGTGAAAACTGGACAATCTTGTTTTTGGGCCATTGATAGTTTCGTTTTAAAACAGTTATGAAAATATGTCAAAAATGATAATTTTTGCTGTGTATTTTTTGATTTAACCCTACAGATACGATAGCTTTTTTTAAAAGCCATATTGAAGGCACGGATAACTTTTATTCTTAACAAAAATAAAAAATAAAAAAAAACGCAGTCGCTGTATAGAAACCTCGCATGACTATATGGTCATGCTAATACTTTTATTACCGTGTAATATTTTGTACGGTCAGTAGTAAGGACCAGCGTGACCGTATGGGCATGCAAACATTCGGGGTTGAAATATAGCTAAACGTGAAATTTTTAAAAATATTTACAATTTGACCTCTTTAGATCAACATTATTTCAATACAAATATATTAGCAAAAGAACTGTTAATAATTTGATGTTTTGATTAAAAAATAACAGTTTCAGAAAGTCCATTAAAAAAAACGGAAATTAAATCCGTGGCTGATGACTAACTGAAGTCTGTAACCCTTCTTAACCAAATATGAGTGAAAGCAACTATATTCAGGTAGAAAAAATATGCATAGTGGGATCAATAGACAGCGGTGTTTACTGTGACCATATGGTCACGCTCGTTCTTGGAGGCTTAATAATATTCTTCATTGCATCATTTTTTCTTAAATTCATGTCAGCTCTTAATTAGTTACTCAACCTTTCTTCTTTTCAAAAAGAGTAGGGCTATAAAGGATAAGGTAAGACTTCAAAATAAAAAAATCATGTCCGCTCACAATCAACGTTCCCTCTAAGCTGAGCGCGCACGCGGACGCGCAGCAGTTAGGAAGTCCCCGCGCACTCATTCCGGGTTGGCGCGCACTGCAAGACAGTTAGTTATTCAATTAATAAGTTTAAGTTTTTTTTTCTACGAGGGCTGTTTGTTGGTCAGTTGCTTAACCTATCTTCTTTTTTAAAAAAAGTAGGGCTATAAAAGATAGGACAAGACTTTAAAACAATCATGTTCGCTCACAATGTGAAGCACGAGGCCTCTTAATGACCACCATTCCAACAGAAGTTTTTTTCTACGAGTACTGTTTGTAAGTCAGTTTCTCAACATCTCTTCTTTTCGAAAATAGTAGAGCTATGAAGCATAGGGCTAGAGCAGGATTTTTTAAAAAATAAATCATGTCCGCTCACAATGTGGAGCATGTGGCCTCTTAATGACCACCATTCCAACAGTTTTTTTTCTACGAGGATTGTTTATTAGTCAGTTGCTTAACCTTAGGGATATAAAAGATTATGGCAGAAGTTTTTTTTTTTTTTTTTAATCCATGTCCGCTCCAAACGTGGAGCATATGACCTCCTAATGTAGGTATCTCAACAGAATCATTGTATAAGGTTAAATAAAGTGTAAAATATTTTATTTTTGATATTATTGTAGTTCACGAAACATTTATGTATTGAAAATTCTAATTTCATTACATCAAAAAATTAAAAACTGAAAAAATATGAGATACGTGCTTGTGGAAAATAACGGAGATATAATGGAGATTACCTCAACAGAAGTGTTTTTTCGACGATAACTATTTGTTACTCAGTTGCTCAAAAGATTAAGGATAAAAGTATAGGACTAGGATATGACTAGTGTTTGGCCGATTGCTCTCGCTACTCTTCGCTATTTTGAGATTTGTGAGAGAAAACTTTCAGAAATCTGTAAATCAATTGAGAATCATTTTATAAAAACTGTCCGTACTGGGATATAAACCCACAACCTCCGTTATTGAAGTCAACGACGTTGACCAGTCGACCACGCAGACGAATAATATCTCTTCTATGATATACGTGAAGTATATTTATTTTCAGCCGCCTGTGTGGTCGAGTGGTCAACGTCGTTGGCTTCGGTTACGGAGGTCACGGGTTCGAATCCCGGTACGAACAGTTTTATAAATTGATTTTTCAACCGATTTATGAATTTCTGTTCGAAGGCACGGATGTATGTGATGTCTTGAATTCCCCCCTCCCACCCATCCTATCCTATGAACGGGGCGATTAGCTTACCACTAGTCCTGTCCTAGCCCTATCCTATCCCTAATATCTTTGAAAAAAGAGAGGTTGAGCAACTGAGTAACAAGCTCTCGTAGAAATACTTCTGTTGAGATGAACTCCATTAGGAGTTCATATGCTCCATATTGGGAGCGGACATGGTAAAATAATATATATTATCTGTCAAGCTTCTCCCTCGTGCATGGGAATTATTTCGAACTGTATGAAATACTCAACACAATCACGTTTTTAGTATTTCATACAGTCCGTGTAATGCACGCGGAAATAATACTAGTGATTAGCAACAAAATTAGTATTTAAATTATATGTAAATAATCATTAATAAGTTGTTATTTTAATGACAGTAATATAATTTCTTATTTATTGAATATTAATATATTTAATTAAGTATTAAATTGTATGGGTCAGGAAAGGTTAACTTTTCGCATTTTTTTTGAATGTATTTTCTGGAGACAAAATTAGATTTGGATTTTTCCATAGTTTGAGAATAAACTTCACCTAGCAAATGATAGAGGGTTAATAACAGTGGCGGCCGGTCAATGTGGGATTGGATCAATGCACCCCTTGTATATGCATTTATTTTATTATAGACAATTTTTAATCTTTATTATGGACAATAAATACATGAAGAATTTAAAATGAGTGAATGGTACAACATGAATATCGACTTTGGAAAGGAAAAAGGACGTAACTCGCACATATAACATTTTACAGGAGGGATAAAAAACGTGTTTTAATGATTTTGAGCCAAATGTAAATTATTAAATATATACAACCTTGACGTGCACGTAGACTTCTGAACTGGTGTTTAATTGACATAGTCTAATATTATTGAAGAAATTGTATAGTAAAAACTTTTTTTTCAGTCTTTTTTCTTGGTTTTAATTTTTTACAAGTTCATCTTTTTTCAAACTTAAAAGCTAAATTTAGATACTAATTCAGCATTTTCAGCTCACATCCTTTTGATAGAACGTGTATCAAGTTGAATACATTGTGATTATAGAAAAAAGCTGTTTTGAAAAAACTTTGAGTTACATCCTTTTTCCTTTCCACAGTCGATATTATTTCATGAAATATAACCGCCCCTGCATATACAAGGGGTGCGTTGATCCAATGCCACATTGACCGCACGCTACTGGCTAAGAGTGACTAGCTTGTAGTTTGTGGAAATTAAAAAAAATCATTATTATTAGAAAGTAAACGTACATACATAAAATGATCTCTTATCTAGTGATGTGCACAAGGTAATTTGAGAACCACTTGTTGCAGTCAAAGCATTTCTCGATGGTACTCTGATCTTGATGATGCTTCTCAAAGAGGCGAAACATGTGTCACAAGTTGTAGAACTACAAGTGGAATATCAATGGTATCAATTTTTTGTATAAAAAAGTGAACTTCCACAAAGTATCCGCCGAATCTATCAAAAAATAATATTTCAATTTGACACGTCCATGTGCTATTTACATTGTCATTTTTGTGAAGAGAGGTGCTCTTAATTAAGTCGTGAGCTTCGAGCTCGCTGCGACAAGTCATCCGCAAATAAATATTTTCGTTTTTCGTGGTAAAGTTTATGTTTATTATTATTATATTTAATCAGCGGTTTGTAATTTAGTTTTAAAAATACTGTTGAACTCCTTTATACAAAATGGCGACCAAATAAGGTAGAAATTGTTGAAATTTTTACTTTTCTTTTACAAATCTAGCATTGGTTAAGTGGCAGTTGGTTTAAAAATGGTGCGCACGACTGTCTAGTACATGGGTGGGGAACCTTTTAATTTCTAATGTCCACATTCATTTATCTGATTCAACATAAGGCGGCAGAAAAAAAAACTTTGACACCCCCCCATTTTCGTCGACTGTCGAACACATATATATATATATATTTTATCAATGTCCGCTCCCAATGTGGATCATATGGCTTCCTAATGGAGGTATCTCAACAGAAGTTTTTTTTCTACGAGAACTGTAATAATATTCGGGCCGGATGGTAAATAGACGAGGGGTGTATATTCAGGGTGTGCGCCGCACACCCGGAACATAAGCTTGCAAAATCTAGGACATAAAGTAATATATTTAAAGTATATTTGTTGCGCGGTAGTATACTGTATTTAAATGAAAAGGCGAGCGTTGTCCCAAGCGCACGACCTGCCTTCCCATACGACTGCATACAGTCGCGCAGTCTAGGTACGCGTAGCGTGGAGCGAATATTTTTCTACGCAACTTTAAGGCCCGAAGTCGACCTCTTTATTGACAGCTCACACGTCATGTATGAGGTTTCTCGGGCGTTCTTTTGAAAATTTCACGTCTCTACTTTTGTATTAGATTAATCTAACTGGTCATTTTTCATTGATATTTTGGCGTGATATTATTTATTACTAATATTTATTTCATTTTACCCTTATAATTACAAACAGTTTTCATAACATTTTGACATATATATATTCTCAATCCATGTCCGCTCCCAGTGTGGAGTATATGTCCACCGAATGGAGGTATTTTGATACAAGTTTTTCGACGAGAACCTCTTGTGATCCAGTTAGTCAATCTTTTTTTCATATACCTAATTGTTCAAATTTGAATCGTTCAAACTATGTACATTCTCACAGATTTTGTCACCAACGACCCGGGTTTCGCCTTTCGGCATCTTCAGGCGCTCAAGTGCACGGATGAACTTGAACTAACGCCTAGTTTCAAGTTCATCCATCCGTGCACTTGAACGCCTGAAGATGCCGAAAGGCGAAACCCGGGTCGTTAGTGACAACATCTGTGAGAATGTACATAGTTTGAACGATTCAAATTTAATATTGAAATTCCACCAAAGCACCCTCAGTCGAAATCTTAAATTATACCTAATTGTTTGCTTAGCTTTTTTTTTTCATACACACCACACCCAAAGCTAACACTCACCATACGCCACTGAAATAGACATCGGGCCGCAGTTTGACGACACCTGCTGTACGTATTTATAACGGTCTATAACGTCATGTGAGAGATGCATTGTGCTTTTTTAACGATTGCATAATGCATGTTGGATTTAATGTGTTTTTCCAACAATTTATCATGTGACACCTTATTAGCTTTTCGCTGCAATAAATAAACCACTTTTGAAATGTCATCTAAAACGGCATGCACGTTGAATAATTCAAAAGATTGATATTTTAACCCTCCAAAGACCAGCGTGACCGCATGGTCACAGTAAACACCGTTGTCTATTGACCCCACTATTAATCCTTTTTCTATCTGAATATCGTTGCTTTCACTCATATTCGGTTAAGAAAGGTACAGACTTCAGTGAGTCATCAGCCGCGGGGATAGAAACGGCCACCAAAAGCACATGCGATTTTATTAATTGAATTTTTTAAACTGTTATTTTTTTATCAAATCATTAAATTATTTACAGTTCTTTTGCTAATATATTTGTATTGAAATTATGTTGATCTAAAGAGGTTAAATTGTAAACATTTTTAAAAAATACACGTTTAGCTATATTTCAACCCCGAATGTTTGCGTGCCCGTACGGTCACGCTCGTCTTTATTACTGTCCGTACACAATATTACACGGTAATAAAATGATAAGCATGACCATATAGTCATGCGGGGTTTCTGTACAACGACTTTGCGTTGTTTTTTTTTTTTTTAATTTTTCTTAGGAATAAAAGTTATCCGTGATGGTTTAAAAAGTATTTTTTTTTATCAGAAAAAAAGCTCTCGTCTCTGGAGGGCTAATTATTGATTATTCCGACATCGAAATTGACTCCACTGCCCTGATTTTAACACCTCCATGCCCATGATGCAATCGTAAATGAGCCATTAAATCATTCAATATTTCTCTTAATATTGTAAATAAGTATTTATCATTTTAGGTATTCTAGCATTCATACATTTTTAAAATTATTGTTTAGCTTCTAACTTAGGTTTAAATACTGTCAATAAACAGTGAAACTGATATGCCATCATGGCAGGGAACGTGATTTTTTAGGATGGCATGTTAAGGGTTAATCAAAGGTAACTACCATAATAGCCGTCATCTTTAATGGGTTAACAACAAGAAACCAGCCCAACGGTAATTGGCAATTGTTCGTAATGTAATTATAAACACGAAGGGCTTGCTTTGGCTCTCATAGTCCTGCTACTCAAGGCCCACCGCTTGGACCTTCTGCCGCAAGGTTGCGTGCGAAATCCAGTCTACTTTCTCTTGGAGCACATTAATTGATGCATCGATTTGCTAGTCCATATTTTTTTGCATGCAAGCAAACCTGTCATGACTCCGATCTGACCCTGATCATCTCAGGACAGATCACATGGAAGGTCGTCAGGTTCTGGTGATTCGATGCACGTTTTACGGAAGACGGTAGCATTACAAAAGTAGAATTGTATTAATCCTTAGCGGAAGAGCAAACTGGTCACTGAGACGTATATGCTTATCTCTTGAAAACACATTCCGTCCGCGAGTTTGTTTGTGAAATCTCTCAAAATTTTTGCGGCGACTTTTTTTTTTTTTTTAAATCCATGTCCGCTCCCAATGTGAAGCATATGGCCTCTTAATGAAAGTATTTCAACAGAAGTTTTTTCTACGAGAACTGTTTGTTACTCTAAATGGCGACCAAATAAGTTTGAAATTGTTGAAATTTTAACTTTTCTTTTACAAATCTAGCATTGGTAAAGTGGCACTTGGCTTACAAATGGTGCGCGCGACTATCTAGTAAAAGGGTGGGGAACTTTTTCAATTCTAAAGGCCACATTCATTTATCTGATTCAACATAAGGCCGGAGAAAAAAAACTTTGACACCCCTCCCTTTTATTTTCGACTGTCGAACATATATATATATATATAATTTTCATCAATGTCCGCTCCCAATGTGAAGCATATAGCCTCTTAATGGAGGTATCTCAACAGAAGTTTTTTCTACGAGAACTGTTTGTTACTCGCTCAACCTCACTTTTTTCAAAGTGAGTAGTAGGGAATGAAGGGTAAGGCTAGAACAGGAGCTAGTGGTTGGCTAATCGCTATTGCTACACCCAGCTATTAAAGGATCAGAAGGATGGGATGAGAGGAAATGTTGTGGATTGACATCACAAACACCCAGTCTTCAATCACAACTTTGAATTGAATTCAATTGCAGCGACTTGGGCAAACATTATAACCCAACGATCTCCCGGCCAAAATACCGCGACTCTGCGACTCCGACTCCGACTCCACAGTCCTGGTTTTTTCGATAATCACAATGTATCAAACTTGGTGCACGTTCTATCAAAAGGATGCAAGCTGCAAATGCCGAGTTAGTATCTAAATTTAGCTTTTAAGTTTGAAAAAGATGACGTTGTAAAAAAATAAAACCAATAAAAAAGACTGAAATAAAGGTTTTTCCTTGACAATTTCTTTAGTTAATATTAGATTATGTCAATTAAACACCAGTTTAGAAGTCTCCGTGCACTTTAAGGTTGTGTATAATTCATAATCTGCATATGGCCCAAAATCATCAAAACACGTTTTTGTGCCTCCTGTAAAATTTTATATGTGTGGGTTACGTCCATTTTCCTTTCCACAGTCGATATGAAATGCGTATCGTATTTTTCATCTCGATGCATTGTTATCTTCGTCCGGTATTGTAAGTGTTATTCGCGTGGGTTGCGATCGAGACGTTTCGGTTCACAGTTTAACAGCATCTTCGCCGAAATCGATTCACCGTCTATAGCATACATAAACTGTGTGCAAATATACTGCCTGTCACCGGAGATGATGAGTTATTATTGTGAATGTTTGCGAAACACCAGAAAAAAATCGATACATTGCAAGCGTGTCGAAACTCTATAATAATGATAAAGAAAAAAATATGAATCGTTCGAGCGAGTCTACACAGTCAGGGGTGCAGTGCGGTTTCGTATTTTAATATTAATTATTTTGTGTGGTGATAATTAGGGATTTTAACCTTTCCCTTACTATGCAAAAAAAAAGCACGCGCTCCTGTGCTGTGCATCCGATACACATAATGCAAACGGGAGTGAATCATGACAATTATATAACACTACTACAATATTTCTATTATTGCATTACTCAATGCGTAAATGTATAAGGGAGTAATACCTTTTTTTGGGCCGAGTATTTAATATATATACAGAGAAATGTAAATGATTAGAAGGTATGTGTAATATTTACACATCATGGTTAAGAAAGGGTTAATACTGAACGATTGTATCGAGTATTGCACAAAAAAAAAATGCGACTTATTGTTATCTCAATACTAAGGTAGTACAGTAAAACCCCCATTTACACTAAAGTCGGGATAGTGTAATTCGGGATAGTGTTATTCGGGGTAGCGTAATTTGGGGGAGTGAATCTCATACAAAATTAAAAATTTGGTTTTTACCGTAAAATATGCAAAATTAAGATTTACCTTAGTTTTGCAAAAAAATAAAATATTTAGTTACCAAGTGATGAAATGCCAAGCGCGCCAAAATCCAACACATAGACAGTCGCCCGGCTGTGCGTGTATAGCCTGGAACGTGTTGAATACACAGACGCTGGCCGATATTTGACTGTATGCGCCGCACAGACGACCGTCTCGTAGCAACGACTATGGAATGCGACCGTGCAATTGGGGGGTTTGCGGCGAATATTTCAAGCCAGCGCGTAATTCGGGGCAGTGTAATTACAAAATTAAAAATTTGGGTTTTTCCTACTAAACTAAGATTTCCCATAATTTGGCAAAAACAAAAATATTGAAGTTTTAGTTACCAAGTGATCAAATGCAAAGCGTGTCAAAATCCCACATACAGACAGTCGGCCAGCTGTGCGTGTATAGCCTGGCACGTGTTGAATATACAGACGCTAGCCGACATTTGACTGTATACGCCGCACAGACGACCGTCTCGTAGCAACGACTATGGAATGCGACAGTGCAATTCGGGGATTCGCGGCGAATATTTCAAGCCAGCGCGTAATTCGGGGCAGTGTAATTGGGGGGTGTAAATTTCATACAAAATTAAAAATTTGGTTTTTTTTCCTACCAAACTAAGATTTCCCATAATTTTGCCAAAAAACAAAAATATTGAAGTATTTAGTTACCAAGTGATAAAATGCAAAGCGCGCCAAAATCTCACACACAGTCAGTCGTCCGGCTGTGCGTGTATAGCCTGGCACGCGTTGAATACACATACATTTGACTGGATGCGCGGCACAGACGATCGTCTCGTTGCAACGACTATGGAAATCGACAGATTTGCGGCGAATATTTCAAGCCAGCGCGTAATTCGGGGGTGGGTGTAATCGGGGGTTCCACTGGACAACCATTGTAAATTCGCTAAGTGCAGCGTATTCCCGAGCCGCACGTCGAGTAGTATTGCATCTCATTATCCTAATTGGTTACCTCGTTAGCTTGGCTTATTTTTTTAAATCGATAATGGCATTAGATTAGATATATAATTGACGGAGAGGTCGACCATTGCACAACCTCTACTTAGCGGACGAAATTCGTTCGTGAAACGTGTTTTATAAATGATATCGGTATATGTTTTGTGCACAATTCAATAAAACGCCCGGCCAAAATATGATGCAACGGTGATAATTCAAAAGTGATGTGTCGACATGCACGGTAGAGCAGTGGCTCTCAACACCGTTGAATCCGCCGCCCCCTCTGGGGCTATGAAATTATGCCGGTCAGGTCAAATACAATTTTAACTTCACAACACTGCCTTTAGGTACGTGTTTTGTTATCTTGACTTAATAAAATCAATTATTGTTTTAATGCAGAAGAACTCGGATACGATTTTAAAATTACGCTTTTTTATGTGATTTTAATGCAGTAGTACTAGTATACACCGACGAAAATAAATTGAACACACCTGTCGCTCAATGATTTTCTGAATCTATGTTTATGTTTTGTTAAAGACTTCATAAAATCAAATATTATTTTAATGCAGAAGAACTCGGATACGATTAAAAAAATGTACGTTGAACTAATTTTAATGCAGTATCACTGGGATACACCGACGACATTAAATAAATCCATCGTTTAATTATTTTCTTTTTATGTGCAATAGATTTTCTAAATCTAGGTATGTGTTTTATTATAGACTTAATAAAATCATTTATTGTTTTAATGCAGAAGAACTCGGATACGATTTAAAAATAACACTGCTTTTTTATGTGCGTTGAACTAGTTTTAATGCAGTAGCACTAGAATACACAGACCACAATAAATTGAACACACCTATCGCTCAATGATTTTCTGTTTATTTGCAATAGATTTTCTAAATCTAGGTATGTGTTTTGTTATAGACTTAATAAAAACAAAATACTATTTTAATGCAGAAAAACTCGGATATGATTTAAAAAAAATATTTTTTATGTACGTTGAACTGATTTTAATGCAGTATCTCTGGGATACACCGACGACATTAAATTAAATAAATCCATCGTTTAATTATTTTCTGTTTATGTGCAATAGATTTTCTAAATCTATGTTTGTGTTTTATTATAGACTTAATAAAATCAAAATATTGTTGTAATGCAGAAGAACTCGGATACGATTTTAAAATTATACTTTTTTTATGTGCGTTGAATTGGGTTTAATGCAGTATCTCTGAGATACACCGACGACATTTAATAAAATAAATCCATCGTTTAATTAATTTCTGTTTGTGTTTTGTTATAGAATTCATAAAATCAAATATTATTTTAATGCAGAAGAACTCGGCTTCGATTTAAAGTTACACTTTTTTCTAATGTGCGTTAACCTAATTTAGTACAAATTAATAATGCCATTCCACCAAGTATTGACAGTGAACACCCTAAAAGTACTCATTTTATATTTAGTGTCTTCGTGGCAGGCCGCAGTTTAATAGTTTACTATTTAATACACGCACGTGTTTGTTATTGAATTTTGCCCGAAACAACAATAGATAAACATTGACAGATGGCCAGGTGAAATATACGCCAGTATGTTAATTAATTATATTAATAATGGCGAATGTTGAACGTTCGACATTGCGACCGGTTGACATCTCGCGGTGACCCCGCCGCGCGTAGAAATGTCACCGGCCGCCATTTTGAAGACGTTCCCCTGGGGGGGCCATTTTGTTTTTTTTTTCCGTTTCGTTCAAGGTCGGCTGCATTCGCTTTGATTCTGTTACGGCTTCGAGCGTCCGACCTCTTGCGTGTTGTATAACAGGCGGTCAGCGTGTTGTACGGTGCGTCGCGAAGTCGCGGTCGCGATAATTTATTAACCCTTAACATACCATCCTAAAAAGTCACGTTCCCTGCCATGATGGCATCTCAGTTTCACTGTTTATTGACAGTACTTAAACCTAAGTTAGAAGCTAAAAAATAATTTAAAAAATGTATTTAAGCCAGAATACCTAAAATGATAAATACTTATAGACAATATTAAGAGAAATATTGAATGACTTAATGACTCAGCTATTTACGATTTCATCATGGAGATGGAGGTGTTAAATAAAAATATAACAATCAATTGCAGTCGATATATTCACTGAATATATCGACTGTGGAAAGGAAAAAGGACGTAATCCACACATATCAAATTTTACAGGTGGCGCTAAAAACGTGTTTTGATGATTTTGTGACATATGCAAATTATGAATTATACTCAACCTTGAAGTGCACGGAGACTTCTAAACTGGTGTTTAATTAACACAACCTAATATTAATTAAAGAAATTGTCTCGGAAAAACCTTTATTTCAGTTTTTTTTTCTTGGTTTTAATTTTTTACAACGTCATCTTAATATATATACTAATGCAGTGGCTTCCAACCTTTATGTTACTGCGCTCCCCATACTTTATTTCACATAGCAATAAAGACACGTTTTAAAGAGTAAATAAACATTTTGGACTTTTAAAGATATCTCAATTGGTTTTCAAATTATAGTGAATTTAGTAAAATTACAATTTTTGTGAATTTTTTGCAAAATTGCCCGGCCGCCAGGTAGATTTCTATATAAAAAACGTGCGGTCGTTAAGCTGTTAAATAATTCTTCAATTCACTGTGATCTGACCGGGAATCGAACCCAGACCTGCGTGATCGGTAGAGCAAGCTCTGACCAACTGGGCCACAGTAGGTGATATTAATAATAAATATAAAACATTACATGACTTTCGGCATCGCTCTATGGCGCCGCCATCTTCTCGTAGCAATAATGTTTGAAAAAAAAGCGAAAGTGTATTTTTTCCTATCTGCATAATATTAAAAAAAAAATGAATAATTTATTCTTTTGTATAACGAATTACAATAATATATATATTAATAAATATTCAAATTATTGTATAGAAACAAGACACAGTGACAATATGTCACTTGTCTTGTGGATAATGAATGGAAAAATTATGCGAGACCGGTCGACCGCCGTGGCGCAGTTGATAACGTACGTTTCCCGGGTTCAAAATTGCAGCTTTATATTATTCAATTTGAATTGTTGAAATTATGTACATTCACGCAAGTTTTGTCACTAACGACCCGTGTTTCATCTTTCGGTATATTTAGACGTACAGCGCACGGATAAACATGAGGCGAAATCAGGATCGTTAGTGACAACACTTGTGTGAATGTACATAATTTAAACGATTCAAATTTAATTTTGAAATTCCACCGAGCACCTACTGTTGAAATCTTGAATTATATCAATATTTAACGCACGAAGATGCCGAAAGGCGAAACCAAGGTCGCTAGTGACAAAAACCGTTGTAAAGGTACATAATTTGAACGATTCAAATTTAATATTGAATTTTCAGTCGAAATCTTAAATTTAAAAAAAAATATTGCTTTTTAGACATCTTCCGTTCGCTTAAATTCTTACATTAATGATTATACCTGTCCACCTGACATAACCAGCTTGACAGTCTTGACAGGCGAGGTGATAGATGCCGCTCTGAGAAAACGATTCTAACTCACCATTACTATTTACCCAAGTTGTTAATTGTTAAAAGGGATCAAATTAATTGGTCAGAATTTAAATCAATTTTTGGTCAGAATATTTTATAACCATATTGGTCAGGTTGTCGCCTGCTGTGGCCCAGTTGATGAGAGCTTGCTCTACCGATCGCGCAGGTCTGGGTTCGATTCCCGGTCAGATCACATTGAATTTGAGAATTATTCAATTCAAAGTTGTGATCGAAGACTGGGTGTTTGTGATGTCGTTTCACATCATTTCCTCTCCTACCATCCTTCTGATTATTTAATAACTAAGTGTATCAATAGCGATTAGTTAACCACTTCTGTCATGTTCTAGCCGTATCCTTCTTTTCCTACTAGTAATTTTGAAAAAAAAGTGAGGTTGAGAGACTGAGTAACGAACAGTTCTCGTAGAAACAACTTTTGTTGAGATACCGCCATTAGGAGGGCGTATGCTCCGCATTGGGAGCGGACATGGATTAAAAAAATAAAATGTGCCCAGTCACGAATACAATGGATATTTCAATATTAAATTTGAATCGTTCAAATTATGTACACTCTCACAGATTTTGTCACTAACGACCCGGGTTTCGCCTTTCGGCATCTTCAGGCGTTCAAGTGCACGTATGAACTTGCACTGACTTGAACGCCTGAAGATGTCGAAAGACGAAATCCGGGTCGTTAGTGACAAAATCCGTGGGAGTGTACATAATTTGAACGATTCAAATTTAATATTGAAATTCCACCAAGCACCTTCAGTCGAAATCTTAAAAAAGGATATTTCAATGTTTCTATGGATAACAAAAAAAAATCCGAATGCATATTTGCAATAATCTTTTATCATATTATAAGTATTTTTGGGTAATTATCGGGTAATTTTCTGACCAACCAATTTAGGGCTCTTTTTTGTTGATTTACCGGTAATGCGAGCCCTGCATCCAAACAGCCTCGTCACGTGTCATATTTCAGAGCACAAAAAGACGACTTCGTCCGACATTGCATTGCATAACCTGGTCCAATTAAAAAATAAATGATATGTTTTTATTATCCGGCTGGTATCCGAGCTTTCAGTGGTTGTTTGTTTATTCCGCGCGCAACCGTTGGCGCGCGAGCGAGGATCTCTTCGTTAAAAAAGTTGACAAACTTTGGGACTGGCAGTTCTCGTAGAAAACCTCAGTTCACGGTATATTTATTGATTTGGAATTTACAATTTGGCAATAAGGTAAACATATAAACGTATTTAGTTCTACAGTTTTTTTATATTTACGAGTTGATAGCTATTTCGGCATTCGCCATCGTCAGAACTATGCTTAAACGTACATTTTGCTCAGCTATATGTATATACTGGCTCCGAAGAGATACACAATGCACCATGTTATTCACTCTAACATCCTAATTCAAATTACAATCAAAATATTACACTTATCAAATGTGATTCTAGTGTTTCAAAGATCGATAAGCAATGTGGGGTTTTTAAAAACATTAATTAGGCAAAATTAAACTGATATTTATTACATTATTATATTTCAATTTGTTTTCGTATAAATAGCACTGTTAACTCTCGCGGCTCGGAGACTAGAAAAATACTTCTCTGCCGATGGGGGTCGTTTAGGGACCCTAGTGGTTTCCTCATTATTGGCCTTATTCTTATGAATTTCAAAAAAAAAAAATAGTCTAAGGGCTTTAAAATATCTCTCTGCATCATTCCTCATACATTTTTTTTATAAAAATCCGTGGTTTTTTAATAAATAATCATATTTTAAGTTGCGCGTAAAAAGGACGTCATCCCAGCACACATTTGAATTTGCAACTGACGCGTTTAGCCCAGCTATCTTACGAACGATCGCTATCGCGGGTGCTTATCTCGTTATCGCGGTATCGCGTATTTATATAAACTACAAAAGGTCCAAAAAACTATGACATAAGAAAACCTTACTTATAAACATTGTATCACCCATATTAAAATAGATATTTAAGAAAATGTGGGTATTGGGTTCGCATTTCTTGAGCTTAGAACCGGAAAAGTTAAAACAACTTGTTTTGACTTATCACCTTCTGCCAGTGTAACGAAGGACCCGGTATCTACATGATTATTTATATTCTCAAGTCTACGTGTTCCTATATAGTTTTTTGTCTCTTCTGTAAAACTTGATTGCGATGACATAATCGGTGTTTGTAATGTAAAATCGTAAATCGATAATTTATGCCAGATCCGTCCGCCGGATTACGCGTGCGGATGGTTGGCGACATCCGCATGAGCTCTCGCCAAATGTCAGGGTCGCAGCTACTCCTGGTCCAAAAATAAATAACATAAATAAAGCAACACTTGTCCACCAAACCTACCTCACTGGCCATGAGGATGGAGTCTTGTTCGCCGATAATTATCGGAGATGTAAATTATGTTTAACGGTCTTTTTATCGATAAAAAAGTGACATTTTTTTTACGCGAAAGATAAAAAACATCTTTACAAAAAAAACTGTTAATCTACAGACGTAGTATTTTTAATATATTGTCGTAATTCTGGCAGAAGTTGGTCGGTGACAGAATTATTGCTTTGAATAAAAACACCTAATGAATAAAAAATACGAAATTATTAGAAACGTACACAGTTTTGTTTGAAATAATAATCAGGGCTGTGGAGTCAGAGTCGCGGAGTCGGAGTCGTGAAAAATGAACGACTCGAATTTAATTAAAAAAAAAATATATTTAATGATGTGTATTCAAACAAAATAAGTCTAAGTGTTTAGATTTCATGCTTGGCTGAGTAAAGATGATCTGATGGAATACATATCGAATGTGGTAAGGAAAAAGGACGTAACCAACCGTTTTTCGATATCACAATGTAACAAACTTGATACACGTTCTATCAAAAGGACGCAAGCTGCAAATTCCGAATTAGTATCTAAATTTGGCTTTTAAGTTTGAAAAAGATATGCTTGTAAAAAATTAAAACCAAGAAAAAATACTGAAATAAAGGTTTTTCTTAGACAATTGTTTAAATTAATATTAGGTTATGTCAATTAAACACCAGTTTAGAAGTCTCCGTTCACTTCAAGGTTGTGTATATTTCATAATTCGCATATGACCCAAAATCATCAAAACACGTTTTTAGCGCCTCCTGTAAAATTTGATATGTGTGGGTTACGTCCTTTTTCCTTTCCATAGTCAATATGATAATCTATTTAAAAATGCTACGGTTTTTCCTAGTTAATTTCTTTAATTAATATTAGGTTGTGTCAATTAAACACCAGTTTAGAAGTCTCCGTGCACTTTAAGGTTTTGTATAATTCATAATTTGGATATGCCACAAAATCATCAAAACACGTTTTTAGCGCCTCCTGTTAAATTTGATATGTGTGGGTTACGTCCCTTTTCCTTTCCACAGTCGACATGATATTTTTAGCGTAGTGTGTTATTTAAAAATCGTGTAAAAAAAAAGAGTCTAATCTAGTCTGCAGTAAATTTTTGCTTAATGTGTTGTGTTGACAATGCGAAATCTGACAATTTTTGCAGTAAACTTTGTACACATGATCTCAAATCAGAATTTAAAATTATTTCACACGAACTTTTAGTCCAAAAACACAGATGTGCTGGGTAGGGATTTAAAAACTGGACTAATATGTCAATAGCCGTATAAAATATATATATATATATATAATAACTCAGATTATTCCAATATATTGTTACAAAATGTGACACGTGTTTCGCCTCTTTCAGAGGCATCCTCAGACAACTCCTTTCGCAAATGTTTGGCTTAAGTACGAATACTTAATTCGCACTTAAGCCAAACATTTGCGAAAGTAGTTGTCAGAGGATGCCTCTGAAAGAGGCGAAACACGTGTCACATTTTGATACACAATACGTGGAATAATCTAAGTTATTTTTATTTTATATTAAAACGAACTTCCACAAAGTTACCGCCGAATCCATCGAAAGTAAAATAATATAAGGTCGGTTGGGATCGAATACCGGGTAGGGAAAAATGAAAATCGTTTTTCGATTTATTATATAAAATGCCGTCACTATTTTTTTTTTTTTATAAATAACTTTTTCTTAAAATAATAATACGTCATTTAAAGCAGTGCTTCCAAACCTGGGGTCCGCAAAATTTTCATTCTTTCAACACTCTTTGTGATAGAGTATGAACAAAAAAAATCGGGGGTCCGCAGATTATTGTTTTCAGATTTAGGGGTACGTGACATGAAAAAGGTCGGGAAGCACTGAATTACAGCATAGTTTCTCAACCTTTTTGGAGCCGTGACCCTTTCGAGTCTCGTACCCGTTTTTTTTTTATATAAGTCAGCGGTCGGGGAACCGGGCTAAATTACCCCAAATGGGGTAAGAATGAAATTTTTGGGGGAAATCAAAAAAAAACCTGATGGGGGAAAGTTTTCAATTAAATTTTGTTTGTTCCATTTTGAGAATTTTATTTTGTTTGTCTATTACATATTATATGTACTTACTATTTTCATGCAACTTTTTCTTTTATTTTCCGTGTAAATTAATTCAATAAAAAAATGTTTAATTTAAATCTACATTGATTGTCTTCTTTTCAAAATGAGGGGGTAATGTCGACTTGCGCAAAAATATTTTGCGGTAATGGTTAAAAAAGTTAATAAGCATATAATTTTTTTTTGAAAATTTTGCTCGCTGGCAGATTTTACCCATGAATTTTGAATATTACCCAAAATGAAAATGCCTGCCAAAAATGTGCTGTGGCTCCCCTATTTTTTTTTCGCCGTGGCCCCCTTGGAACATACTGGGCCCCCGGTTGAGAAACCGTGATTTAAAAGCTCACCAATTCTGAAACCTGTCGATACCGATACAACCCTCGACAGATTTACATTATTGCAATTCATCTCGTGTGGTCGAGTGGTCAACAACGTTGGCTTCGGTCACGGAGGTCACTGGTTCGAATCCCAGTACGGACAGTTTTATTAATTGATTTTTCAATCGATTTATGAATTTCTGTCCGACGGCATGGATGTATGTGATGTCTTGAATTCCCCCCTCCCACCCGTCCTATCATATGAACGGAGCGTTTCGAGAGCGATTAGCTTACCACTAGTCCTGTCCTAGCCCTATCCTTCTATTCCTACTTTCTTTGAAAAAAGAGAGGTTGAGTAACCGAGTGACATTTAGTTCTCATAGAAACATTTCTGTTGAGATAAACTCCATTAGGAGTCCATATGATCTACATTGGGAGCGGACATTAATTTTTATTTTTTCATATTCTTCTAATATTACTGTCTGTAAAATTGGATGACAATTTTGATTTAAAACAGTAAAGACATATTTGTGTAATCTACAATATTTGACTTGTGGTGCTAGTCTCTGGTCTTTCGAGTAATTCCGTTGCAGAAAAACGAGTCTCGTGTTAATCAAGAGATTACGGATGTACTACACGAATTTTGACAGTTTGTATTCTAATTATTATATTTGTAATTTATTATTCAGTGTATCGTGGAGTTCCAATTAATAAAATATAATAAAAGCCAGGTTTATTATCACACATTTTATTTATAAATATATACAAATGTTTTACGTGTAAAAAAATATTCTATTTACATTTTTATACATCGATTAGGAGTAAAATATACATACAATATATACATGTGAAGATATAATATAATACTATATAAGATGGACAGTGAATTGTGTATGACAAAACTCAATAAGTCCACCGTTAATATATATGAATATGATACGATATATATATATATAGAATATATATAAATTTAATTTAGTTCAAATCAATCTCGATGCATTTTTAAAATTTTCATATCTCACTGATGTTATGATATAGATTTAGAGACAGAAATAAAAAAGAAAAAAAAGAGCAAAGAGAAGATGAGTCTTGTTTTAGTACACCGTGACGAAATTTGCGTGCATTTGAGTCGAATACCCAAAAGTGGTCAAAAAAAAATTCTGTCCACTTTTAAAGAATTCTTGAAAATTTTGATATTTTCGCAAAATAAAAAAATAAATTTGATACAGTAGTGTAAATAATATAAACTGACGACAAAATTTTTTAAATCGAAGAAATATTAAAAAAGTTATAATAAAAATAGTGTTTTTTTTTTGCGAAAATATCAGTGCAAAAAGTGATAGATTTAAGTATGTAAATAAAATAATAATAAACTAAATACATAAATCGTGCAGTAAAAAATAGTAGGCAGGTGTTTTAAAGAAAATGTGTACTAAAACATAGATATCCAATGTCAATTATTCTAGCTTGGGTCTGTGCAAATTGATGTCTGCTTTGCGCACACATTTTAATTGACTAGTTGAACTTTCGATCGAGGTTTCTTAACGACGGCTGTCTGGCTTGGGTGGGTTCTGTCTGATGTATTCAAGAGCCTTCAGGATGGCTGCTGGGACGGGGGGAGGGGTTGGGAGATGGGCACCCTGCGAAACACAAAAAAACAGCATTAGTAAACGAGAATTTCCAATACAGTGGAACCACCAATTACACTACCCTGAAATCCTCCAATTGCACTGTCGCATTCATTTGTCGTTGCTACGAGACGGTAGTCTGTGCGGAGCATAGCATTACCAGTGCATTTTATCACTTAGTTACTAATTATTTCGTCCATGTATGTTTTTTTCAAATCTAAATGAAATCTTATTTTTGCATCTTTTGCGGAAAAAATCAAATCCCTAATTTTGTATGAGATTCACTACTCTAATTACACTGTCCCGACTTTAGTGTAAATGGGGGTTTTACTGTACTTGGTTTGAGGTCACAGATCAAAACTACAAATTGTTATTTTTTAATGGTTTCTACCTTGTTTTAACTGTCATTTTAAACACTAATATCAAATTAATTGGCATACTTTAAAACCCTAATAACTTTGTGTTAATTTACTTTTGTATTACTATTCTGTAAGTCCTATTATACTTGATATTAATTATTATTCCACTGTCATATCTTGTTCGCTTGGCATAATTTTAACGATCTTAAACTAAACGAATGGCTAGCTGTCCCTACCTGTGGCTGGTATCCGTTTTCGTCAGCGACGTATGAGAGTTGGATGGGTGTGCCATCGGGAGCGGTCCACTGGGCTGATCCTTGGACGGCTTGTCCTTCGTTTTCCTGCAAGCAAAATCAATTAACAATCAGATAACTTCTCCTGCTGAAACTGTTTGAAGCTAAAAAACTCATAATATCAATATTTTATTTATTATTCTGCACACTGCAGTGCTCGCAACCAAGTCTTGAGGAATTTCTTCTTGTGTCACACCTGGAAAAAATTTGAAAACGACTTACGTTGTTACTCTACGGAATACGCCCTGTAAGAAGAGTGAAGTAATGTGAGTCTGATTTATACTACGATAGTTCAATCAACCAACATGTCAAACGAATTATTTAAAAAAATATCTTGTTAAATTACTGCAAAGTATTCAGCCTACCTTTCCGATGTTCTGGAGGGATCCCTGTTCCTGGGCGGCGATACCGTTTCCGGTCTCGTAGTTCCATTGGTATGTTCCGTCGACTCCGATGTCCAAGCTCTGCTTGAGGATGGGCGCGTCGGCGTCAGGTCCTCCGGCCTTGTTCAGGATGTGGGAGACGTCGGCTGACACGAATGCCACCATCAGGAAAGCCAAGAGGAATTTCTGTGACAGCGAAACGAACAATTCAATTTTTACAAATTTAACCATAATTACAATGTCGACTTGAGGGTGTACGAATACACTAAATCAGTGTTTCTCAAAATTTACATTCCATATGAAAAGACGTGTAACCTTTTTTTAGCTCTTCCAGGAATTCCAATTTGAAAAACCCGGAATTGCCAAAAATGTGGGATCTTTTCTTTTTACATCTCTCGCGGAGTTCAAACATGTTTTTTCTTACTGGCTGATTTAAAAAAAAAATGAGAGTTGAATGGATTTGCATGTGGCCCCCCAGAATTGTGCTGTGCCCCCGATTGGGAAACCGTTCCCTAAATGGCTGATTTAAAAAAATATATTTATCATTTTTTATACAAAATAGTGCATGATTAAAAGATATGTCCCGTGCAGCTCTGTATCGGACAATGAATATGAGAATTAATTTCGTTTATTTTATTGATCGTTATTACGTTATGGAAAGCGGCCGTCAAAGAGCATCTACTGTACACATACTGGGTCGTGGTCAACTTAACAATCTTTTTTCAAATGATATTTAATCACAATTACGAACTAACAATTTCGATGGATTCGGCGTTAAAAAATGTGACACGTGTTTCGCAACTTTTGACGACTGTATCTGTGTATGAATTATTGGAATACCTATTTCGATTCACTCGATTTGACGTATTTTTCGATGTATTTCGTCTGTTTTTGCGATCCTTAATTAGGATGATTTGTGAATTAATTAAAGTGTCAAATGTTCACAATTTGATCATTTTTTTGCTATGAACATTGCTCATTATTACATCAAACATTAATACTAAACAGTCGTCTTGTGATGTTAAAAAAAAAAGACAAACTAAATTCACTTGCCGCGCAATCCGAAGTTCAAATTATTGTTGTGAATTGGAGAAAGCTGGGTATTATTTATGTTTATGAGTCAATATGCAAGTATTTTTTTTTTGTATGCGGAAAAAATGTGTTAAAAACTTTATAAATATCTACGTTATCTGGAAATCTTTAGTACACACTGTATTTTAATATGTTAAAAAAATAATCGTCGATCAGATTGTAAATATGAATACATTACGTGTTTGTTCGATTTAAGACTCACTTATTTAACACACTGTATAATGCACTCAACTATTTTTTGAACACGGTAGATAGAAATCGTGTAAAAAAGAACCAATAATATTTATAATATGTATAATATATACATAACAAATATTACGGAAGACTCAAAAAACTGTTTTGATGATTTGTGCCGAAGACAAATTATTATATCTAGGCCGATTGGAGATGAAATGAGCGAATTGGTATTTTAGTTAAAAAAATAACTTAGATGCGGTGTAATATTCTAAACGTATTAAAGTATCGTAAAAGTGAAGTAACCTAAGTCAAAACACATTGCAATAATTTTTATATAGCTAAAATAAAAATATGCAATCTACCAAAACACTAAAAGTGGAGGCGTGATTGTATTTAAAAAAATAAGAAAACAGTTTAACCATTTTACTAGTTGACTCACTTCACCACTCAAGGGCTTAAATATACATAATTAAAGTGCGCAGAGACTTGTAAACTGGTGTTTAATCTAATATTAATTAAATAAATTGTTAAAAAATTTACATGCCTTTTTTTTAAAAAAAATCTTAAAAGCTAAATTTAGATACTATTTCGGTTCATGTATCAAGTTTTATACGTTGGGACTTTTGAAAGAAAAGTGTAGGTTACCTCGTTTTGCCTTTCCACAGTCGATACGTATTTTAAAGGGCAAGATAAACACAACGAAACTACTTTTTATTTTAAATGCTATTTACTAATGGTTTATTTATATTAATGACTTAATTAATTTCCAAATAATTCAAGCTAACAGAGTAATTCAATATTTTTGTTTTTTTATTAAAATTTTGATAATTTTCTATCAAATAATACAAACAAACATTTTTTTTTGTAATTTATAACTTAAGAATCAGAACGATGTTCTGTTTTGTCTATTTAAGATTCCCAAATAGGCAAATCATTTTCTATCAAATGACTCTCTTTAATTTTTAATTGAGAATGTTTAAAAAGTGCAATAATCAAAAAAAAAAATTCACGTAAAAACCACGGCGACCATAAATAAACAAAACACAATTCGGATTCGATAATAGATAATAATATTCCCGATTACATTGTCTATGGGGCGTGTACTGACCATTTTTAGGTTCTTGTGTGTTGGACTGTGTCACAAAACTGTCTGGGATGAACTGTGATTTTTGATGGGCGACCTCTCGCTTTTATATGTGGCCCATCCTCCCCCCCCACCCGGGGGCCTTTTGGCGCGCGCGCCCGGGTCCCACGAGGGCTGGGCAAGAGAGGAATCTGGCGATTTTTGTTAGATATGTTTTTTTCTTATTAACATATTATGTTTGATTGTATCGGAATCCGCGAGGCATATTGCATTTTCCGCTTTTTTTTTTATTTCATATAAAAAATTGGTTGTATTATATATATAAAGTATTTTTATTTTAAATTCAACGTCAGTTTTACATTGACCATATTTCACTTGCATTAGGTACGATAAATCACAATGGAAAACAATTCAATAATTAATGGTGATCTTATTAAAAATGTTATTTTCAATCGATGTCCGCTCCCAATGTGGAGAATATATGGCTTCCTTTAGGAAGTATATCAGCAGACGTTTTTCAACGAGAACTGTTTGTTAGTCAGTCGCTCAAACTCTATTCCTTTCAAAATAGTAGGGATATGAAATATAAGGCTAGAGCAAGACTTTTTTAAAAAAAATATTCTTAATCCGCTATTAATGGTAAGCATATGGTCTTTAAATAGAAGAGTTTCTACGAAAACTGTTTGTCGGTCAACCTCTATTTTTCAAAGAGAGTAGTAGAGATTATTAGAGGATCGGAAAGGGCGGGAGGGATTTTTTAGACATCGCAAACACCCATGCCTTCGAGCAGAAGTCGATAAATTGATCGGAAAAATGCTGTACGTACTGGGACTTGAACCCGTGTGGCCGAGAACTGCTGCACCATAGGACCCGACTTATCTTTTCTTTCTATTAAATTTCTCCAAGCTGTTTATTATAAACCTTTTTTTATTTACTAGATTGAGTATTTCAACATTTTTTACTTTTATTAAAATTGTGATAATTTTTTTATCTGATTGCCGTTTAGACATCTTGCGTGGTCTTCAATTCGTAACTGGTGTACTACGGTAAAGTGATACATTTTTATGTTTTTGGAGAATAAGTTGTTAGTTTGTAAAATTTTATTACAATTTTTTTAACTTTTACACATCCACCAAAAAAGACGTTTATTTTGTTCTACAATATTTAAAAATAATAAAAACATTTTTTTGAATTTTTTAAACAATTATTTATTAGGATAATAAAACGTCACTTATTTTTTTTTTTGATTTAATAGCAAAGTAGTAACTGTTATTTGTATGACGTCATAAACGTTTTAATTACAGTAAGTTATCTTTTTTTTTGTATCATTAATGATCTATGAATTATTTTCACATTAAATTTCTATTAACAATTTTACTGCTCGTTAATCACCTATTGATTTTGTATAAACAGCTATATACCTATATACCACGGGTTCCCAACCTGGGGGTCGCGAAGGGTTTTCAGGGGGGTCGCCAACTTTTTTCGATTTTGGATTTGAACAACAAAATAACGAAAAAGTATAGCAAATCGAAGATTTAAAATTCCTCGGGGGGTCGCCTAGTCACATGGCTTTATAAAAAGGCGTAGCCATCCGAAAAAGGTTGGGAACCTATGCTATATACACTAGAATTCCTTTTTACACGATTTGTATATTCACACGGTATCAAAACACGTTTTTTGTGCCTCCTGTAAAATTTGATATGTGTTGGTTACGTCCTTTTTTCTTTCCACAGTCGATATAAAAAGACGTATTATTATTGTCTGTTTTTGATGAATTAACTGTATGTAAATAAATGAATTTATTAATTCTAATAACAAAATAATTATTAATCATAAAAGAACTGCTTAAGATAAATTGAACAATTTTATTTCACATACTGGCAATTGAGACGTTTTAAAGTAAGTCCAAAGTACGGAATTCATTTGCAATGCTGCAGCGAAAATGGAATTTAATTATTATCCAAATAAGATCCGAAATAGGTCACGTCTGTTGTGCTGGCATTTAAGCCGTTTTGAAATCCTCCTCGGGACTTATCGGCTTATGTCACTGGTCGGCAATCTTTTCCGATTCGCGACGTTTCAATTAGAATATTTTAGTAATACCATTTCAGGCGTCAGACGGCTCCGAAAAATCGAATTTCGTTGGGTCTAGGGCAGAGTTGGGGAACCTTTTCATTGCTAAAGGCCACATTCGTTTATCTGATTCAGCACAGGGCCGCAGTAAAGGGAACGTTTTGACAGTTTTTTTTTGATCAAAGTGAATATATTGCATCATAATATTGTGTATTTATAAAAAAAAATATTCAGATTTATTTAAAAAAAAAAATAATTAGTACAAGTCAAAAGGTCGCATAAGAGTAGTCAAAAGGCCGCAGGTTCCCCACCACTGGTCTAAGGCATCCAATCCAATATATATATATATATATATGAGTACAGTGAAACCCCCAATTACACTACCCCAAATTACGCGCTGGCTTGAAATATTCGCCGCCAACCCCCCAATTGAACTTTCGCATTCCATTGTCGTTGCTACGAGACGGTCGTCTGTGCAGCGCACACAGTCAAATGTTGGTTAGCGTCTGTGTATTCAACACGTGCCAGGCTACACACGCACAGCCGGGCGACTGACTATCTATGCGTTGGATTTTGGCGCACTTTGCATTTTATCACTTAGTAACTAAATATTTCGTCCATTTTTTTTGAAAAACTAAAGTAAATCTTAGTTTTGCATTTTTTGCGAAAAAAAACAAATCCCTAATTTTGCATGAGATTCATTCCCCGAATTACACTACCCCGAATTACACTGTCCCGATTTAAGTGTAAATGGGGGTTTTACTGTTTATGCATAGTTAAGTTTAAACATAGTTCTGACGGTGGCGTACGCCGAAATAGTTTTACACTTATCTTAATGATATTTTTTATCTTATTAAAGTTTTCAATTATTTAATTATTACCACATGCAATCTTATTATAGTTTATTTTTCTACCTTTTCTGCATATTTCTACCTGCCAATATTTCCTTCAGTTAACTCGCGTACCACTGGTTGGTAACAAGCGATATGTAAGTCTATGATAGTAGCATTTAATTTTATTTACGTACGTACTTCAATAAGTCTCAAATATAATACGTCATATTGGCATTTAAGACCTTTTTAAATGTACAGGTATCACAAAAGAATTAAACTTTTTTAATTGTGTTTGTTGTCTATCAAAATTGACCCTTATTACGTATGGCTGTGTGCAATTAATTGCACGATTGACTTGTGACACTTTGGCATTTGAAATCCGGGCCTAACCTACAGACAGAAATGTTCGTATTGTGTAAGCGATTTTGACACTTAATCTCGCATTGTTGTGGTTTGAAAATCCTTTGAGCTTTTCGCATAAATCAATATCTGCCGTGTCTGTTGTTACGTACGTATAGCGTGCCCCGAAAGCTTGGTCTGTTAATAAAAAAATGTAATGAATTATTATTTTCTTTTCATGTTCCTGGTCGCCGTAGCCGATTGGTAATGGTATATGGCAACGACCGCACGTTTTTTTTTATAAAATTTCACCTGGCGAAATAAAATTTTGCGAAAAAATCGCAAAAATTGTAATTTTATTAAATTCACTATAATTTGTAAGCAAATTAAGATATCTTTACAAAATTTAATTTCATTAGCTTCCAGATACTTCGCCTATACGCATATACGCGTCCGCCGGCCAGCAAACTTTGTTTTTCAAAGACTCAAATACGCGTCCACGGTCGTTAAGCTGTTAAAAAATACAAAATGAAATTCGTGTAATTTAAGATTTCGACTGAAGGTGCTTGGTGGAGTTTCAATATTAAATTTGAACCGTTCAAATTATGTAACGGCCCGGGTTTCGCCTTTCGGCATCTTCAGGCGTTCAAGTGCTCGGATGAACTTCAAGTTTCAGTTCAAGTTCATCCGTGCACTTGAACGCCTGAAGATGCCGAAAGGCGAAACCCAGGTCGTAAGTGACAAAATCTGTGGGAATGTACATAATTTTAACGATTCAAATTTAACGAAATTCGTGGTTTTTTTCTTTTCTACTGAACGCAGAGTGGGGCAGAAATACGAATATTGATAATATTAATTACAATTTAATTGCTTACATTAAGTACGGTAAGTACCAATGGAAATAAATACAACAATGGTGATCCGCATAACTTTTTTATAATGACTTTTATTAAAAGGAAAAAATCTCGACTTTTATTTTGTAATTGATGATAATGTGGTAAAAATATCATAATGGTAAAAGTATTTGAAAGTACAATGGAGTTCTAACAAGTAAATGCCAATTCAATCAATACATCGATAATTTCAATTGAGTTTGAATGTTTTTTTAGTTTATTCGTGAACCTTCACTGTTATGTCCGATGACGCTTTTCAAATAAGCGAAACACGTGTCAAATTTTGTACCACGAATGAAATAACATTTATTTTTTATTTTTTAATAAAAACGAACTTACACAAAGTAACCGCCGAATCCACCAAACATATGAAGCTTACATCGTTACAATTCACTTTGACTATATAGTGTATAAACTCACTGACGAGCATTATACACAGTAGAAATGACACTACGGATTGGATTAGGTTAAGTTAGAAAGAGGAAGTGATTCAAAACATGTTATTTGCAGCTGTCTGACTAATGAACTAGAACAGTGGAGAGGAACCTGCGGCCTTTTGGCTACTCTGATGGGGCCCTTAGACTTGATCAAAATATTCACTTCAATTAAAAAAATATTCGCAAGTGCTTGGTAAAAGAGCGTAATCAACCCATGAATGAACCCATTTGATTGTGAATTTTCTGATGTAAATGTAAAGGTTCCCCACCCTGAACTAGGCGATCGATATGCGCTGTATATAAATATGATATAAATAAATTAATTAATCTCTCATGTCATCTAAATATCGATTCATATTTGTGCTTAAATTGCGGTGAATAGTCGATAGTTCTGATCCACCCTGTTCCTATACAAACACCCAAAAGGTGTAAATCGAATCTCGCCTGTAATGTTGTGCAGTGAAACAGTGTATTCATTGTATGCCAAGGCTTCCCAAACTTTGATTGCGATGGGACACTTCTTGCTTCCAGAAATTTTAACTCTCGCGGCTCGGAGACTAGAAAAATACTTCTCTGCCGATGGGGGTCGTTTAGGGACCCCAGTGGTTTCCTCATTATTGACCTTATTCTTATGAATTTCAAAAAATCTCTCTGCATCATTCCTCATACATTTTTTAAAAAAAAATCTGTGTTTTTTTTAAAAATAAATAATCATATTTTAAGTTGCGCGTAAAAAAGACGTCATCCCAGCACAAATATGAATTTGCAACTGGCGCGTTTAGCCCAGTTATCTTACGAACGACCGCTGATCTCGTTATCGCGTATTTATATAAACTACAAAAGGTCCAAAAAACTATGATATAAGAATACCTTAATTATAAACATTCTATCACCCATATTAAAATATATATTTAAGAACGTGTGGGTATTGGGGTCGCATTTCTTGAGCTTAGAACCGGAATTGTTAATATTCCGCGAAACTTGGCTTGGGAAACCCTGGTGGATATGTACATACGAGCGTTAGTTAGTTAGTAACTGTGTTGCGCAACCGAGAGCGTCTCTCGTATGAACACAGTGGCGTAACCCGCTCGCGACCTTTTGGATGCGGGGCGTCTCACGTTTCGCAAGCATCTCTGTACCAGGTCGGCGATAATTACCGCAATGTGTCAAACGCCTTGGAGTGATATGACGTTATTTTGTTTATCACAATTCGTCGCCGGCGACTAGCCGCAATCTAGTTTGTAAGATGACCGAAACAATTCGGACCCATTGATAGTAAACCGACTGTCGATTGGATGATCTTTTTTTATCCATGTCCGCTCCCAATGCGGAGCATGTGGTCTCCAAATGGAGTTTATCTCAACATAAGTGTTTCTACGTGAACTGCTTGTTACTCAGTTGCTCAACCTCTCTATTTCCAAAGAGAGTAGGGATAGAAGGATAGGGCTATCAAATGACTATCCATGCCCGTTCTCAATGCGGAGCATTTGGTTTCATAATGGAGGTATCTTAACAGAATTCGTTAACGTTCTGTTGACTGTTTAATGCAGTGGTTTCCAACCGTTATGTTATTGCGCCTCCCCATTCTTTATTTTATATAGTAATAAAAACCTGTGTGGTCGAGTGGTCAACGTCGTTGGCTACCGCTACGGAGGGCACGGGTTCGAATCCCAGTACGGGCAGTTTTATAAATTGATTTTTCAATCGATTTATGAATTTCTGTTCAAAGGCATGGATGTATGTGATGTCTTGAATTAACTCCCCTCCCACCCATCCTATCCTATGAACGGGGCGTATCGAGAGCGATTAGCTAACCACTAGTCCTGTCCTAGCCCTTTCCTTTTATTCCTACTCTCTTTGGAAAATGAGAGGTTGAGCAACTGAGTAACAAGCAGTTCTCGTAGAAACACTTCTGTTGAGATAAACTCCATATGCTCCATTGGGTAAAAATAGGAACGTATTTAGTTCTACAGTTTTTACATTTGTTGGTTGATAGCTATTTCGGCTGTCGCCATCGTCGGAACTATGATTAAACTCATCTCAAGTTATCTTAAACTGTAAGTTTAATCATAATTCTGACGATGGCGACAGCCAAAATTGCTATCAACCAACAAATGTAAAAACCATAGAATTAAATACGTTGCTATTTTTACCCTATTATAATGGAGTTCTACCAAGTAAATGCCAAGTCAATAAATAAATTTCTGCTGTAGATTATCACGCCACTGTTGAAATACTGTATCTGAGAAAACATTGGAGATGGAAAATGAAATACGATAGATTAATTTTGAATGCGAATTTCTTCTTCGCCTAAGGAAAATGATTTTGCAATGTGATATGATGGCCTTTGTCTTATCAATCTACAAATCGTACATCTTTCAAGAGATAATATATTTTTTTTTATGATTTCCTGTCGGGTTTCAATGTTGACCACTCGTTGATGTCTCTTGGTGATTATTTGAGGCGTTCGATATAAAACATGGCCAAGTCATTTAAATGTACAATTTTTTTTTATCAATTCGGTAGGAAGTTTAAGAGAGTGGGGGGTGCAATGGATACGGCCAGGACAGGACTAGTAATTGGCTGATCACTCTCGATACGTCTCATAAACATACATGACTTGATGTTGGTCATACTGGGAGACGAACCCGTGAGGTCAACTGTGCCATAGACCCGACATTAAAACAGCATGGATACTATTAATTAAAAATCAATTACTTACATTAGGGACGGTAAATTCAAATGGAAATAAATTCAACGACGGTGATCCGTCTAGCTTATTTAAAATGGTCTTATGTTTCTTAATAATTAATTTTCGACTGCATGCAGTATTTCAACATTTTAACTTCGATCAAAATTGTTATATTTTTTTATTGAATTCTGCAAAAAATGTTACCTTTTAGAAATCTTTATATTATAATTTATGTTTTACTACAACAGTCTTCAATAAATTTAAGAAACGCTGATTTAAAATATTTCTAAGTTCGATTTGTTTGGCATAGTAAATGACATTGTTAAATTTATTTCCATTGAAATTTACCGCCTCTAATGTAAGTAATTAATTTGCAATAAGAACCATCAATGTTTGCATCTGACCCCTTCACTGCGTCCAGTTGAAATGGATAAAATCCCGACTTTGAATTTAAAACGTAAAAAATAGTTTATTCGTAAACCTAGCGGTGTTCTGTCTGATGATACTTCTCAAAATTGCGAAACAAGTAGAATAACAATTAACCGCCGAATCCAGATGGTTCAGTGTCGTTATTAAAATAAACTCCCTTTAAGATTTCGTTCAAAAGTATACCGCTCGCAATGTGGAGCATATGGCATCCTAATGGAGGTATCTACACAGAAGTTTTTTCTACGAGAACTGTTTGTTACTCAGTCGCTCAAACTCACTTTTATTCAGAGTGAGTAGTTGGGAAATAAGAATAAGGCTAGAACAGGGCTAGTGGTTGACTAATCGCTATTGCTACACCCAGTTATTAAAGAATCAGAAAGATAGGAGGAGAGGAAATTTATGTGAATTGACATCACAAACACCCAGTCTTTGATCACAACTTTTGAATCGAATAATTCACTGTGATCTTACTGGGAATCGAACTCAGACCTGCGTGATCGGTAGAGCGAGCTCTAAACAACTGAGCCACAACCTTAAGCTCTACTGAACAAATAATTGCAACTTACTTGGCCGTGTTTGATAATGGAAGCCTCATTTTTTTTTTTTTTTAAAGCACGTAATTTTTAATCGTCGATTGATTATTAATGATTATTAAATATTTATTTTAGACAGCATTGAAAGAATATTATTTTTTATTAATAGATATTTCGTATCCTTCAGTCTCAAAGGTAATATAATATTAACAAATAAATATTTAATTATTTAACTTATTATTGCCTTGCACAATCAAACTTGTGAGGGTTAACAGGAAACGGTGTACAGTAAAACCCCCATTTACACTAAAGTCGGGACAGTGTAATTCGGGTAGTGTAATTGGGGGTGTGAATCTCATACAAAATTAGGGATTTTGCTTCGTTTTGCAAAAAAAAAAAAATTTTGACGAAATATTTAGTTAACCCTTCCCTTACTATGCAAAAAAAAAGCAAAAGCTCCTGAGCTGTGTATCCGTTACACATCAGGCAAACAGGAGTGAATCATGACAATTATATGTAGTACTGCTGTAGTAGTGTTATATAATTGTCATGATTCACTACCGTTTGCCTGATGTGTAACGGATGCACAGCTCAGGAGCTTGTGCTTTTTTTGCATAGTAAGGTAAGGGTTAACAAGTGATAAAATGCAAAGCGCGCAAAAATCCCAAATATAGACAGTCGCCCGGGTATGCGTGTATAGCCTGGCACGTGCTGAATACACAGCTCCTTGCTTTGTCGGTCGCCGTAGCCGAGTAAAATTTGTAAAAAAAAATAATGTATAATATAAAAAAAAACAATAGAATTCAATAAAATAATGAAAATTTTGTTACTTGAGTTTATTGTAAGTCACTCGAGATCAACTCGACGAGAATCGACATCACAAACACCCATGTCATTTTAGTCTTATATTTAAATTGAAAAAAATCTAAATATGAGATTGACCTTACCGGGAATCGAACCCCGACCCGCCTGGTCGGTAGAGCGAGCTCTTACCGACTAGACCACATATGGCGTGTATGTATTCTAATGACAATAGCTACTTAATCATATACGGGGACTTTTGTGAGGGACTAGACCATGGATGGGTGACCTTTTCATTTTTCTGATTCGTCATCAGTAAATAGGAGATTTTTGGTCGGAAACAATTTCATGTAAATTTCTAAAATCCAGAAATTTGCGGATTTCCCAAAACATTACCAATGCGGGACCTTTTTTTTTTTTACAAACATTTACAGAATCGGAAAATTGGCCAGAAGGCCGCACCAGAGTCGCCAAAAGGTCGAAGGTACCCCACGCCTGGGCTAGACGAAAACGTCTGGGATTTCCAGGAATAAATCCTCCGGGAGAAACTAACATTTTAATCCCTAAAAGGCACACATTTCTGAATGTGTTGACTACCCCTACTACTGTGTGATAAGTTGGCCGCTTCTGGAGCTTCGAAAGTAAAAGTTGCACGGGCTCTTCTAGGAATTTTGATTATAATTATTGCCGACGCTTTTTTTTTTATATTAGATATCAACTTCACTGTAAACGTTGAAGTGGTGTTCAGAAAAACGGTCATTTTTGAAAACGTCTAGTTTTTTTTCAATATATTTGACCACGTCTACTCTGGTCGAGTAATATCGTACCGGAATTAAAAAATAGTTTTTATTTGTATGCAAAAATTGGTATCGCAATACTGTGTGAGTAAATCAATCTCTATACGAGAGGCGGCCTGTCAATGTGGCATTGGATCAATGCACCCCTTGTATATGCAGGGGCGGTTATATTTAATGAAATAATATCGACTGTGGAAAGAAAAAAGGACGTAACCCACAGTTTTTTCAAAACAGGTTTTTTTCTATAATCACAATGTATCAAACTTGATGCATGTTCTATCAAAATGATGTAAGCTGCACATGCCGAATTAGCATCTAAATTTAGCTTTTAAGTTTGAAAAAGATGATCTTGTAAAAAATTAAAACCAAGAAAAAAGACTGAAATAAAAGGTTTTCCTAGACAATTTCTTTAATTAATATTATATAATGTCAATTAAACACTAGTTTAGAAGTCACCGTGCACTTCAAGGTTGTGTATAATTCTTTGCCATTTTTTTTCTACTGATTTTAATATTAAATTGTACTATTTTTTTTCTCCATTGTAAAAGTTTTAAATTTATAATTTGTCAACCTTTTGCAATGTTAATTAAATAAATATATATAAAATAATTTGCATTAAGACCCAAAATCATCAAAACACGTTTTTTGCGCCTCCTGTAAAATTTGGCATGAGTGGGTTACGTCCTTTTTCCTTTCCACAGTCGATATTCAAACATAACATTTAGACCCCAGTGGTCGGCAACCTTTTGAGAGACTGGGTAAAAAAATATTTGTTTGAAAATAATATATATTTACATATATTTTCATGATATATATGTGTGTAAATACAAAATACACATATAAAATTGTTATTGATGGCTTACTTAATAATAAATTTGATGTAATAGTTTGCATTGCTAAGAGGTCTTCAACTTTTTATTTATAAATAGTTAATTTTTCTTGTATTTTGCTAGAATTTATTTGCTCAGTTGTAATACCAATTGTATGTCATACCTTGTTTTTCTTACTTAACTTTTGTATAAATATCACTGTTTCATTGTATTTATTATCAGTTGATAATGCTCACAATTAGCGAAACCGGTCCTTATCCAATAAATTGTATGTGGAATAAGTACTATTAAGTATTATTCTTATTATAATTCCATTCCACCAAGTATTGACAGCGAACACTTTAAAATGTTACCTAGTTGTTTCACGCATTGCCCGCAACGTCTTATATTTAAATATAATATTGTATTGTGCGGAACGGATCATCATTTATGATTATCAGATAGACACATTATAAAGAGAGGTAACAAAAAAAAAACAAAACTGAATGGGTCAGGGTCATATTATAATTTTAAATCGTATATGAATATTATACAATAATTATTTTTTTTAATGCTTGAGACGCAAGCGGAAACTGCTTTATCGACGTAATTAAAGAAGAGTTTCGACTAGACTTTACCCAACAGTAGATACACTATTGGGTACAATTAGGGCATTCAATTAACCCAGTGATGCACACACTGCGGCCCTTTTAGAATTTTGTGGCGGCCCTTAAATTTTGGTACATAAATACATGGTAATATTGTGTATTTTTTATGTATGTAGAAATTAGTAGAATGTCTATAATTGATGAGGCGTGAACAGTTCAAAATATTTCTTTACCCTTTAAAACGTGTCTTTATTACTATATCGACTGTGGAAAGGAAAAAAGGACGTAACCCACGCATATCAAATTTTACAGGAGGCGCAAAAAATACGTGTTTTTTATGATTTTGTGACATATGTAAATTATGAATTATACACAACCTTGAAGTGCGCGGAGTCTTTTAAACTGGTGTTTAATTGATATAATCTAATATTAATTTAAGAAATTGTCTAGGGAAAACCTTTTTTTTCAGTTTTTTTTTCTTGGTTTTAATTTTTTACAATGTCATCTTTTTCAAACTTAAAAGCTAAATTTAGATATTAATTCGGCATTTGCAGCTTGCATCCTTTTGATGGAACGTGCATCAAGTTTGATACATTGTGATTGTCTAAAAAAGTTCAAGTCAGTTCAAGTTCATCCGTGCACTTGAACGCCCGAAGATGCCGAAAGGCGAAACCCGGGTCGTTAGTGACGAAATCTGCGAGAATGTACATAGTTTGGACGATTCAAATTAAAAAAAAACTGTAGGTTACGTCTTTTTTCCTTTTATATGAAATGAAATGAAGGATGGGGTGGCGCGAAGTTTTTTTTTTTCTTCAAACGAAGGCGCAGTAATATAAACGTTGGAAAACCGCTGCTTTAACTCTTTCATGGTTTGTTAAAAAAAATCTTTTCCGAGATATATTATCAGTTAATACACTGTTCATCTTGTTAGTATGCCAAATTTGGGTGTTGGGCAAGAAGCGAATGCCCCAATAGTTGTCTGGGTATCGGCGCTCGCCTCGAATGCCGATAATTGACTGGCCAAACGGGGTCGGGTCCTTCAACTCCGACACTGGCTGTCACCTGCTCGACGAAAGTGAAAACTGACCGGCCCACGCGCCTGGCGATGGCTGCTGCAGAAAGATCTTGTGGCCCAAAAGCAGAACTGCAGAGTCGTTACAATGTCGGACTTCAATACTTTGATAGCAGGGTTTTTCAAACTTTTTCTGCAATAAACACCTTTTTTTAATCGAGGTAATTAATAAATAGTACTAAAAATACAATTAAATCTATTTTTAAACGGTCGATCCGTTTTGGATTAGATCCGTGAATTTGTTTGAAAAAAATAATAAAACAACACTATTTCACCTGTGTGGTCGAGTGGTCAGCGTCGTTGGCTTCGGTTACGGAGGGCACGGGTTCAAATCCCGGTACGCACAGTTTTATAAATTGATATTTCAATCGGTTTATGAATTTCTGTTCGAAGGCATGGATGTATGTTATGTGTTGAATTCCCCCCTCTCACCCCTCCTATCCTATGAACGGAGCGTATCGAGAGCGATTAGCTTACCACTAGTCCTGTCCTAGCCCTATCCTTCTATCCCTACTCTCTTTGGAAAAAGAGAGGTTGGGCAACTGAGTAACAAGCAGTTCTCGTAGAAACACTTCTGTTGAGATAAACTCGATTAGGAGTCCATATGCTCCACATTGGGAGCGGACATGGTTAAAAAAATATATTGTAAAGGAAGTCGTGAAAAAAATGTACGTAAAATATTATTCATAATGTGTATTTTGATACAGTAAAACAATATTTATCATTACTTGATTTTATTATGAGGACTTTTATGAGGGACTGGACATAATTGTTAAATATGAAAAAAATTATAGAATTTGTACAAAAATTGAAGATTGATAACTTGAATTTAAAAAAAAAATATGTTTGTACAATTCAATAAAAGTATCTTACCACTGATTCGACAAAATTCAGGTCACATAATGACTCACGGAGAATCCTAGAATAGCAAGTCTATATGGAGATCGTTTCGCGCCTTAGTGCTTAATTTTCCATGGAAACAAGTGATACTTTTTTTGCAATAGAGAAACAATGAGTCTATTATTCTAAACAGAGCATTTATTATATTAAAATTGGACTTTGTAGGAGTCAGTCACTGATTTTTTTTACTGAATGATTCATCAGTGATTCTGTTGATTCAATGATTGGATTAATAGCAAGTCGTATGTTGTGATCAGTTTTTTTTTTTTGAGTGCGCAGGTGTACAAAAACTAGGTTTTTGTATTGTATTTTGAATCATTCAACTGCGTCAATAGACAGAGTTAACTATATTTAAAACATTGGCTTTAAACTTTTTTACTCCGCGGACCACATGAAAATATGATCCTCACTTGGCTCACTTTACTGTCTTTCAGTCTTATCTCACCACCTCCTTATTATCATTTAGTATTTCTACAGCGGTTAGGGTTGTGGGCTCCAGTGCCGGATCTCACGGGCTCAAATCTTAGCATTTTTTTTGTCAATTTATCGATTTCTGTCCGAAGGCATGGGTGTTTGTGATGTTTAAATATTAACTCACACCCTTCCGATCCTTCAATAATAAGCGATAAACTAATTACTAGTCCTGTCTGAGTCCTATCCTACTATCTACCCCTACTCAAAAATGAAACCTTGAGTAATTGAGTAACAAACAGTTCTCGTAGAAAAACTTATGTTGAGACATATGCTCAACATTGGTAACGGACTTGGATATGGGTGTCGGCAATGGCAGAATTGATGTACCCGTAATTGACAGTTTGACAAAAAAAAAAATTCGACGCCTTGAAAGGGTTAAATGTTTTTTTTAACACATTCTAGAACGCGGTCGTAAAAATAAATGTGACGGTTATTAATAATGCGTGTGTTCTCAAAGGTCATTCACGTCTTTGGACGTATATACAAAAAAAAAACCACATTAACATAAAAGTCACTCTTGAAAATTGTTTATTGCTTCAATGTTTGTAAACCATACCTCTTGTTAGGTAACGCACGTCAAAAATTATGCAAAGGCAGTTTTTAAGATTCTTTGCAACATGTTGTTACCTCACTTTGAAAAGGTTCTAACTGACATTTTGTCATAAAATGATTTTCGGTCGGAAAATGTTGTAGTTGAATCTAAAATGTATATAAATTTTTGACGATATTTTTGTCTGGTACGCCTAAGAAGTAGCTTGTTATAAAAGTGAATGAATGTACGCAGAAAACCATAAACTAAATGTCTACGAATGTGTCCTCATAATATCCGAGATATCGCTATTTCCGTGATCGTAATAACCGAATTAGACTGTATATTCATTTGACAGTACGTTACCTTACTTTGAAAAGGTTCTAACTGACATTTTGGTCGGAAAATGTTGTATTTGCTACAATCTGACATATATATTAATTTCAGAGTCATACATTTTTAAATAAAGAAGTTAGCAGGATTCAAGAGTTCTATCTACACACTTTCTTTCATACAGTAATTTAACAAGCTTTTAAGAAACAATAGGACTTTTTATAATCGATTTATAAACAACATTTGTCTTACAGTATTACAACTCAGTATATTATTATCAAACTTAAATCTTTTGAACGAAGTTGCGACAAGATTCAGCTTAGACAATCGATCGGTTGGTGGCAACTGTCAACCGCATACAACAGACCTAGTGTAGACAGTTCAACTATACGTTACAACCTTTTCAAACTCAATTATTGTTGTCAGTTCACAGCAGAAAGGTTCTAATTACAGTTTTAAGCACTGATTATCTCCATATATATAGGGTTTAAATTAAATAAATTTTGCTTAAAATTAGTAAAATAATTATGTTTATACTGGCTCATCATTAAAAGTGCATTTTTTCTTTTCAATTAAAAAATATGATCAGTCAAAAATGCACCCCTAATATTTTTTTTTTCATCATTCCCTTATTTTAAATTCAATAAAATATTTTTTTCTAAAATATTTATAATAGACAATAAAAATACATGAAGAATTTAAAATGAGTGAATGGTATAAATGTTATGTTTGAATATTATTTCATGAAATATAACCGCTCTTGCATACATATACAAGCAGTGCATTGATCGAATGCCACATTGACCGGCCGCCACTGATTGCAACAACAAAATTACAGCCGAATCGATAGAAAATAATACCAAGATGTTATCGATATTCCAATGTATTTATTATGTTATTTTTCGACCACTCTGTATTGTTTTTAACTTCGGTATTTTTATTGTTAAGGCATATCTACAGCACAACTTTTTGATGCAGCTAATATTTTGTTTTTTTTTTTGGCTTTTAGTATATATAGTATAGGTCAAACGGTCCCATTTCATACCTAGGTCATCATTAGTCGATTTCGAAATGAATTCACATGAAACATTCGCCCATCATTTGATAAGTGATTGATGCGAGACATTAGCTCGGACGAGCTCGCGCTCATTACGGTCGTCGCCGAAGGGCGAGTGTAGCTGTCTACAGCGACACCTTTATTTAACCGTTTGAATGCCGCGCGAATAAATCATTAACCGTTTCAGTACCGCAATGTTTTAAGCTTAGGAACACTCACATGTTTTTAACCTTTCCTGTTCTAAGCTGAAGAAATGCGACCCCAATACCCACATTTTCTTAAATATCTATTTTAATATGGGTGATACAATGTTTATAATTAAGGTGTTCTTATATCATTGTTTTTTGAACCTTTTGTGGAAGAAAAAAAAAATATTCGATCGCTAGTTCCGTCTCTATTAAATAAAACAGAAAAGAAAAAATTCAACTTAATAAAAAAGATCCTCAAAGTAGAACAAAAAACGGATTGATGTGTACGAAGTTAAAGATAATAATTTTGTATCCTCGAATACT
This sequence comes from Himalopsyche anomala, assembly GCA_031772345.1. Lineage (NCBI taxonomy): Eukaryota > Metazoa > Arthropoda > Insecta > Trichoptera > Rhyacophilidae > Himalopsyche > Himalopsyche anomala. Next base: position 5,083,817 of record CM062843.1, read on the forward strand.
ATTCTCAAAAAAAAACACAATATCTTACTGACATCGATGCCTCATTTTATATAAATACGCGATAACGCGATAAGCGGCAAATTCCTGGAATTTTAAATCGCCAATTTTTTACCCAATTTTTTGGTGAATGTTTACGGGATTAATAAAAGGGTCCGGAATCGGATACCCTAATTCCAATTGAGTGAGGCATTCCTTATTCTTATATTCCAATAATATTTGTATGTAAAAAATGAACAGGGAGCCAGTGGCGTGCTTAAAAAGAGACGTCGTATATATTTTTTAAAAATAAATAATCGCATCTCAACCAACACGCGCTATTTTAATATTAAAATTAACTTTTTCCGACATTAACAGCTAATTAAATATTGAAATAGCAACTGTCAAATGAAAAATGATTGAAAAAGAAAGTCAATTTTAATAGTTATGTAATTAATTTTTTAAATGTTAAATAAAATTTCAAAATATAAATAGTGCGTTTTGGTATAGCATGTACTCTAGAGCAGTGGTTCTCAATCGTTTTTTTTTTATTGTAGCCGCACTATAAACAGTGGGGTCCTATAGAAATGTCTAAAAAGTTAATATTAGATAAAACATATTATTTTAAAAATCAAAATTGAGTATAAAGCTATTGGTGACCGCAGAAAAATCCTGTAGTTGTAACACACGAGAACCACTGCTCTACAGTCGTATAGAGATATAGAAAGAAAATAAAAAAAATGTTCACAATCAGTATTCGAAAACGACTCGATTTGTAGTGTATTTAAATGCTGTTTTGATGGTAAAAAAAAGTCCATGTTGTGAAATCGAAAATGAGTTAACATAACTTTATTACCCAGTGTCCAAGCGTAGAGGACTCTCTTAAATTATTATTAATAATAATAAAAACTCGTGTGTCTTCTGCTGCCTTTGCCCTTGACCCAAAACGCTCGCTTGAAATACGTGCGAGGTACAAGTGCGAAACCATCAACGTCAAAATTATAACATATTTTAATGTGTGTCGGAAAGTTAGTTGAAAAAAAATTACGGCCGCTTGCATACGTGCATTATTTATCGTATCGAACGTGGAAAGGAAAAACGATGTAATCCACAGTTTCTTCAAAACAGGGTTTTTTTTTAAATAATCACAATGTATCAAACTTGATACACGTTGTATCAAAAGGATGCAAGCTGCAAATGCCGAATTAGTATCTAAATTTAGCTTTTAAGTTTGAAAAAGATCTCATTGTAAAAAATTAAGACCATGAAAAAAGACTGAAATAAAGGTTTTTCCTAGGCAAATTCTTGAATTAATATTAGATTATGTCAATTAAACACCAGCTTAGAAGTCTCCGTGCACTTGAAGATTGTGTATAATTCATAATTTGCATATGTCACAAAATCATCAAAACACGTTTTTAGCACCTCCTGTAAAATTTGATATGTGTGGGTTACGTCCTTTTTCCTTTCCACAGTCGATATGATAATTAAGTGTTTTTTGTTGGATGATTTTTAAATGATCTTTATTTGATAATTTGGTTATGAAACCGATGAACCTTGGCGGCTGCGTGGTCGAGTGGTCAACGTCGTTGGCTTCGATTACGGAAATTCTTGGAAGAAAAAAAAGAAGGTCCCACGCTTGAAATTCGATTTTTTATAGGAAGACAAAACAAAGGTATGGGGGGGCACAGAAAAATAAAGACTCTCAAAAGGGGCCACGGGTCTAAAAAGGTTGAGAAACACTGTTCTAAGGTATAGATGTATGTGAGCATCCAATCCCGAATCATTTTTGTAATGACGGAATTTCGGATTGACCATTTCAAACAAGATTGATTCTAATTTTTTAAAAAAGTTAAAATCAATCTTTCTTCATTACTTAAGCAAACTTTGCGATGGTAAGTCTGAAGATGTCTCTGAAACAGGCGAAACACGTGTCACAGTTAGTAGCACAATACGTGGAATAATTAAAGTTATTTTTAATTTTATATTAAAATATTCATGCCAATTATATTTCAATATATTTTTTTTAATCTATTTAAAAATATTATTATTTAATTAAAAACAGACAAGTTAGTATTTTTTATGAAGCTTGATATTTAAAATGGTGTCAAACTATACAAAATCTATTTTAGTCATCTGCGCCTAAAGGGTTAATAATTAATGTATAGATTGATAGAGAAAAACACTGATCATAGGTTAATGCAGTATCTGCATATTAATAAATAAAAAATATTTGAATGGAAAAAAAATCATAGACAATACAGTACAACTTTTGGCTAAATGATTACAGAAGTACTAATATAAATGATTTAAACATTTTTGGGAATGTATTTTTAATTGACCTTTTTTTTGTGTGTACAACATGTACATAAAATATTATTAACACTTTATAAGCGAGAATTTTTTTAGTGATTAGCGCAAAAATATATTACATTCTTAAAATCAACACAACTTCTAAACCAAACAATATTTTTGACTGAAATTTTCAAAGAAATCATATGTGACATTTAACTATTAAAATTAAAATGAAAACATTTTGAATACATCATAATTTCTCTACTTTTCTAAGCTGAATATAAAAACCTGTTATTAATTTAGTAGATAGCACTCCACTTGTTATCAATATGAAATATTTCAAACATTTTGTATAAAAAATGACATTAATCCATACCATACAATTATATAAATAATTAAAGTATAAAATCCTCAGGATTCGAACCCGGGACCTCCGTAACTGAAGCCACAACGTTGACCATTCAACCACACAGGCATGGTGGTCGTATGGTCAGTTTTAAAAATTGATTTTTCAATAGATTTACGAATTTCTGTTCGAAAGCATGGATGTATGTGATTTCTTGAATTCCCCCCTCCCAACCACCCATCATATCCTATGAACGAGGCGTATCGAGAGCAAACCACTAGTTCTGTCCTAGCCTTATCCTTCTATTCCTACTCCCTTTGGAAAAAGAGAGGTTGAGCAACTGAGTAACAAGCAGTTCTCGTAGAAACACATCTGTTGAGGTAAACTACATTAGGAGTTCACATGTTCCACATTGGGAGCGGACATGGTTAAAAAAAAATCCTCATTCCTACAAACTTACAATCACTGGAAGTGTGAAACTGATGCCCTAAATATTTGAGAAATGTGTCTCATTTAAAAAAAAATACTGTATGTGAACGAATATTCAGGGCATAATAAATTATGAGGTTGATTGCTTATTGTCAAAAAGGGTCACTTGCCGCGGCAGTTATTTTGAAGAAACCATTAAAATATGAGTCAATATACCAACAAAACCGACAGTACGTGTTAAACGTATTTTCACGTTTCCCGCCCATAATGTGTTAAAATAACCGGGTCGCGGGGAAAAAAGTTTGAAAAACGCTGGTCTGGAGAGTTTGAAATTGATCGGTCCTAAATATTCGAGAAATGTGTCGCATTTAAAAAAAAATACTATGCGTGAACGAACATTCAGGGTATAATAAATTATGAGGTTTATTGCTTATTGTCAAAAAGGGTCACTTGCCGCGGCAGTTATTTTGAAGAAACCATTAAATTATGAGTCAATATGCCAACAAAACCGACAGATGGACGTATTTTTACTTTTCTCGCCTGTAATGTGTTAATATGAGGAAAAAATCATATCAGAAGGTCGACAGCTTGTTGTGCTGAATTCTAAAATAAGTGATCTTTTCCAAAACAACTCGTTAAAACATAGAATGGTTTTACATTTTTGACCTTTACGTCGGTAAAAAAATTCAAGTTTAGAATGTGGTGATGGTCAGTTGACCTAAGATTCAATGTTATCCAATTGCCATTCTCGTGTATTTTTTTTTGTTGAATTTATGCTATTTCTTCAGATGTAAATACAAGGCATATCAGTAAAAAAACACAATATTCCTTTGTACTTCATTCCACTTTATTTAATATGTCAGGACCGGTTTCGCTCATTACGAGCATCGTCAACTGATAAGAAATATAATTTAACAATGCTATTTATACAAAAATGAACAGTTATAAACAAACAATTGGCATTGAAAAGAAATTACCAATTACACTAAAAGTGATTCTAAAATAACACAAAATTAAAATGTTTAACACATCTAACATATAATTAAAAAGTCATCTCAGATTAGAAACCATTAAACAAATAGCAGTTAACAATGGTTATGCTGCTATAATATATAACAATGGTTAAGGCATATCGACTGTGGAAAGGAAAAAGGACATAACCTACACATTTTACAGCAGGCACACGAAACGTGTATTGATGGTTTTCGGCCGTATGCAAATTATGAAATAAACACAGCCTTGAAGTGCACGGAGACTTCTAAACTGGTGTTTAATTTTGACGTAATCAAATATTAATTGAAGAAATTGTCCGGGAAATACCTTTTTTCTTGGTTTCAATTTTCACAAGCCCATCTTTTTTCGAACATAAAAGGTAAATTTAGATATTAATTCGGCGTTTGCAGTTTACGTCCTTTTGATAAAACGTGTATCAAGTTAGTCAAGAAAAGCTGTTTTTGAAAAAACACTGCGTTACGTCCCTTTTCATTTTCAGAGTCGATATAGTATGTCTTTTTTTCTCTATAGAAATTATGTACCAAACTAGGCGTGGGGTACTTGAATCCTTAAGGCCGCATGCAGCCTTTTGGCTACCCTGGTGCGGCCTTCTGGCCAATTCTGTAATTTTTTGTAAATTCCTGAGAATCTGAGAAGTGAATTCGTAAATTCCGGCCAGAGATTCCCCAGTCAATGTTTACTGCGGCCTTATGTCGAATCAGAAAAATGAATACGGCCTTTAGAGAAGAAAATGTTCCCCACCCCTGTATCAAACAAGTTGGATACATTGTGATAATCAAAAAAAAGCTGTTTTGAAAAAATTGTGGGTTACGTCTTTTTTCCTTTCCATAGTCGATATCTCTCAGTGTTTTTTGGCAGCCACATTGTTTTTTTTTTATCTGCTGCAAATGAACAAAAAATTTCTTTTAAAATGGTTAATATTCGTAAACAAATTGGTAGCCATTTAATATTCAGCGTAAAATTCTGTTTTGGGTCCATTGTCTTTCTGGACGATATCAGTAGAGCGTTACATGCACACAGATGAGAGCAAAAAAGTATATGCGAGTGTCGACTATGAGTAGGAAGAAATGACGAATTATAAGACAGCAGAGAGTGTCCGCTCGGCAATTTTGAGAAACCATGCATCAATCAATAATGTGACAATAACCCTTCGAGACAGCAGGTGTTTCGAGTTGTAAAATGTTGAGAAACCATGTCGCGTAACTAACATAAATCGTATACACAGTAAAGTAATTTTATTATTTCTTTTTTGAATAAATAATCGATTGTTCATATTGACTCTGGAAAGGAAAAAGGACGTAATACACACTTTTTTAAAAACAGCTTTTTTTCGTTAATCACAATGTATCAAACTTGATACACATTCTATCAAAAGGATGCAAGCTGCAAATGCCAAATTAGTATCTAAATTTTGCTCTTAAGTTTGAAAACGATGACCTTGTAAAAAATTAAAATCAAGAAAAAAGACTGAAATAATGGTTTTTCCCAGACAATTTCTTTAATTAATATTAGATTATGTCAGTCAAACACCAGTTTAGAAGTCTCCGTGCACCTAAATGTTGTGTATAATTCATAATTTGCATATGTCACAAAATCATCAAAACACGTTTATTGCGCCTCCTGTATAATTTGATATGTGTGGGTTACGTCCTTTTTCCTTTCCACAGTCGATATATTGATTTTGTATTGTAATTTTTAATTTTTTTTCTGGCATGATTTGAAGCTGCCATAAATACATAGAAACATGTCGAATGTCAAATCGACGGTGGATACTTGAACCAGCTGACCTTATCGACCATAAACAATGAATAAATAAGCAATAAAAAAAAAACATACGAAGTTATAACATTGTTTGATTTGAAATTAACACTTGAAACGCATTAAATTTTCTTTAAATCCTTTCCGGAATCTGGCAACGATAAATTTTGATTTAAGTCTTGGCACCTCGTATAACACGGCACTCCTTCAACACCATTTAATTATTTTTTTTACATATTGTCACTTTACTTTGAAAAGGTTCTATTTGCACATTACATACCATGTTTTGAGATACGAACGTTTGAATATTTGACTGATCATATTTTGAAATTGAAAAGAAAAAATGCACTTTTAACGATCAGTAAGTTTAAACATAATTATTTTACTAATTTTAAGCAAAATCTATTTAATTTAAGCCTATATATCTGGAGATAATCAGTGCTTAAAACTGTAATTAGAACCTTTTTTCTCTGAACTGACAACAATAATTGAGTTTGAAAAGGTTGTAACGTCCAGTTGAACTTTGTACACTCGTTCTGTTGTATGCGTTTGACAGTTGCCACCAACCGATCGATTGTCTAAGAAGAATGCCGTCGCAACTTCGTTCAAAAGATTTAAGTTTTATAATAATATACTGAGTTGTAATACTGTAAGACAAATGTTGTTATAAATCAATTATAAAAAGTCGTACTGTCTCTTAGAAGCTTTTAGATAAAACTCTTTAATCCTGTTAACTTCTTTATTTAAAAATGTATTACTCTGAAATTAATACATATGTTGGATCGTGGTTAATACAACATTTTCTAAACAAAAGGTCATTTTATGCCAAAATGTCTGTTAGAACATTTTCAAAGTAAGCTAACGATATGTCACAGTTAATGTGTGAAATCTCGTCAACGCATTAATTAACCAGCAGGTTATGTTTAAGCTTAAATCGCTTACGTTAATATTTAAAAAAATATTCATTTGTAGTAATCGAATTATTATTAATTATTATCATGACCGGTTTCGCTCATAATGAGCATTATCAACCGATAAGAGAATATAATAATGCAGTGTTTAATTCTCTCGTTTACTGGCTAAAAAAGGACAATGTACTCTAAGCGTGTTCAAAGTATGCGGTGCACACAGGGGTCGGCTCTAAGAATGATCAGTGGGGCGCAGATTGGTGGATCGCTCCAGAATTAAATGCATGACATTCGCACACAGGCGCAAGAATCCACGGGCCGGCCCTGAATGTACTCATTTATTAGCTAATTTATACATCGTCTAATTACAGACTTTAACTCATACAGTTATAAACATATAAAATGGTTGGTGAATCCTTCATCGTATTTTTTTTTAAAATTCATATTCGCTCCTAATTTAAAGAAAATGGTCTCCTAATACAAGTAACTCAATTGTAGTTTTTTTTTTAATACAAGCACTGGTTGTTATTGTTTCTCAATATGTTTTTTTTAAAAAAGAGTAAGGATAGAAGAATAGGGGGTTAGGACAGGACTAGTGGTTAGTTAATCGCTCTCGATACGTCTCGTAAATTTAAGTATTAAAACGGTGGGAGCTCATGATCGATTGAAAAAAAAAGATTCGATCACTCGAAATCCGTCTTGGAAGCCAGCGACGTTGACCATTGCGCTAGGGATCCTCCGACAACTCTTGAACAATTTTATTAAACATGTGACGTTTTCCGTACATTTAATATAATAATTTAATCATGGAATCTATGAATGTGATTGGTTGACCACTAGTCCTTTTTTTTTTTCTACCTTCATAACATTTGTGCTTCAAAGCTTGTCAGATTAATCAATATTTTTTTCTTTTTACTTTCAGTGATGGGTAAGTTTGCCGCACGCGTCGAGTCCGCCGTGCAATCGCTGGCCGGAGGTCAACCAAGGGAGGTGGATGAGAACGACTTCATCGACGCGTCCAGGCTCGTTTACGATGCCGTCAGGGAGATCAGGAGAGCTGTACTTATGAACAGGGTATGTTACAATCATTCCTCATTTGCTGATTATTTATATTGTGAAATTTAAGACAGATAGACTAATGATTGATCCAGTATCAAATATGGCCGATTCAATTTCACTTTATTTTTCACGAGAGCTGAAAGTTTGTTGTACTAAAAATTAAATGAAATTTGAATGTGGATTAACTTAAACGACTACAATCTGATTGGCTGTCAACGGCTCGATCAATATGATATAAAGACGCCTTTGATTTGGCCACTTTTGATAGAAATATCATTATTTAAAGTTGAATTTCATTCACTTGTAGGACCATTTTGAAACTGAAACATATATTGACGCATACAATTAAATAATGGAACAAATGAATACAGCTGACGAAAGTTGGCCATTTTGTTTTGTCTTACTTTGCAAGTGTGCTCTAAATTATCGGCCATACCAGCCCAGCAATGATGCCGAGCCATACTCGGACATATGGCTGCAATATTGTAACGTTGCTGGAAAATGTTGCCGCAACATTATCGGCAATGTTGCTAGATTGCAATTTGACGATGAAATATCCTGCAAAAAAAAATCAAATTCTGATTATTAAAACAATCACACTTCACACAAGTTTTGTCGCTAACAACACGGTTTCGCCTCTCGGCATCCTCAGGCGTTTAAGTGCACGGATGAACTTGAAATGCAATCTGTTAATATAGAAATGGAGGATTTTTTTTGTTAGAAAAATCTTCAATCATTTGTCGGTTGTTGTAATGGAGTTCTGTTTAAATACATTAGTATTGTTGCGTAGGACGATGAGGAATTGGATCCCGAAGACGTGGAATTGGACGAGCACTACACGCTGGACACCAGGAGCAAGTGTAAGGAGACATTGAGGAAGTTGGATGCTGTGTTTAAGTGTCGCTTGCTACCCTATTGTCACACCCCTAATCCGAAACCCAACCCCTGTAATTTTGCTTTAAAATCGTTGATAACCTGCCAGGGGCGCACCCTTTTTTTTACAACTTTATGTAGATTTGTGTAGATGGCGTTAATAATGATTGCCGAATTTCGCTGATTATTAGACGCATGTATTTTTCTATATCGTCACCATTCCGGCAGATGTTAGTAAATGATTGATTGATAGTTCTGTCAGCGATATTCGTAAAAATACTGTCTACCATCTAGCTTAACCCTCCAAGGACGAGCGTGACCATATGGTCACAGTAAACACCGTTGTCTACTGATCCCAGTATTCATCCTTTTTCTACCTGAATATAGTTGCTTTCGCTCATATTTGGTTAAGAAGGGTACAGACTTCAGTTAGTCATCAGCCGCGGGGACAGAAACGGTCACCAAAAGTACATGCGATTTTTTGAATTTCCATATTTTTAAATTTAGTTTTTGAAACTGTTAAGTTATTTTTTTTTATCAAAACATCAAATTATTTACAGTTCTTTTGCTAATATATTTGTATTGAAATTATGTTGATTTAAAGAGGTCAAATTGTAAATAATTTAAAAAAATTCACGTTTAGCTATATTTCAACCCTGAATGTTTGCTTGCCTATACGGTCACGTTTGTCTTTATTACTATCCGTACACAATATTACACGGTAATAAAAGGATGAGCATGACCATATAGTCATGCGGGGTTCCTATACAACGCGTTTTTTTTTTTTTTTAAATTTTTGTTAGGAATAAAAGTTATCCGTGACTTCAATATGGCTTAAAAAATATTTTTTTTAATCGAAAAAAAGCTCTCGTCTCTGGGGGTTAAATAAAAAATACAGTTTTGTCAAACAATGTTTTTTGACTTGTTACACTCATGAACTGAGGTATCGAGCTGTATTAAAAATGATACTTAATTGCAAATATCCATTAAATAATCCACAATCCATATAGTGCATGCTTGTATGTGTTCTCAATGTGTCAATAATATCATCATTGTCTCTGGTACTGCGTTGGCAGCCGTTAATCACGCACCCTTTCCGTTTTCAGTTGCCGCCATTTTGTTTTGTCTACCGCTCCGCCATTTTGTTGTGTTGTTCATTTTCTAAAATGGGGGATTTCACACGAATGATGTATGATAGAATTAACATGTTTCGCTTCATCGAGAAGCATCTGCAGACAAATTGTTGTTAAGCATGAATTTTTTTTGGTTTTATTGGACGCAGAGAGGGGGTAAGATAAAAGCACTAATAATACTAATTACAAATTAATTACTTATATAAGGAAGGTAAATCGTAAAGGAAATAAATTTGACTAGTGATTTCCCAATTTTTTTTATTTATGTTAACGATTTTATCGATTTCGAAGAATTCTGAACTGTTCATTCTCAACTGTTTATTATTTACTAGATGGAGTATTTCAACATTTTATAAAATAAATAAAATATTCGGCATTACAGCTAATAGCGATGCGTCAAATATTTTAATGTTGAACGATCATACGAGAAAAACTCGGATGAGAGTTGACATCGCAAACACCTACGTCTTAGGTCACAAATTTAACTCGATTGGTAGAGTATGCTCTAACAAACTGGATCACAGCAGGTGCAAACTGTTGGAATACTCCTTCTAATAAATAAAAAAAAATTGTATCGTTAGAGTAGAGAAAATTTATTTCCTTTGGTATTTACCCTCCTTATAAAAGCAGTTAATTTGTAATTAGTATTATTTGTACCTTACCCCACCCTGTGTCCATGTGATTCGACCACGTTTCTGGTGTCGCATCACATTGACGTTTAAACGATGTTAACTTACGAATAAAATTGAATTGTGTTGACGCAGACGTCACGCACTTTCAAAAAATACGTCTGTCAAAAATTACAGACACACATTTATCATAACGTGTTGGAATTCCTCATTTCTCATTAGATGTGTCCGAATAAGTGTCGTGCTTATTGAGCATGGCGCTTTAACAATAATTATGTGTCTTGTTATATTTTATTATGTGTCTGTTAAATTGGTGGTTCATCGACACACCCATGTTAAAATAGTGTCGTACTGTCTGAAGGTGTCATTTTTGAGTTTATTTGTTAAAATACGTTCATATATTGGACATTTTACAAAAAAAACAATTTTTAAACAATCGGATAATTTATTAATAAGGTCAGTGGTTATCAACCCCGTGCCCGCGGTACATATTATGTGTGTAGGTACAATAATATTTCATTAAAATGTGCGTAAATAAACCTAATTTAGGGGTTACCAACCTTTTTGGACCCTAGAGTGCATTCTAAAGTTAGGGCGGTGAGCACCACATTTTTTCAAGGTTTTTTTACAACGCAGGAATTTAGCGATTTGCCCAAATTTTTTTTAGCTTTTCCAAGAATTTTGAAATCCGAAAACCTGGGAATTTACCTTAATTATCAGCGTGACTCTTTTGTTTTTTTTTTTAGCTCTTCCTAGAATTTTGAAATTCAAAATCCAAGAAATTTAACGATTTGCACTGAAATCGGTCGGCGTGCGCAACGGGGTTGGTAACCCCTGACCTGATTAATAAATTATCCAATTGGTTAAAAATTGTTTTTTTGTAAAGCGTCCAATTTGGAGTACCAACTGTACTCACATATATCCAAGAAAGATATTTATTCGTATTAAAAAAGAAATGAAACGGTTTTAAATATTTCAGTCTGTCCAACATAAGTGTCACTATAATTATTCACACCAGAATAGCCCACGCCCGCATGTTTTTTTTTTTCGTATGCACAGCGAATTGTTAAATCCCTTCAATAACACATTCAGATTGACGACTGTATTTCATCGGGTATGCGATATGTATGTACATTTTATTGCATCCAGCTGATTATAATTCATCCGTTTGTGCCGAGAACAAGTATCATGTAGATCAGTGATTGCCGTCTTGCGATGGTTTCAGGATATCCGCACGAATTGATTGGTTCATTTAGAACTGCCACTGGTCTTTAAACGAAGGGGGCTTCGATGTTGACGGTGAGAAAATGAAAAAAGAAAAACAAATTACTACATATATACATATCGACTGTGGAAAGGAAAAAGCACGTAACCCACAGATAGTAAATTTTACAGTAGGCACAAAAATGTGTGCCTACTGTGGGCCGTATGCAAATTATGAATTATACACAACCTTGAAGTGCACGGAGACTTTTAAACTGGTGTTTAATTGACATAACCTAATATTAATTAAAGAAATTGTCTAGGTTAAACCTTTATTTCAGTCTTTTTTCTTGGTTTTAACTTTCTACAAGCTCATCTTTTTTCAAACTTAAAAGCTAAGTTTAGATACTAATTCGGCATTTGCTGCTTGCGTCCTTTTGATAGAACGCGTATCAAGATTGATACATTGTGATTAACGAAAAAAACCTGTGGGTTACGTCCTTTTTCCTTTCCAATGTCGAATTATATCAACGATAGATTCGGCTAGTTAATTTTTAATGAATAATTAAAAGTCGATTCCACTTGTGTCACAAAGTGTGACACGTGTTTCGCATATTTACGAAGCATCATCGGACATAACATCGCAATGTTACAATACGAAAAATCTATAAATTGATTCAAATTCATTAGTTATAAAATACAAAATAATTGTCGGGGTGTTGTCCTTTTGCAATGGACGCACGGAGGGGGGTCAGTTAAAAACATTGACAGTACTAATTACGAATTGATTGCTTACATTAGGCACGGTGAATCCCAGTGGAAATAAATAAAATTGTGATTCGCCATTGTTATTTATTTATTGTCGGTCTATGCCAGCCATACTCAACCTGCGGCCCAATCAGCTCTTATGTGCGGCCCAAAATAATTATAGTCACCAATTATTTTGTCCCTTTTGACTCGATATCAAAATTCACATTCATTTTGAGTAAACGATTTAAGATTTTGGATACGTTGGTATTTTTGTGTACTTTTTATGTATTTTTTATTTTTTACTTTGAAAAATACATAAATATGTTGCGGCCCACGTAGAGAAGCAAAAATTCGAATGCGGCCCAGAGGAAAAAAAGGTTGAGTATGGCTGTTGGCTTCCATGCCGGATATAATATAATTGGGTGTAGTGACAGCAATTAGTAAACCACTAGTCCTGTCCTAGCCCTTATCTTTCTATCCATTCTACTCTTTACAAAAAAAATATTGGTCGAGTGACTGATTGACAAACAGTTCTCGTAGAAAAACTTCACATCTGCCGACATAGATAAAAAAATATATTTATACTTTGTAAACCTTTAGCTTGCCTGTGTGGTCGAGTGGTCAACGTCGTTGGCTTCGGTTACGGAGGTCCCAGGTTCGAATCGGACAGTTTTATAAATTGATTTTTCAATCGATTTATGAATTTCTGTTCGAAGGCATGGATGTATATGATGTCTTGAATTCCCCCCCTCCCACCCATCTTATCCTATGAAGGTATTCATCCTATGAAGTATTGAGAGCGATTGGCTAACCACTAGTCCTGTCCTAGCCCTATCCTTATATTCCTACTCTCTTTGGAGAAAGAGAGGTTGAGCAACAAGCAGTTCTCGTAGAAACACATCTGTTGAGATAAATTCCAATAGGAGTCCATATTCTCCACTTTGGGAGCGGACATGGTTAAAAAAAAACCTTACGATGCTCTGTCTGATGATGCCTCTCAAAGAGGCGGCGAAACACGTGTCACATTTTGTAGCACAAGTGGAATAACAAATATTATAAGACTGGTTGATTGCGTTCACCGAAAAGTCAAAGAAAATGTCGTTTAAATCGGAGCGTTTTACTTGCGCTGTCTACATGATGCTTGTTCTGTGTTCTGTTCACGTGCTTTTTGTGTTTTGTGTGTTGTCTATTAATTGCACGTCCCCGTCTCTCTCTGTGTTGTCCGCAGACGAGCGAAGACCTCGACACAGACACGGAGTTTGAGCCCGTCGAGGATATGACCATAGAGACCAGAAGTAGATGTGAGACTGTTTTATATGTTTATGCCTTACTTTTTAATCCGCTTCTTCGTGGCTGTCGATTTTAAAAACCTCTGTGGCTAAACGCATGCTATCTTATTAACCAAGTGTCGCAGCATAGTTTGATATTACCATTATTATCGTATTTTTCTTTTGAATCATCATCTTTATTTGTTTTTAATTAGCAATAAAATAATATGTGATTGTTATAAAATTATTAGAACCTTTTTCGCAAGTGGGTCAAATTTGATTTAAAATTTTTTTAAAAATCATGTCACGGGCAACGTTCCCTCTAAGTCAAAAGGTTAGCTGCGCGGAAATTTCAAAGGCTGCGCGGAGACTGCGCGGACCGATCAAATATTAATTGAACAACTGTCTTGTGGTGCGCGCCGACCCGGAATGAGTGCGCGGGGGCTTCCCAACGGCCGCGCAAGTTCAAGAGGGTCAGATAATTTCTCACGCGGGTCACTGGTTCGCCATCACTGATCTAGACCATAGGCACCCAACCTTTTTCGGGGACGACCCCTTTTCATAAAAGCCAAAATATGGTTAAGTGCAAATAGAACCTTTTCAAAGTAAAGTAACGACTAGTTTATTGGTCAATCAGAGCTTAACTGTATATTCAATTTATTTCATCTTTTAATTCGGAACACGTAAAACCTGTTGTTTATATTTTATATATATTTAAACGTGAGCTGATTGTAAACCTTGAATTTTACAGCGAGTGCACACACCGGAGAACATGGCGTGGACGAGTATCCTGACATCAGCGGTATCACAAATGCTAGGGTGAGTTGTTACATCGGTGCTTGGGCTCAGATCTAAAGCTATTTTTTTTGACAATTTCCCCTACCTACTCCGAGCATATGTCCACTATGCGATGCCTTCATAATTTTCTGTTCCACCCTAGTAAAGAGCGCTGGATTGGATGCGCTTCAAGTTTTGAGGAATCGCCCATCACTGACAAAAGTTTGAAGCCGTAGCGAGTCGTGGTTTTTTTTTTCATTCTTCCCGAGTCTCGAACAACTTATTAGGTAAAGTGGCCATAGAAAAACACGGGGCAACTGGTTCAAAAAGGTTGAGAAACTATGCTTTCAATAATAGATTCAAATTTGAGCTGCGATTATTTTTTATCGTATTTGATTAGATTCGGCAAAGTTATCAACATTTTTTTTTGAGCACCTGTAAGTCAGAAAAATACTTGAGAACCTCTGGTCTTATACAGTGATTGGCACGAATGTCGCCAAATTTTTTTTTTTCACACTTAACAATCCATTTATTAAGTACGTTATTTATTGGAACCGATAAAAAGAAATTTCAGAGCTCAAAGTGTTAATAGAAGCCTAAGGTAATGCGCTTGAAGGGTTAAATCAGGCGTCCTTCTGGCCAATTCTGTAAATTTAAAGTCCTGTCTCCGGCCAAAGATTCCCAACTCAATGTTTACTGCGGCCTTATGTCGAATCAAATAAATAAATGCGGCCTTTATTTAGAGAAGAAAAGTTTCCCCGCCCCTGGGTTAATTCAATGATGGCAAAATTGACAGAATTCAAACGCAATTTTCAGGAAGCCATGCGTAAGATGACGGAGGAAGACAAGCTGAAGATTCTGCAGCAGGTGGAGCTCTTCAAGAGGGAGAAGATGACCTTCGACTCGGAGGTGGCCAAGTGGGACGACGCCGGCAACGACATCATCGTCCTCGCCAAACACATGTGCATGATCATGATGGAAATGACTGACTTCACCAGGTATGGATATAGTAGATCATTTATTCCATCGTTTCTTAACGGAGGCGGAGTCTTTTTTATGTTACCTATTAATATTTGGCAGTGTATCCAAGTCCTTCTGCATTATTATAATTTTTTTCACTTAATTAGTATATGGCTAAAAGCGCTTACCTCAACATGTGCATGTTCGAATTTTTTCTACCGCCTTTGGAAAAAAAGAGATGTTCAGCAACTGAATAACAAGCAGTGCTCGTAGACACACTTCTGTTGAGGTAAACTCTATTATTAGTCCATATGCTCTGCATTGGGAGTGGTTATGGCAGAAAACATATATACAGCGGTATCCAGTAGTGTAGCAACTGTCGAGCGTATCTATATTTTTTTTCTTTGACTGGGAGTGTCTTAGGAGCAAATGTCCAAGATTTGGGCGGCGTGCACTTAAGTGTGCAGGAAATCAATACCTGGAGATAATTGAAAAGCTTCTATGAATTGAAGTCTACTCGCTCTCCATATGATGCCGTAAAATTCTTAAAAGGCCTTGTAATTTGCCTTATAAGTCACTGAGATGGTCAAGCGTATTTACAGTTTTATTTCCTTGACTGGGAGTGTCTTAGGAGCAAATGCTCAAGACTTGGTGGCGTGCACTTAAGTGTGCAGAAAATCAATACCTGAAGATAATCGAAAAGCTTCTGTGAATTGTAATCTACTCGCTCCCCATATGATGCCGCAAAATTCTTTAAAGGCCTACTAATTTGCCTTATTAGATACCGACTCGGTATGGTCGATCGTGTGAGGTTGGATCGAATTGCGCAACTTTGTGAGAGATCTTCCATCGGAGGCTTGTATTACTCTATGTGTAAAGCCTAAATTGTTAACAACCAATCATCGGTTTGCTTATTCACGGTATTTTTTTTGTTCCGCAGAGGGCGCGGCCCCCTCAAGACGACTATGGACGTGATCAACGCGGCGAAAAAGATCTCCGAAGCTGGAACCAAGCTCGACAACCTGACGAGGGAAATCGCTGACCAGGTAAATGACGGCAATTGTTCACCGGAGATAGGCATACCTCAGCAACAGCCACTGGTGGTCGTATGGACTAGCCAGTTCTGTAGTCAGTCAGATCAAAATTGGAATCAAATAAACACATGCGAGAGCGATTAGTTAACCACTAGTCCTGTTCTAGCCCGATCCTTTCTGCCCTTACTAATCTATTCGAAAAAGAGAGAGTAGCAGACAGTTCTCGTAGAAAAACTCCTGTTGAGATACCTCCATTAGGAGGCCCATATGCTCCGCAATTATTTTGATATTTGGCTTATTTTTCAGTGTCCGGAATCGTCGACCAAGAAGGATCTACTGGCGTACCTGCAGCGTATCGCGCTGTACTGTCATCAGATGAACATAACCTCGAAAGTGAAAGCCGACGTGCAGAACATCAGCGGAGAGCTCATCGTCAGCGGAGTGAGTATTTTTCTCTGAAGCGGCAATCTGTTAATTTAGTCAAGAAATTGAATGATTGTCAACAGATTGTTAGCCATATAATATTGACCGTAAAATTTCATTTGGTAGAGCGTCACATGCACACGGATGAAAACGAAAAAAAGATCCGATTGGAAGTAATTGCTTTTTACCAAATCGACTTAAATTTTTAATTGTACCGTTTTTGTAATTCCGGAATTTCGGTATTGACAATTTTCGAGCGGCGATTTTGAAATCCTGGAATTTTTGAAACAATTTTTTGTCGATTTCTAAAATCCGGGAATTTGCAGATTTCCCAAAATGAAACACCACGAGACCTTTTCTTCCAGGATTTGCTATTTGAAAAATCCAGGAATTCACGAAATTCCCGAAATAAACCAAAATTTGGAACATTCTTTTTTTATTTATTTTTTACCCCTCGGTCGACTAACTCTTATTTTGTCAATCCCGAAATCCTGGAATATTGGGATCGCAAGATTAGACTGGATCCGACATCAGAGACATCAATGAATCGGCAATAGATAACCATTTCTTCCACTGCTGTTTTTAATCGTGTTTTGTTTCGTTTTGCCATGCAGCTGGACAGCGCGACGTCCCTGATCCAGGCGGCCAAGAATTTGATGAACGCAGTCGTGTTGACTGTCAAGTCCTCGTACGTCGCCAGCACAAAGTACACCAGGCAAGGGACAATCGCTGTAAGTATTATGCCTATAACACACCTATACAAGCTATCGGACACGCCTTAAATTATCTACGTGTTCATTGTATTGTGACACTAATTAAATCGAGTCTCTAATACTCGTCACAAACTTTGTATTAGGTCTTTACAGTTGGTATAGCTTAAGTGTAATAATTGCGGCTACTGTTGTTATAGTTGACATATTTTTTTTATTCTTTCAACCTTTTTATCTCTGATTGATCATGCCCACTTGCTATATGTCAGTGATGCACAACCTTTTGGCAGAACGGTCAGCTTATCAAATTTTCACGGGCCACATAGGGCGCTTTTCGAATTAGCAACACTTTTTCCAGCGACAGCCAATTCGACATCTGACAGCTGATTTGTGCTCGGTTTGGTTTGCCGTTTCATCATGCCGGAATGCGCTCTTGCGAATTGTTGAAATTCATCGAAAAGTTCTAAATTTTTATTCAGCGATGGGATTTTGTTGAATTTGCCGTATTTGAAGTGAAAAAACCGACAAACCAATCACTGAGATGCCGTTACCTCTGCAAAAAATCAAAGAGCCTGTGGAATCATCAGTCGAAAGTACTTGGGCCGGATGAAATGTCACTTAGGTCCTTATAAGGCGTCAGGTTGTGCATCACTGCTATATGTTCTACTTGCCGAGTGTGCGTTTATTTGTTTGTTTCAAAATAACCTTATTAAAATTATAAAGTATATTATATATTTTAAAAATTGTAATTATCAGATTCGGTTTGTTTTTTGTATGTAGGATAAATTTTATTTATACAGTGGATCTCTGATTACAAATCGTTCTCGAATTTATCACCACCTAACTCCGCCCAGAAGTATGGACGCCAATATTCAGTCTCAAATTTAAACCCGAACAATTGTCATTCAATTCCGCCCAAAAGCAGGCGCGGCCCCATTCGACAAATATTGTAAAAAAGACTGAGATAACACTTCTGCTGGCATTGCCTTGTTGGCTGGTCAACCAGTGTCAATCCTTGCATTGTATTTGGCATCATGAATTCTTATTCTGACTTGATAGTAAACCATTTAACTGCCAGCGCGAAATATTCGATCTAGCCTTCCACGACGGCGGTTGTAGAACCGTTTGAAAGTGTATAAAAAATGATTTTACTTACAAAATTTGTTGTCTAATAAACATTTATTTTAGTCAATATTATGTACGCCGAATGAAAATTCATCATTAACGATCGATTGTTTGTTCAGGGTTGTCACAATGTATGTATTTATTATTATTAATTTTTTAAAATTATAATATATTGATCCATTTGATAACCCTGAAGCTGATTATAAAATTCACCTATTAATAATAGTTTTTTTTACAAGAAATTGTAAAATACACCTTCGTATACGATTCGCGTATGCCGTATACAAAGATCGGTTGTTAGCTCTTGTGAAATCTGTATTTAAAGATAATATATATAAACTAAAATAATTTTAAATATTTAGACATTTTTGGGTTCATTAACCACTTGGTTCCCAAGAGGACACAGGTGTCCGGAACATATGCAAGCGAACACGGATGTACAAGACATTTGAAAAAATCAAATACATGGTATTCTAATGGAATATAAGCAATATTTTGATCAATATGTGTAGTGTCATCTATACTGAGTCATTATAGGTTTTTAAAATATCTAATTCGAGTGTATATTAGGCAAAATTATTTTTCTTAAAAACACGCAGTATCTCTGGGACATATTAATGATTTATTTTCTCGGTATTCAAACAGTTTATATATGTCACTAGCAAAATAATTTATAGATATTGAAAAAATATTTATTTTCTACGAGAAAAAATCATGACACACCGGTGTGTCGTTGGTGAATGGGGTCGGTAAGCGTTTGACGCACCAGCGAGTCGTTGGCGTGCGAATGGTTATTAACAGTATTTAGTGATAAAAAAAAACAAATCAGAGTTCCACTGTACTATATATATAGTAGGTTTAGTTGTGTGTATTTATATCAAATATTTAATTAATATATTTCTGTGTTTGTTATTCCTGTTAACGCTGTCGTCGCAGAACCAGTATGTAAGTACAAGTCATGAAAGATCCTCCATGCACTTGTTCCTCACATCACACGCCCGTCCACCATCTTGTGTCATATTATATTTTACGCCATCATCGGCCCGAGCAAATTAAAATGTCTCCATATGTTCAAAATATATTCATAATACGGTCAGACTTGGTTATTACGAAGTAGATGGGACTGGTTTGGATTGGCACGAGAAAATCGTTCGTATTAGCTCGTTATATAAGTGAATACAGTAGAAACCCCAATTACACTACCCCGAATTACGCGCTGGCTTGAAATATTCGCCGCCAATCCCCCAATTGCACTGTCGCATTACATTGTCGTTGCTACAAGACGGTCGTCTGTACGGCGCATACAGTCAGATGTCGGCTAGCTTCTGTGTAGTCAACACGTGCCAGGCTATACACGTATAGCCGGACAACTGTCCATGTGTTGGATTTTGGCTCGCTTTGCATTTTATCACTATCGTCTTAGAAATCCTAGTTTTGCATTTTTTGCGGAAAAAAACAAATCTTTAATTTTGTACGAGATTCACTCCCCCAATTACACTACCCCGAATTACACTGTTCCGACTTTAGTGTAAATGGAGGTTTTACTGTAAATGTATGGAGAAAACCATTAACTATAAAATGTTTCCTCATGACATCTGAGATCTCGCTATTTCCGTGATTGTAATAACTGAGTTTGACCGTATATTATATAAAATTATAACACTTGTCTTAATTTCACAATAATTAATTGAGATCAGAACCGGTTTCGCTCGTCACGTGCATTTTCAACTGATATTATTACTGACATAAATTCAGAGCTATTTATTCAAAATAAAGTAAAATAATTAAGGGCGTAAACAAATAATTGGTGATAAAATGTTCAACAGAATGCAATTTATCAATTAATTCTTTGATGTGATTGGATATCGACTGCGGAAAGGAAAAAGGACGTTACGTACAGATTTTTCAAAACAGCCTTTTTCGATAATCACAATGTATCAAACTTGATACACGTTGTATCAAAAGGATGCAAACTGCAAATGCCGAATAAGTATCTAAATTTAGCTTTTAAGTTTGAAAAAGATGACCTTGTTAAATATTAAAACCACGAAAAAATACTGAAATAAAAGTTTTTCCTAGACAATTTCTTTAATTAATATTAGATTATGTCAATTAAACACCAGTTTAGAAGTCACCGCGCACTTCAAGGTTGTGTATAATTCATAATTTGCATATGTCACAAAATCATCAAAACACGTTTTTTGTGCCTCCTGTATAATTTGATATGTGTGGGTTACGTCCTTTTTCTTTTCCTTAGTCGATATCGATATCATTTTAATTAAAATCAATTCTAGTGTCATTCATTCATATTTTGTATATTTATCTTCAATTTTATTTTCTTGGGAAAAAAATCATATAGTTTCTGACCATCCTGTACCATCATTAGATGCACTTTGATGCGTTTTTTGTTTTGTTTTAATAAGTTAGCCAGCGATGCTCAATCTTTTTTTCGTCCGGGCTGTGTGCCGGCTATTGCTACGTAACATCGGTCGCAGCACATTAATAGTAACACGTAATTTTTCGATTATAGAAATAGTGATTAGTTTACCACTAGTCCTGTCCTAGTCCTATCCTTCTAACCCTACTCTTTTTGGAAATGATAGGTTGAGCAACTGAGTAACAAACTGTTCTCGTAGAAAATCTTCTGTTGATATACCTCCATTAGTAGGCCATATGCTCCACGTTGGGAGCTGAAAAAAAACAAATTTATGTAAATTTTTGCAAATAATACCAGATGTTTGAAAAACCACCTGATTGTTTTGTGTCTCACATAAAATCTGTCGAGTATCACTGAGTATAACCAATCCTCATAACAATAAACACGAAATCGGTAAAAGCACCCTTCCCATGTTTCATGTGTTCAGAAATTTATCACTTTCCTCTTAGCTTGTTGCACGCTGTCTTCTTTTCATAACTGTTGACGATGCTAACAACTATTTGTTTTTCTGCCCGGACAGTCACCGATTGTCGTGTGGCGCATGAAGGCGCCGGAGAAAAAGCCCCTGGTCCGGCCGGAGAAACCTGAAGAGGTGCGAGCCAAGGTGAGGCGCGGATCCCAGAAAAAACAGCCGAGCCCGATTCACGCGCTGTCGGAATTCCAGAGCCCAACGGAGAGCGTCTGAATCGACTCTTGGGGTAAGTTCATCGCCGATACGTCGGTTATTTGAGTATTTCAAATTGGTGCAAGGCAAGTTGCTTAGGGGCAACGGCGGATACTATTTACTCAGGTAAGGTTCAAAGGAATGATACGAATAATGACTTGCGTAAAATATATCAAATTTGTTAATAGTAAAGATAAGTCAGAATGTTTTTCTCAGAGCGGTATCTATCACCTCACCTGTCAAGACTGTCAAGCTGGTTATGTCGGGCAGACATGTAGGAACTTTAATGTCAGAATTAAAGAACACGAAAGATGTCGGGTCTTATGAAGCAGTAATTAACATTGTTGGCTTTCTTACCGGATCTCGCGGGTTCGAATCCCAATACAGGCATTTTTTTGATCGATTTCTGTTTAAAGTCATGGGTGTTTGTGTGATGTCTAAAAAAAATTCCCTCTCCCATTCTTCCGATGCTTCAATAACTGGGCGTAGCGAGAGCGATTAGTTAACCACTAGTCCTGTCCTAGCCTTATCTTTCTATCTCTATAAATTCTCATTGGAAAAGAAAGGTTGAGTGACTGAGTAACAAGCAGTTCTCGTAGAAAAATTTCTGTTGAGATACCTCTACATATTGGGATTTTTTTTTAAGAGTTTGCAAATGATATGATAAAAAAAAAAATCACAATTTAGATAAAAGTAAAAATGTTGAAATACTCTCTTAAATAATAAAATGTTAAAAATGAACAGCATTGATACAAAGGAAACATTAGTGAATAATATTTAAAATAAGATAGGCTGATCACCATCGTCGAATTTATTTCCATCGGTATTTACCGTACCTAATGTAATTAATTAATTTTTAATCAATCATACCCACTCCACAGACTAAATAGAATTAGTTTATTCGTAAACCTCGCGATGTTATGTCTGATGATGTTTCTCAAAGAGACGAAACACGTGTCACATTTTGTGTTTCACTAGTGGAATAACAAATTTATTTTATATCTCTTTATGTTACTCAAAAATTGCCCCCCCCCCGTCCCGTAGGTAAAAACCAAATCAATTGTACAATTGTGTTAATTAATGTATTTTTTTTCTGTTTCAGATCACACGATATCGCCTCGTGGCTAACAGCTATATTTCATATATCAGCTTCTTATATACACAACAAATACATATATATATAAAAATTTTATATACATAATTTAAAAAAAAAACATATATATAATGAATTTGTATTTAAATATTATAATAAGAAAAATAATTGGTACTTGCGTGTCGAATTTTATGCACTGCGAACGGAATCCCACTCGAAGCTTTCATCAGGCGCAATGATTCGTTACCGTAAAGCAATTAGATTCACAACCCCAATTACACTACCCCCAATTGCACGGTCCCGACTATAGTGTAAATGGGGTTTTACTGCAGTGAAAAAACTTTTTGCTTCGGCACCGGTCTGTTATTTATAGCTGACGACCGCTGGTTTTTAAAATTATTTGCCGAGAGTGTCGTTAAAAGTATTCAAAATCTGTTTTTTGGCATCCGTACCTGATGGGTTTAAGGCGGGGCAATGCATACTCTTCGACAGACCAGTACCAAAAATATTTAAAATAGGTTTTTTTATTGTTTGCGTAAAAAAGATAATAATAATTATTCACCCTACAGGTAGAAATTGAAAGTAAGATGTATTGATTAATTTGAAAAGCCCCGCCCCACCCCTCATGAAGGGATTATTTAAATTATTTTTTTGATATTTCCTCTATTAACCCTCGAGAGACGAGCATTTTTTTTTTCGATAAAAAAATATTTTTTAAGCCATATTGAACGTCACGGATAACTTTTATTCCTAGCAAAAATTAAAAAAAAATAAACGCCAAGTCGTTGTATAGAAACACCGCATGACTATATGGTCATGCTCATCCTTTTATTACCGTGTAATATTGCGTACGGACAGTAGTAAGGACAAAAGTGACCGTATGGGCACGCAAACATTCAGGGTTGAAATATAGCCAAACGTGAATTTTTTAAATATATTTACAATTTGACCTCTTTAGATCAACATAATTACAAATCAAATATATTAGCAAAAGAACTGTAAATAATTTGATGTTTTGATAAAAAAAAATTACTAACAGTTTCAAAAAGTCTATTAAAAAATCGTATGTGCTTTTGGTGGCCGTTTCTGTCCCCGCGGCTGATGACTAACTGAAGTCTGTACCCTTCTCAACCGAATATGAGCGAAAGCAACGATATTCAGGTATAAAAAGGATGAATAGTGGGATCAATAGACAACGGTGTTTACTGTGACCATATGGTCACGCTCGTACTTGAGGACTAATTTTTCAAAAAATACATTCCTATAGTTTTAACGGCGAGACTTAATGAATAATTTTGATATCAAACCGACTGTGTTTTGATTGCAAAAAGGGCGCGTGAGACGTAGAACTATTTTATTCCGATGGCAACGCCCTTTTTGCACGTAAACGTTAATAAATAGAATGATTTCGACTGCTTCTATTACTGTTTTATACTAATAGATGGCGAAATTACACAATGTAATTACGGTCTATATAGTTTAGTATCTACTACCCCGCCCTACCTTTGTAGGAAGCAGCTGTAAAGGCAGTTTATGCTCTATTAGCGTTTAAGAATTATGTCTAGTTGTAAGCTAATCTTATTTAACCCACTGCGTGTTCGGAAAACTTGTCTAACATTGTCGTAATGCATCGAACATATATTCGAGTATGTCAATCGGAATCCGTAAGCCAACACTTGAGCCTGCCGGTCGGTTTTTTTTTTTACACAGCTAACAACCAGTCCTCGTATATATATATATTTTTTCAGTTTTAACAGGTTGGCATATTCCTGGTAAAAGAGATTTGTTACATTTTATTTTGCTGCCGCCCGCTCCGGTCTAGTTGGTAAGAGCTTGTCTCTACCGATCGGGCGTGTCCGGGTTCGATTCCCGGTAAGGTGACAGTGTCAAATCGAGATCATTTTTCAATTCGAATTCTAGATCTTATATTGGTTATATCGAGTGAATGAAATTCTCACTTTGTTTAATTTATTCATTCAATTTTAAAACATTTGGCGCATCGGCGTTAGCTGTAATGCCAAATATTATATAATTTATTAAAAAAAAATTAAATAATATTATCGAAATCTTGATTCCTTTGCTTAGTTTTGTTTTCAGCGTTAATTTCACGTTGTCATTTATCTGTCACCAACGTGCGTCGGTAACGTGTCATTCATTTGTAATTATCTTGTACAAGTAAATTTGAGACGTTCAAATTATGTACATACTCACAGATTTTGTCACTAACGACCCGGGTTTCGCCTTTCGGCATCTTCAGGCGTTCAAGTGCACGGATTAACTTGAACTGACGCTCAGTAAATGAATGGTTCGTGTTTATACAAGTAACATTACGGTGAGTTGTACTAGTTTTCCGGTGCAGTGAGGGTAAACCTGTAACAATAATAAATAAATAAAAAAAATTCACCTTAGGAGTGATGCCAAAATATGAGACGGATTTTATCATAGTTTTAAAAATTATTTATGAACCAATTATTATGTATAATTTATATTTAAGACATTTTTTATAGATAGTAAGTGAATTACTTTTTAATAATGGAGTTCCGATGAATGAATTCGAATCAAATCAATAAAACGACAATGGTCGGATGAAAAAAAAACGTTAAATAATTAATTATTAATCATTTTTTAATGCTCATTACTGGAAAAAATTACTTCAATTTGGACTTGGACACGTTAAACGATCGTGTCTGTAACGCGTCACTCAATAAGTTTGTAGGATAAAACAACGTCTCTTTCAAAATAGGCTGCCGGCTGACACGGTCGCTGTCCACTCAGCTGACTGCCACGATCCATGTTTCATCCATTGTCACATAACTCTCTCATGGACAAATAAATGTTGATGCAAAATGGTGAATACACTGTCTTCTGATATCCTTAAGGCGTCGGCTATCTCGCGCAACTTCAGTCTACAATCGGCCAAACCTATTTCGTGGACTTTTTTTTTATGTTTTCTGAAACAATTGCCGAATTTGGGACAACCAGAGCATTCTGGATCATCAATTTTTGCGAGTCCGGATAACACTAAACTCGCGGTCACTCGTGAACTAAACGTCAGATTGTTATGAAATTTTGACACGTATTATTTAAAGGTTGGTACTTCTTAAAAATAATATGAATTTTTCAATAGTGGCGCCATCTATATATCATCCTACGGACTTATCGAGTGACGTAGTACCTTCTGTAAATAGCTTGGGTATTTTTATTTTTGGAACACGGCCGCACCTTCTTTATTGGATTCAGCGGTACTGTTAGACGTATGTAATAACTATTTTTAAGTCCATATTATTGTCACAATTTTCGCATTTGACGTTGTCGTAAAACCGAGAACTAATTGTAATCACGAGGGTGATTGGAAGTTATTTTAATGTAAGTTTTTTTTGTACTGTTTTATAAACCTACCCTAATTTATGCTAGAGAAAGTATCCTAATTGTATATTATTCGTAAAAACTTTTGTGTTTATGTTTAAGGCTGCGTTTTTGTTATATTTGAAATCGGCATACTTTCCAAATTTGACCGCCGAGTCGGTAGACTCCGCCGCTTAGGAGCGAGTGGAAAGGTTAAGATATTTAATTAGCCTCAATCGCCCTCCAAGGCTATACGCCGAGTGATGAGGGATCTGGGTTCGATTCCCAGTAAGGTCAATGTCAAAGTACGTGGGTGTTTGTGACGTCAATTTACCTCGAGTTTATCTCGAGTGACTAACAATAAATTCTCATCGAATTTTTCTCGTATGATCTTTCAATGTTAAAATATTTGGCGCATTGGCATTAGCTGTAATGCCAAATATTTTTTTAAAACAATCGTTTTACAGTTTTATTGCTGAGATTGTCTCAGGAGCGGTAACCTAAGACCATATGAATGAATGAAAAAACTGAATACTTAATAAATTGATTTATCATAAATTAATGGAATTTAGCTCGATAGCATGGACGTCTGTTATGTTTAAAGTTGTTGTTTGTCACGTGTCAGATTTTTAAAAAAACAAAACACATCGATGGCGTTTAGCATAATACTAGTCCTGTCCTAGCGACATCCTACAATTTTTGCTCATTCCGAAAAAATGAAGCTAAACAACAGTTCTTATAGAAACAGTTTCTGTTCAAATAAACTCCAGAAATCGGGAGCGCATATTGTTTCAAGGACAGTATATAATTTTGTAAGTGTATGCCGAAGCGCCAAATATTTCCAAGTTGAACAAAAGATCACACGAGAACTGTTTGTAAGTCACTCGGAAGAGAAATGACAACGCAAAACAACCATGTTTTTCGTGTTTACCAGGCTATAAAAGATCACTGTCTTAGACAGGGGCGGGGAACCTTTTCATTTCAAGAGACCGCATTAATTTATCTCGGTGCTTCCCAACCTTTTTCATGCCACGAACCCCTCAATCTTAAAAAAACAATAATCTGCGGACCCCTAAATTTTTTCGTTCATACTTTTCCACAAAGAATGTTAAAGGAATGAAAATTTTCGCAGACTCCAGGTTGGGAAGCACTGATTTGTTTGATGCAACATCAGGCCGCAGTGAAGATAACTTTGAAACCGTTCTTCCTGAAATTCTTTGAATATTTTGAGTCAAATTATAAGTCAAAAGGCCGCTGGTTTCCCTCCACTGGTCTTAGAACTACAACCTTATCACTCGCTTTTGAGAGAAAAAAAAATATATACAGTATTTACCTATTTTTTTGATTATCAATTTTTTTTTTTAATACGAATTGATAATAATACGAAAACAGTATTAAAAAAAAAACCCAGAAGACTTGATGAAAAAAAAAAAAAAGCTCTCACCATAATAAACTAAAATGGGTTTAGAGCAGATATGTTTTTTATGATAGTAATTATATAAACTTAGCTGCTATCCTAATACTATATTAATGTCAAGTTTTTAACTAAAAAATATTTAAAATAAACAAAATGAAATTTAAGAATTGATTTATTTACTGAAACCCCCAACAGATGGCCTTCGTGGTGTGCGATATCGGCCAAACCCCAATAAGTATTGCCGTACCCGTACGGCGGAGTAGCTTGTCATCTATTATCTATTGCCATTCTCGTATTTTTTATTGAATTTTTGTTATTTATTTAGATATGGATACTAGACACATCCGCCGGTGAATTTCGGCGGCCACATTATTTTTATTTTGTGTTGTAAATGAAGAAAAGGTTTTTTAATAATGGGTGACATTTGTTAACAAATCGGTAGCCATATAATATTGAGCGTAAAATTCTGTTTGGTATCGATTCCTTTCTGGAATCGACGTCTGTAGAGCGGCACATGTAGACAGATGAGAGCAAAAAAGATCTTGACGCTATAGCGAAGTAATAGCTTCTAGAAAAATATTAGATTATTAAAATAGCCGAAGACATCTACCGCATAAAAAGAGGACTGACTGCACTGCATCATTAATGAAATTGACTCTATTTTGTCTCTCCAGTCGATTAGGTCCGTGGATAGCTAAGCGCCGCACCGAAGAGGTGTAGAAGATGTACAAGGAGTTTGGCGGAGGTTCCCCTATCCTCAAATGGACCCAGAAACAAGGCGAGGTGCTCTGTAAGAGTTTGGACGCGGTTAAAACCCCCAACAGGTGGCCTGCGTGGTGTGCGATGTCGGCCACACCCCAGTTAAACTGTTATTTTAATGTACATGTAAAAAGCAGTTAACAGCATTATGGGTGAATTTGTGTAATTGATACAATCAATCCTAATAGGATTTTCAAAGCATCCCAGATGAGTTGAGCATTCCTTATTATTCTATTCCAATAACATTTTCTTCATTCTTTGACCATATTCGCTCGTGGGACATATGGCCACCAATTGATTTGCTTCTTCCCATGACATATCATCATCCCACAGTTTCGTTAAATACATCCTATGGATAGTACCCATTGGAGTCCAGAACCTCAGATCCTCACCGGTCGTAAGAGGCAGGATTAAGGCTTTCCGCAGCACGTGACCCAGCTTCAACGCAAGCATCTGTTCTCAACGCTCAGTTTAAGGTTTTTGTCAGGTGCCATGATTCGCTACGGTAAAGCAGTACTGTTAAAGTGAGTCGAGTGTGGCTCCAGCGGATTCCTAGTCGGTAAAATTAATTTGTAAATAATTACCGGGAAGTCAGTGGCGTGCTTAAGCAATGACCAAAACGCACTGTTTATTTTTGAAAATTTTATTTTATGTACCAAGTGAGTTTCTTTTTTTAATTACACTAAAGAGGTGTTAAACATTTTATTAATTAATATATAATACTTTCATTCTTTTCAGTACAAAATGTTGACGACACCTTTTTATTTCATTTTGATTAGTAGAAAAAACGCTGTAAAATTTTATAAACTTATCAGTTAATAATACTCGAACGAAACCGGTCCTAATCGTATTAAATAAAATTTGAAATTATTACAAATGTATATATACTTTTTTTAATACAATGCCTTTATACTAAGTTTTGACAATGAACACCCTAAAAGTGATAAAATACTTATAGACATATAAAGCTATTTTATAGTGCAAAACTACGATTAAATCCAAAATCCAACACGTGGAAAGTCGCCCGGCTATACGTGTATAGCCTGGCACGTGTCGAATACACAGACGCCATCCAGAATTTGACTGTATGCGCCGCACAGACGACCGTCTCGTAGCAACGATTGACAATGAACACCCTAAAAGTGATAAAATACTAGTCGACCGGCTGTACGTGTATAGCCCGGCACGTATTGAATACTCAGCGTTTGACTGTATGCGCCGCACAGACGACCGTCTCGTAGCAACGACAATGGAATGCGACCGTTCAATCGGGGGATTTGCGGCGAATATTTCAAGCCGGCACGTAATTCGGGGTAGTTAAATTGGGGTTCCACTGTAGTTCTTTAATTTGACATTATATTTAGACGGATGCGTCAATTTTTCACCTCGTGTTGACCAAATAACTGCTAAAATAATATCTATTTTTTTTTGTACCGTGAACTCTTTTATGCGTCCTCAAATGGTGCAACTGCGTACTTTTATAATCGCACTGGTCGCATTCGAACAGAGTTTCACCCGAGTGGGACGTGATGTGCGTTTTCAAATGGAAAGGCCTGCTTGATTCAAAGTCACATTTGTCACATTTGAAGGGGTTTTCGCGCGAGTGCGACTTCGTATGCTGTCTCATAGTCGAAGAGTTGGCCGATTTATAATCGCAGATGTCACATTTGAACGGTTTCTCGCCGGTGTGTACCGACATTTTGTGCGTTTTCAAATGAAACATACGGCTGGATTTATAATCGCAAAGATCGCACTCAAAAGGTTGCTCACCACTGTGTATTTTCGTATGCGCTTTCAAATGAGGTGCGTACGAAGTTTTAAAATCACATTTTTCGCACTCGAAAGGTTTGCTATCCATGTGAGTTATCATGTGGTACTTTAACCCGGCGTAATAGGCAGCCCTGAAGTCACACTGTGAACATTTAAATGGTTTCTCGCCAGTGTGTGATCTTTTATGAACACGCATGGCTGAAGGGTGTGCAGATTTGTAGTCACAGCTGTTGCAAGAGTACGGTTTCACACCTGAATGAGTTCTTTTGTGTATCTTCAATCTGCTGTTAAAAGCAGTTCTAAAACTGCATTGGTCACACTGTAATGGTTTTTCTCCCGTGTGTTGCATTCTATGCTTTTTAATATAAAACCCACTTGTGGTTTCGTAACCGCAAAACTCACATCTGTGTCTAGTTTTGGTTTTTATACCAGAACTGGTCGTATTTTTAGAACTGCATTGAGTTCCAACTGTCGTATGCACTGTCTTATGTGCTTTGAGCAATTCGAACGATTCAAAAAAACGAAAACAAATTCCGCATACGAAGTTTCGTTCGTGGAAAACTGCGTTTTTTAAAGTGATGACAGCAACTTCCCCCGGATTTCTATGGTTCAAATTGTGTTCCTTGATTGAATACGTTGATTTGTTATCCGAAGAAACACAATCGCGATCAACCGAAAATTCGTCTTTGATTGTTATCATCTGAAAATAATAAAAAAACAATTATTAATTAATTACATTTACTTTTATTTTTAAACCATGCATATTCACTCCTAGTTGAGTTTGTCTCAACGAGAGATGCTTGTTACTCAGTTGCTCAACCTCTCTTTTTCCAAATAGAGTAGGGATAGAAGGATAGAACTAAGGCAGGACTAGGATTGGATGGGTGGGAAAGGGGAATTCAAGACATCATATACATCCATGCCTTCGAACAGAAATTCATAAATCGATTGAAAAATCAATTTATAAAACTGTCCGTACTGGGATTCAAACCCGCGACCTCCGTAGCTGAAGCCAACGACGTTGACCACTCGACCACACAGGCGACATGCATTTTACTTGTCAAATAAATCAGAATGAATAAATAATCTTAAGGCTTAATTAAGGCTTGTTCAGATAATATTAAAAAAAAATGTCAAATAAGTAATGCATATTTGAGCACACTTTATATACTTTCGAAATATACAATATTGTATATCGAATGTGGAAAGGAAAAAAGACGTAACCCACACATATCTAATTTTACAGGAGGCGCAAAAAAACGTATTTTGATGATTTTGGGCCATATGCAAATTATGAATTATACACTACTTTGACATTGACATAACCTAATATTAATTAAAGAAATTGTTAAAACCTTTATTTCAGTCTTTTTTCTTGGTTTTAATTTTTTACAATGTCATCTTTTTCAAACTTAAAAGCTAAATTTGGATAATAATTCGGCATTTGCAGCTTGCATCCTTTTGATACAACGTGTATCAAGTTTGATACACTTCGATTATCGAAAAAAAACTGTGCGTTACGTCCTTTTTCCTTTCCACAGTCGATATAGTTTGTCTTTTTTTCTCTATATTCTCAATTCTGTATTTTTTTTGTAAATTCGTAAATTCCGGCCAAATATTCCCTAAGTCAATGTTTACCGCGGCCTTACGTTGAATCAGAAGAATGAACACGTCTTTTAGATAAGAAAAGGTTACCCACCCCTTTATCAAACAATTAATATTCCACCGCTAACTTATCTGCACCTGGCAACGACTTATTACAGAGATCTGGTCAAAGGATCAAAACTCGGCGAAATTTTCATACTGAACACGTCCGTAAAAAATAGATTTTAAATCATTGCTTTGTTGTTAGCTAACAATGTGTTTACAAGACAATTTGAACATACTTCGGATCAAATATTAATGATTATTCACCTCTTTTTGATATTCCTGGTCGAATTTGTCCTGTTTCACTCGTTCGATGTCCGTAAGGTCAGCCGATAGGTCCTTATTAAGGAAGGCATTAGTGTTCATCTCTGATCCTATTAATTCATCATTTGTTTCTATTTTAATATCCATTTCTATCTGTAACTATGTATAAGGCTAATGAAAATTAATGAGAATAGTTTACTCTGCGTATGACCATAGACTAGGATATTCCGACAGTTTTATTGAACGTTCATAGACAATCGTTATTTTATATAGCTGCTGTTTTAAATAAAATAAAATGCTGTTTTACTATTGGAAAATATGTTAGAATCATTGTTCAAATAATAATTATCTTTGATAATGGCGGCAGTTTTATCAAATTTTAAGGCATCACAATTGTTGAACAGTTGTTCTAAACCATAGGTTCCCAACCTTTTCCGGGTGGCGACCCCTTTTTATAAAAGCCATGTGACCCGCGGACCCAATGCAATTGAAAAGGGTATTTTTTTTCAATAAGGTAATTTTAGTTGACTGCAGTTTTAGTGTTGTTGTTCAAATACAATATCGAAAAAAGTTGGTGACCCCCAGAAAACCCGTCACGACCCCCTTGGGGGTCGTGACCTATAGGTTGGGGACCCGCGTTCTAAACAAATACTTACTAAAAAGAACAAAGAATTTGATAAATTAACAAGAAATTCAACAACAAAACAGTAAAAACAAACAAAAGTCTTCATTGAATCTTTTAAAATAAAACATTTCTAGCAATAAAAGCAATAACAGTTGATCACTTTTAGGGTGTTCACTGTCAATACTTGGTGGAAAGGCATTATATTAGAAAAAACACAATAATCCTTTGTACTTCATTCCACTTTATTTAATATGTCAGGACCGGTTTCGCTCATTACGAGCATCGTCAACTGATCGTCATCGTCAGTTGACGATGCTCGTAATGAGCGAAACCGGTCCTGACATATTAAATAAAGTGGAATGAAGTACAAAGGATTATTGTGTTTTTTCTAATAACAGTTAAGTCCCTCATAAAAGTCCTCTAAATTATATAACCAAGTAGTGATAACAACGATAATATTTTCTTTATTAAAATATATCTTATTAAATGAAATTTCCTTGTATATAATAATTTATTTTTTAAACTACAAAGACTTTTTTTTTTAATTACATGTTTTTTTATTCAGAGAATTAATCTTTAATTTAAATATTTATTTTATCACTTTTAACGCGGTTTTTGTAAAACGTATCGATCGTGTAAAAAAAGAATTAAATGAAAAATAAAAAAATAAATTTTCTGTAAATTAAAAAGATTTTTTTTTTTTTTTTAATCAAAATGTGTAAATAAAATATTTTTAAAAAACGTTCTTTGATTATTTTTTATTTAATTGGGTATACTTGATAAATCAATACAATAAGAAAAGGCAACAGCAAGAATTCGGTAATACTAAATAATTGTTGTCTATACATACTTAGTAGCATTATTGGGAATATTGTCTATGGCACACTGCTGGCATCTTTACAGGTGTATCAATCATTTGCTGATTTCTTCGCCAAAGACTCAAAATGGATATCAAAATAGAGCCTCTTGATGAAGTACTGTCACCAGAAGACACCTTCTACAGTGATTATCGTCAGGATCATGTGGTCGAAGGTCTTTCTCATGACTTTGATGGTAATTCAACAGTGAAAAAGGAAGAATTTGACGGAGATGGACACCACGAAGAGAGAAAGGTTATTTTGAAAAGTGATTGTAATTGAAAATTCGTTGTGGTAAATTTGCTTGACAATATGCTACTCTTTTTCTACCGGAAAATTAATTAAATGTTGCCAAATACAAGGCAGTTCTGTAGGAAATTTAATATCAAACAAAATAATGGCATATTTTCATACATGTGAGTCAAGAAAAATGATAATTTAGACGAAATAAGAATATAATATCAATGAACTGTACTCCTGTTGCCCTCAACGGGAGGATTTTTTCGTATTATATCGACTTTGGAAAGAAAAAAGGACGTAACCCACATATTTTTCAGTAGTCGCTAAAAACGTGTTTTGATGATTTTGAGCCATATGCAAATTATGAATTATACACAACCTTGAAGTGCACGGAGACTTCTAAACTGGTGTTTAATTGACATAATCTAATATTAATTAAAGAAATTGTCTAGGTTAAACCTTAATTTCAGTCTTTTTTCTTGGTTTTAATTTTCTACAAGGTCATCTTTTTCAAACTTAAAAGCTAAATTTAGATACTAATTCGGCATTTGCTGCTTGCATCCTTTTGATAGAACATGTATCAAGTTTGATACATTGTGATTAACGAAAAAAACCTGTGGGTTACGTCCTTTTTCCTTTCCAATGTCGATATAATAAAAAAATCGTAATTTACCGACATGAAAAATCAAATGCATTTTTTTTTACCATGTCCGCTCCAAACACACAATGCATATAGAGTTTATTTCAACAGAAGTGTTTATATGAGAACTGCTTGTAACTCAGTTGCTCAACCTTTCATTTTCCAAAAAGGGAATAAATAGAAAGATAGGGCTAAGACAGGACTAGTGGTTAACTAATCGCTCTCGATTCGTTCATTTAATAGGATGGGTGGTAGGGGGAATTCAAGAAATGGTCAGAATAAATAGTCACAATTTAAATGAAATTTAAAAAAAACAGCTGACCTAACCTACTAACTAAAATTGTTATTAATTATTCTGACCGTATGATATTTTTATTCTGACCAAAAATTGATTTAAATTCTGACCATTTAATTTTAAGGACATGCTAACTCTTGCAGCCTATCATCGGGTATAATAGTTCACCCGTGTTGTCTAACAATTGAATATTTTTTATTTTTCAAGGTCTTCGCAGTACCCTTGAGGAATATGAAAGAAGAAGAAGAAACGATTGAGGTCAAATTGGAACACCTTAAGTCCGATATCACTGATGGAGCAAGGCCTTTTAAAGTAGAAAATACTTATGACTTCGGCGAGTCTTCGAAAGCTGGCCAGTGGAAGCACGAAGATGTAAGTATTTTTGATGCAATCCTCGGCCAGTACCTGTACCTAAAATTGGGCCCTCGAGGGGTGAAGTGAGCTAACTGGTAAAATAGTAAAACCTTCTTTCCCGGACTTAAGTACAATCACAAATTTACTTGTTGTTTTGGTGGATTGAATACATATTTTTTCCTTTTTAATTTAGAGCATTTGGCCTCCTAATAAAGGTATTTCAACAGAAGTTTTTTTCTACGAGAACTGTTTGTTACTCAGTCACACAATTGTTCAGAGCGAGTTGTAGGGAAAGAATGGTAAGGCTAAAACAGGACTATTGGTTGACTAATCGCTTTTGCTACATACAGTTATCAAAAGATAAGAAGTATGGGAGGAGAGGAAATAAAAAATTTCCTCCCACTTTTCCGATCATTTGATAACTAAGCCTAGCGTAAGCGATTAGTTAATGACTAGTCATGTCCTAGCATTATTCTGACTGAGTAACAAAACAGTCCGATTAGAAACACATCTATCTGTTGAGATACGTCCATTTTGAGCCCATATACACCACTTTTAGAGTGGACACGGATTAAAAATATATTTTTTCTTCATTTTACAGATCCAAGTCACCCAAGATTCGGATGTTGTATTACCGATATCCTTTCACGAAATTCAAATCGAAGAAATCGACGTTAAAAAGAATATTTTAAAAGCTGTGCCAATTGTCATCACCATTATCTTGGAAAGGACTACCTTCTATGACAGAAATTTTGTTTGCAGAGTTTGTTTTGGTATATTCGATTCGGTCTCTTCGCTGAGCGCGCACGAGAAATCAGAGTTTTGTTTCGACCCACGTACAAACAGCAACAGTTTCCGAAACGAGGGCCTTCTCCTGCAATTGGACAGCCGAAAGATTAATAGTGATTCTGATAGACCATCCGGTACCAAAAAACCGTTCAAATGCGATAAATGTGACTTCACGTGCGCTCGCAAATACAACCTTACCCCACATAAACTCAAACATACTGGAGAAAAAAAGTTTGAATGCGATCAATGTAGTTATAAATCTGCTTGGCGGTCTACCTTAACTACACATAAACTAACACACACCGGATTCAAAGCTTTCAAGTGTGATATTTGTGATTTTAAATTTTTAAGAAAGTCTTACTTAAAGAAACATATAATGAGCCATTCGGGAGTAAAACCGTTTGATTGCGATGAGTGTCAGAGTAGTTTCATTGATAAAACACAGTTAAAAAGGCATAAAATGACACATTCGGGCTTAAAACCGTATAATTGCAACATTTGTGACTATAAATCTGCGTGTTTTTCAAGCTTAAAAGCACATAAACTTTCACACACCGGTGAAAAACCATTTATGTGTGATGTTTGTGATTACAAATCGGCTGTAAAGTCTTCCTTAGTGACACATAAACGTTTGCATACTGGGATAAGACCTTTTAAATGTAATATTTGTAGCTTTACGTCGGCTCAAAAGTTTAATTTAAAACAACATCAATTGACGCATTCAGGGGATAAATTTTTCAGGTGTGAATTTTGTGATTTTAAATCATTTTGGAAAGCTTCTCTTAGTACACATAAACGTTCGCATACTGGCGTAAGACCTTTCGCCTGCGACAAATGTAAGTTTTCTACAACTGCACAGTCTTACTTAAACAAACATAAACTTAAACACAGCGGTGAAAAACCTTTTATATGTACGGATTGCGGTTTTAAAACTGGTATACGTTCGTCGCTGATTATGCACCAGCTTTTGCATACCGGTAAAAGACCGTTTAAGTGCGATGAATGTAATTTGGATTTTCCTCTAGAAACTCGCCTTAAAAGACACAAAATGACTCACATTCGTAAGAAACAGTTCAAATGTGATGAGTGTGAGTACACGTCTAGTTTTCTTTCTGCCTTTACGAAGCACAAGTTGTTTCATACTGGCGAAAAGCCTTTTAAATGCGACGTGTGTGGCTACGAATCTGCCATCAGATCTAATTTTAACAGGCATAAAAAAACGCATTCGAATGTTAAGACTTGATTGAAAACCTTAATAGTTTTAACTAAGCTGCGCGCGTGCGTGGTCGCGCAGAAATTGGGAAGCCTGCGTGCACTCATTCCGGGTTTTGCGCGCTCTACATGACACTTGTTCAATTTTCGCGCAGCTAACACTACGGATTAGAGGGAACGTTAGTAGGGAACCTGCGGCCTTTTGGCTACGCTGGTGTGGCCTTATGGACGATTCTGTAAAAATTCGTGAATTTCTGAGAATCTGAGAAGTAAATTCGTAAAAAGTAAAGTAAGTGAATGTTTACTGCGGCCTTTAGAGGAGAAAAGGTTCCCCGCCCCTGGTTTTAACCCTCAAAAGACGGCATAAAAAAATTGCGGAACGTATTTTAAATTTTAATATAACTTTCAGATTAAATGAATTCAATATGCCTGGACTTATTGTCCTAAAAGATTTTGATTTGAATGTATGGATGTATGTTACATCTTGATTTTTCTTCACCCGCCCATCCTATCACTAAGCGAAGCTTAGGAAATTTCTTCCGTCTTATCATTATATTTGTACTGTTTTTGTAAAAAAAAGATGTTGAGCAATTGAGTAACAAACAGTCCTCGTAGAAGTTGTTCTGTTGAAAATATTAAATTAGTATAACATAAACTATGTTTGTCTGCTGCTAATGTGGGGCATTTGGTCTTATAAACAGTTTTTTTTCAACGAAAACTATTTGTAACTTATTTGCTCATACTGCCTCATTCAAAGAGAGTTGGTATCAAAAGATTACATTTAAAAAAAACTGGTGGTTAGCTAATAATACGATGAGATAGGCAGAATTCAAGATATCAAATAGATCCATGCATTCGGACAGAAATCCATAAATCGGTTGAAAAATCAATCTTTTAAAAACTTTTCTCATTTGATTGGTGATTATTAATATAAACCAGTGGTTTCTATTGACCCCCAGGGGTCCCTGAGACCGCTCAAGGTGTCCTTGGCCGTTAAAAATTAATTTGGGGGTGTTGTCTCCGTTGGGAAATATTTCACTTGGGGTCCGTGCGCATAATAAGTTTGGGAATCACTGATATAAACCTTCAAGCGAATATGATGGCGAATTGAAATTTTCGTGATAAACACCATACGAATATGGTTTGTTTACTCGCATTATTAATAATATATTAATAAGTATATAATAATATTGCTATAATGTCAAAATTATAAAAAAAAAAATCAGAAGAATGATATTTGTAAGTTGATAGTTGTTTCAGCTTTAAGCCATCGAAAATTCTTCTTCTTTTTTCCTCCTTCTTTTGAAATGGCATCATCCCTCAGTTCCTGATGTTCGTCCAGGATGATGGAGTCTTACAAGTCGGTAGAAAAAACAGGCAGGAATGAGTCTTTCCAGAGGCTTGACTGC
Source organism: Himalopsyche anomala (assembly GCA_031772345.1). Lineage (NCBI taxonomy): Eukaryota > Metazoa > Arthropoda > Insecta > Trichoptera > Rhyacophilidae > Himalopsyche > Himalopsyche anomala. The sequence goes on from CM062843.1 coordinate 5,122,304, forward strand.
TTTCTACATTGTCTCTATGCTATCTTCAAAGTTATTTGAAACTAAATTCTGAATTTTGACCGTATCACTGTGGAGTTTTACAAAGAACATACTAATGATTCCATCTTGTCATAGAAAAATATGTATATTAGATTGCTTTGATATGATTAAAATATTTAATTGAATTTTTAGATAATATTAATCAAATATATATGATAATATATTATCGCCTGCTGTGGCCCAGTTGGTTAGAGCTTGCTCTACCGATCACTCAGGTCTGGGTTCGATTCCCGGTAAGACCACAGTGAATTTGGGATCTATTCAATTCAAAGTTGCGATCGAAGACTGTGTGTTTGTGATGTAAATCCACATTATTTCCTCTCCTATCCTTTTAATTCTTTAATAACCGGGTGTAGCAATAGCGATTAGTCAACCACTAGTCCTGTTCTAGCCTTATCCTTATTTTTCTACTACTTATTTAAAAAAAAGTTGAGCGACTGAGTAACAAACAGTTCTCGTAGAAAAAATATTTCTGTTGAGATACCTCCACTTGGAGGCCATATGTTCCACATTAGGAGCGGACATGGATAAACAAATACTCTATAGTTAATGTAATAAGTAATAATGTATAAAATTGTAAAGACATTAGAAATGTGTACGCTGAGGTGCAGTCATCCACGATCAAGTGACGTGTTTTCTCTATGCTAACTGTGCATAAAGAACTGACGTCACCTTGTTAACCTTTTGAATGCCGCCTAAATAAATCATTAATTTGTCCCAGTATCTTGCGTGTTTATTGAGAACAATAATTTTGCGTAATATACGCTCGAATTCGGTATTTTAAAAACCTATATTGACTCAGTATAGATAGCACTACACATATTCATCAAAGTATTGCTTGTATTCTATCAGAATACCATGTATTTGATCTTTTAAATGTCTTGGACATCCGTGCCCGCTTGTATATGTTCCGGTGTCCGCTTAAATATTCAACAGGTTAATGTTTGTAATATTTTAACTTTGTATCTAATAGAATGGTTGTCTGACGCGTTCGCCATTTTGTTTTTTTTTATTTATAAATTTGAATAATGTAAGCTAAAACCTACTTATTTATGAAATTAATATATGTTTAAATTTGATTATTGACGCCAGTGAATTTACGATTTGTCTAAACTAGTTGGAAACGGGCTTACAGCTGGTTCTTTTAAAATTTAAAATTTCGACTTAAGGTGCTTGGCGAAATTTTGATATTCAATTTGAATCGTTCAAATTATGTACATTCACACAGATTCTGTCACTAACGACCCGGGTTTCGTCTTTCGGCATCTTCAGGCGTGTTCAAGTTTGTGAATGTTTCGTGTTTATACGAGAAATAAATGTATCATTGAGTTTACAGCCATTGCTGGCGAAAAGGATTAGCCCATGGTAATATGCCCACAGATTTGAGTAGTCATTAGTTTTACGAATTACATTTCTTTTGTTCGTCGGAGAAGGTTTTATGACGTGCGTTTGAACGCCTGAAGATGCCCGAAGGCTAAACCCTGTTTGTCAGATCTAGTTATTTTTTATTAGAAAACTAGCATAATATAGTAATACACTAATGTCTAATGTACAAATTCTATTAAAATGGAACCCCCAATTACACTACCCCGAAATACGCGCTGGCTTGAAATATTCGCCGCGAATCCATCAATTGCACGGTCGCATTCCATTGTCGTTACTACGAGACGGTCGTCTGTGCCACGCATACAGTAAAATGTTGGCTAGCGTCTGTGTATTCAAAACGTGCCAGGCTATACACGCATAGCTGAGCGTCTGTCTGTGTGCAGGATATTTACTACAACAAAAACTAAATATTTCGTCCATATTTTTTTTTTTTTCAAAACTAAGTAAAATCTTAGTTTTGCGAGAAATTCACACCCCCAATTGCACTACCCCTAATTACACGGTCCCGACTAAAGTGTAAATGGGGGTTTTACTGTATTTTTCTTAAATGTATGTTAATGCTTAATGTTTTGTAATCTACTGTAGTCTAGTTTGTATTGTAGTAAATTTAAAAATGAATTGGATCTTTCTAACATAGTACCTTGATTGATAAGAAAAAAATAAAAATGTATTCTTTTAGATTGTCGTGCCCAATTCTAATCTGAAAAAGTGTTGTAAATTTGTCATAATTTTATTTAAATATACCTTGAGAATATAATAAATGACCTGTATCGATTCCAATTAACGAATTAATTTAACCTAACCTTACATTTACATTTTTTGTGAGGAATTCAGAGATAAGGGAGCGTACAAGACAGCGTCCTGTCACGTCAGTGGTTATGGAGAGACGTTGGAACTGGCTGGGTCACGTGCTGCGGATGCCTCCGGAAAGCCTCAATCCTGCCTGCCTTTTCTTTCGACCGGTGGGATTCCGGCGTCCCGGACGTCCGTCGGGTACTAGCCATAGGATGTACTCGGCGGAACTGAGGGATGCTGGCATGTCATGGGAGGAAGCAAAGCAATTGGCAGGAGACAGGGAAACATGGAGGTGCCGCGTGGCGGCCATATGCTCCACATAGGGAGCGAACATGGCCAAAGAAGAAGAAGAAGACATTTGACTCAAAGTAAAACATGTTTTTACGACTTTGAAATTGCACGGTCCAATCATTATTTTAAATTTCTATTTGTTCACTTCAGCACGGTTTTTTTTTGCACACTTTTACTGCATGGAACGTATATCTTTTGCAAAAAGAGAATTAGATGTTGAGATGTCCTAGTCCCTAGTAATTAGACGACAGACAGAATTATCCATCTCTCACCTTAACGACTATGTTTGGTATAACGTAGGCATCTTGTACAATTTAGGCAATCATCATCAAAGGGTCAAATGCAAAGCGAATTAAACACTAGGCCACAATCAATAGAGGTGCAGTACACCAGTTTATTTATATGAAGCACAGGTTAACTTTTCCGGTTCTAAGCTCAAGAAATGCGACCCCAATACCCACATTTTCTTAAATATCTATTTTAATATGGGTGATACAATGTTTATAATTAAGGTATTCTTATATCATAGTTTTTTTGGACCTTTTGTAGTTAATATAAAATACGCGATAATGCGATAACGCGATAACGATCAATTTTGAAAACATCCGACTAAGGTACTGGGGTACAAACATATACAGTATTTGTAGAACATCGGTACGACTCTACAAGCGTAGAATTCGTCCGAGATTGTCAAGAGATTGTTGACTGTCTGCCCGTTATGTTTTTTTTTGAAACCGGCGCGTAATAATGACAATAATACAAACATATAAAATAATAGGTGAAACGGTGCTTTCCCTGGCTGGCTAGCGTTGTCTTAGCAAAAAGAATTGATTACTTACATATCGATTGAATTATTGGTTTGTTAGGTACAAACCGAATCTACTTGGCCGCGCCGCGTTGTCGAATTATTTAATAGAAATCACTGTTGCGTTTGATGAACGCTTAGGCTACAGGCCGGAATTCCAGCGACATCCTCCGACACTATGTATAATTAAATGTGTTAATTTTTAGCGCGCCAAAGTATAATTAATTAACCGGCATGAGTTTATGTATGAATTTTTTTTCTACCGCACAGGGAAAACACTATTCACATCATTGGGTCTGTGTGGAAGAAAAGAAATCTCACACGTGCAGCAGACCGACATACATAAAGTAAGTAAGTAAGGGCTGGAGAAAAGCATAGCTTTGTATACTATTTACGAAATTGTGCATGTTTCCACTTCACCTTATACATTAATCTACAAGAAAATTAACAAATAATACGACACTACTGCAATGCATTAATTATTATGTAATAAAATATCAATGCCAATGTAACTAAGAAATAATAGAATACGGAACCCTTAAATTCTACTCTTTCAAAGTGAAATAACAAGTATCTACTAAAAGCAATACAGAACTGTCACACTGAAAGTCAATACCTGTCACTTTCATACAATACAACGATATTGGTATTTGTGTTTCAATGCATAAGTATGCGTAATGGGCAGATTTTGTTTAGCCCCCAACGATCAACAGAAGCTTGACAGATTGAAACACAATCGTTTGTGTTTGATGACGTTTCCGTACATACAAATACAAAAAAAAATCTAATCATGCTCGATTGCGCTCCAGTGTAAGGAAATATTGTCTGTGGTTGCGGGCTAGAAATCTGTATCCCCTGATTGGTGTTGCCAGACTGGCGTGACGTTGACTGTTCTCTATGAAGTATTTATAGGGTTATCGTTTTTTTTTATGCCGGCTCAGTTTAAAATTGTAATACAGAACACAATCGAGAATATGATTGTAGGTAGACGTAACATTGTCTTATATTGACAGAGGAAAATTAAAACAAAGATATTATATTCATTTGGGAAAGGTAAGTTAGGCTTATAAATGTATAAATATTGTTCAGTGGCCGAATTGCTGTTCATTTTTATTCAGCCGTCTAAAGTTTTGGGTGAAAAATGCAGGTCGGGCTCAGCCCACCTAGCCCAGTACCCAGAACCGCCACTGGCTCAGCGGCTCCAAGACTTGACGCGTGATGCTCGCGGAATTAAAGTGCACGGTCATTATTAGGGTAACCACAAGATTCTAATCTCTCGGTGGGCTTCTCAGTTGTAAAACATACACAGGAAAGACTATTGAAAAAGAATATTTTTTAATATAATACAAATTTGAAGCGACAATCTTATTAACCTATTTCCTGTTAGTATGTGAAGGTAAATGTTTTAGTAAAGCAGACCGCCATGAAGATTTAAAATCACACTCGTCACATCCGTACGGTTTTTCGCCAGTATGCGAGAATTTATGTGCCTTTAAGTTTGCTTTAAATGAAGATTTATAATCACATTTATCACATTCGAATCGTTTTTTGTCAGTTTGTTTCGATTTCTGGGTTTTCCGTGCAGATTTATCATAATTCAAAGGTTCCACACCAGTATGCGATAGTCTATGGATGCTTAATTGTGACTTGCGTGTAGATTTATACTCACATTGATTACATTCAAACTGTTTTTCACCGTGCGTCCTTTTATGAGGTTTCAAGTAAGACTTAGATGCACATTTAAAATCGCATTGATCGCATTTGAATGGTTTCTCGCCAGTATGCGAAAGTATATGGGTGTTAAAATTCGATTTTTGAGCTGATTTATAATCACATTTATCACATTCAAATGGTTTTTTACTGCTATGGGATAGTCTATGTACGTTCAAATGCGACTTTCGTATCGATTTATAATCACATTTATCACATTTGAATGGTTTCTCGCCGGTATGCAATAGTTTGTGTTTTTTAACATTTGAATTCATTGTAGATTTATAATCACACTGATCACATTCGAAAGGTTTCTTTCCAGTATGCAATAGTTTGTGTATTTTTAAACGTGACTTAAGTGCAGATTTAAAATCACATTTTTCACATTCAAATGGTTTCTCGCCAGTATGCGATAGTCTATGGATGCTTAATTGTGACTTTTGTGTAGATTTATACTCACATTCATCACATTCAAACTGTTTTTTACCATGCGACAGTTTATGTGCTTTCAAATTAAACTTTGATGCACATCTGAAATCGCATTTATCACATTTGAATGGTTTCTCGCCAGTATGCGAAAGTTTATGTTTGTTTAAATTCGATTTTTGAAAAGATTTATGATGACATATATCACATTCAAATGGTTTGACGCCAGTGTGAGTAAGTTTATGATTTTTAAAAGATGTCGCCCATACTGTTTTATAGTCACACTGATCACATTTAAACGTTTTCTCGCCAGTATGGGATAGTCTATGGACGTTCAAATGTGACTTTCGTGTAGATTTATACTCACACTGATCACATTCAAACGGTTTCTCGCCAGTATGGGATAGTCTATGTACGTTCAAATGTGACTTTCGTATAGATTTCAAAGCAGATTGTTCACATTCGATTGGTTTATCGCCAATATGAATTATTTTATGCAATGAAAGTGAATCAAACGATGCAAATGGTTGCATACAAATACTGCATACGAAGTTTCGCTCGTGAAACACTTCCCTTTGAAGATTTATTACCACGACGATAGGCCGATGTCCTAAGACTTCGTTTTTTACATTCATTTCGTCTATATCAATGTCACCAAACGACACTGGCGAAGTCTTCTGTGAATAATGCAATAGCTGACACAGCAAAGAATCAGAGTTTCTGTCAAATGGAATCTGAAAAGTTTAAAATTATTATATAAAAACATATTTTTTTTGGATTCATTCTTTTAATTAACACTCGCGGCTCGGAGACTAGAAAAATACTTCTCATCCGATGGGGGGTCTTTTAAGGACCCCAGTGGTTTCCTCATTATTGGCCTTATTCTTATGAATTTAAAAAAAAAATGGGCTACAAAATATCTTTCTGCATCATTTCTCATACATTTAAAAAAAAAAAATCCGTTTTTTAATAATTTTTTTTACCATGTCCGCTCCCAATATGGACTCTTAATGGAGTTTATCTCAAGAGAAATGTTTCTACGAGAACTGCTTGTTACTCAGTTGCTCAACCTCTCTTTTTCCAAAGAGAGTAGGAATGGAAAGAAAAGGTTAGGACAGGACTAGTGGTTAGCTAATCTCTATCGATACGCCCCGTTCAATGGATAGGATGGGTCGTAGGGGGTAATTCAAGACATCACATACATCCATACCTTTGAACAGAAATTCATAAATCAATTGAAAAATCAATTTATAAAACTATTTGTACTGGGATTCGAACCCGTGCCCTCCGTTGCGGTAGCCAACGATGTTGACCACTCGACAACACAGGCGGCAAATTATTAATCAATAATCATATTTAAAATTGCGCGTAAAAAAAGACGTCATCCTAGCACACATATTACGAACGATCGCTTATCGCGTTATCGCGTATTTATATAAACTAAAAAAGGTCCATAAAACTATGATATAAGAATACCTTAATTATAAACATTGTATCACCCATATTAAAATAGATATTTAAGAAAATGTGGGTATTGGGGTCGCATTTCTTGAGCTTAGAACCGGAAAAGTTAATCATATTACCTGATGTTTGAGTTCAGATTCAAAATTATCAGATTCCTCGTCAGTTTCTGATAGTTGGCAGTTGACCGCACATACAACAGGAGTGACTTCCTCTTTTGGGATGGATTGTCCGATATTGGTTTGAAATTCAGATTTGATACGAAGGGAAACACCCTGAAAAAAGAATAAGCAATTCATTTCAATTACATTATGATTGTACTGTTATTTGTGTGTATAGATTGCCTATGGTCAACTATTCTGGTTCAGGTAATTTAACCTATTGTCCGCGTAAGACTACTATGCACGTCTTAGCTGACATGCCCTCAGCGCGCACGACGTGTATAGTGGTCCTTGGCGTTGCGTGGAGTTTTGAGCTTCATATTACCGCTGTCTCTAATGTTTTAGGGTTCAAAATCGGTTGAAAATATTACTGATTATATATATTATCAATGCCATTTATTGGATTTGGTCAAAAATATTTAAATATTGGCTAGGTTGTGTGTGTTTCTATATTTTATTTCTATAGGTACCAATTAACATATTTAATTATTTGAAAAAACCAGGGCTGTGGAGTCGGAGTCGCGGTATTGTGGCCGGAGTCGGAGTCGTGAAAAATGAGCGGCTCGATTTTTTTTTTGAAAAATATATTTAATGACGTGTATTTAAACAAAATAGTCAAAACTAACATTGAATGCTCGGCTGACTAAAGATGATCTGATGGTATACATATATCGGACTGTGGAAAGGAAAAAGGACGTAACCCACACTTATCAGATTTTACAGGATGCGCAAAAAACGTGTTTTGGTGATTTTGGGCCATATGCAAATTATGAATTATACACAACCTTAAAGTGCACGGAGACTTCTAAACTGGTGTTTAATTGACATCATCTAATATATTTTTTTTAAAACCATTTCCGCTCCCAATGTGAAGCAAATGGACTCCTTATGGAGTTTATCTCAACAGAAGTGTTTCTACGAGAACTGCTTGTTACTCAGTTGCTCAACCTCTCTTTTTCCAAAGAGAGTAAAGATAGAAGGATAGGGCTAGGACAGGACTAGTGATAAGCTATACGCCCCGTTCATAGGAAAGGATGGGTGGGAGGGGGGAATTCAAGACATCACATACATCTTGGTTTTAATATTTTACAAGTCATCTTTTTCAAACGTAAAAGCGTAATTTAGATACAAATTCGGCATTTCCAGCTTGCATCCTTTAGATAGAACGTATATCAATTTGAATACATTGTGATTATGGAAAAAAGCTGTTTTGAAAAAACTGTGGTTTACGTTCTTTTTCCTTTCCAAAGTCAATATATAAAAGTTAAAATTAAATTACTGAAACATTTTTCTAGGAGTCGGAATCGTTAATTATTTTGAAGCTGGAGTCGGAGTCGTCTTTTTTACACGCGACTCCACAGCCCTGGAAAAAACACTATATTTGTAGTCAAAAACGCGATTAACAAATCCGCAAAAAAGCTGCCGCGTACAGGGTTTTTTCTCTATATTTTTCGACGCGGGCAAAAGGTTAAGGCGGTCGTTTAAAGACATCTGTTCAAAAGGGTGAATTTCTGTGATTTTCATAGATTCCTTCGTCTTTTCTTATTTAAGAATGTATGTCTGCTTCCAATGCCAACAGCATTTGAGCCCTTAATAATGGTCAAAAGAACTTTACAGAGTAATTAGTATTAACTAAAACTTTTACATGGAAACATGGCGACGACTTCTCGTAATAATATTTCATATTTCGCGTAAAATATCGGTTTACCAGATTCTATACATAATTGCATTGATATTAATAGTGTAGAAAAAGAATTCACACTATTAGGCATATATACCAAACTAATATGGACAAAAATCGACAGAAAGATTACCTCAAAAGTGTCCAGGGCTTCTGGTTTCACAGTCGATACGTCAGACCGACCGTCATCTGGTGGATGACGTTCTTCATTGACTTCTCGATCAACTGGTTCATTCTTAACTTCCATTTCTTGCAATACACTCGATGAAGTCGTTGAATAATATATTAATTCAAGTAATGCTAAAAGCCGTTGAGCTTTGGCATAGACAATACTTAGATGTGTATTTATTGTTTGTGGTATGTGCGATTCTAACTAAAAATTGTTTCTTTCCTATAATAATAACCTTGCAAATAAAATATAATGGCATTCTACTAAAAAATTAAGCCGTTTAATATATAAATTTATAACCTACAATCTTATATCGGCGTCCATATTTTTGACTGATAAAATTATGTACTATTGGTAATAATATTCTATAAGTAAGTTGATTACTCTAATGTAGAGGTGGGGAACCTGCGGCCTTCTGGCCAAGTCTGGAAAAACGAGATTTGGAGATATCTGGGGAAAAAGTATATCGAATTTAGGATTTCAAATTTTTCGTTGCTTACTGCGGCCTTATGTCGAATCAAAAAAATGAATGTGGCCTTTTAAAAGGAAAGGTTCCCCACCTCTGTTCTAATGTATTTTTTAAAGTACACTTGGGCTTCGTATAACACGAATATATCGTTTCTCTAAAATGTCGTGTAATACAATTCCGTGTTATACAATGTTTGAAATTTATAACATAAATAAACTGCGTTCCAAAAAAATTTCGAATTTTGTTAAATATCCTTATATAGTTCATATGTACACTTGAGAGCCTGAAGATGCTTAAATGCGAAATCTGTTAATTTAATTTTAATAATTCATTTCGGTTTTTATTTAATCAGAAGCTTTCAAATCTTTATAATGCTATGTTTTTTTTTTTATCAATTATTGTCTATGATTGTGAATCTCCTTGTAGTCTATGAAAATACCAAATTAACAATAGCGTGTCACGTAATATTTCATATTTCTATCTAAAATTAAGCTAGAAGCTTGAAATGGATATCAAAATAGAACCAGAAGAGGACACATTGTCTTCAAATCTATCGCAGAACTTCGAAAACGACACCTGGAATGAAAACCTTCCTGTCAAATGCGAGGCAGTTGTGAAATTCGAAGAAATAAAAACCGATATTGATTATTACGAGTCTAAAAAGGTATTATTAACAACCATTATTCTTTAATTTGTATGAACACGTTGAATTATCAGTACTTTTAAAGTTTTAAGCAGCAATTAATTGAATTTGAATTATATTTACTACTGTCACGTTTGGTTTTTAAAGATTTCTCTTGTCGAATTATTTGGATAACGCATTACAATATGCTACTCATTTTAAATATGGAAATAAATAAAAACCAGTTTTGTATTAAATTCAATTAGAAATAATTAAATTCTAATAGATATATATTAGAATTATATATCGACTGTGGAAAGGAAAAAAAGACATAACCCACAGGTTTTTCAATCAGGTAAACTTCATACACGTTATATCAAAAGGATGCAAGCTGCAAGTGCCGAATTAGTATCTAAATTTATTCTACCTTGTAAAAATTAAAATCAAGAAAAAAGACTGAAATAAAGGTTTTTCCTTGACAATTTCTTTAATTAATATTAGATTATGTCAATTAAACATCAGTTTAGAAGTCTCCGTGCACTTCAAGGTTGTGTATAATTCATAATTTGTATTTCTCACAAAATCATCAAAACACGTTTTTTACGCCTCCTGTAAAATTTGATATGCGTGGGTTACGTCCTTTTTCCTTTCCAAAATCGATATGTTTTAAAAAAAATGGTTTAATTAACTTCTAAGGGCAGCGTTGTCTTAACGGGGTCCCGAGTATGTTTCAAGAAAGCCAGAGAGAATGAGAAATTATTTTTTAACTGTTTGTTTTAGAGTTTAAGAATGTTTATGAATCTTTCAAGAATTTGTATGAAATTTGAACTATTTTTATTCTCTACACTTCCATAAATTTTGTCGATAATGACCCAGGTTTCGCCTTAAGTCATCTTCTGGTTTTATCAGGTGCACGAATGCAATTGAACTGACTGGTAGAAAACGGCTTGCATCGTCTATATACAAACATAACAACAATTGAACATCTGCCTATAGAGAAAAGATTATTATTTAATCTTTTTTTCGTTTCCAAGATTGCTTATACCAGTACAGTAAAACCTTCGTTTACACTTAAGTCGGGACAGTGTTATTCGGGGTAGTGTAATTGGAGGTGTGTAATCTACGAACGAAATATTTAGTTACCATGTAGTAAAACCAAAATCCCAAACATAGTTGGATAATCTTACACGTGTTGAATACACAGACGCTAGCCAACATTTGACTGTATGCGCGGCACACACGATCGTCTCGTAGCAATTACAAATGGAATGTGACCGTGCAATTGGGGGATTTGTGGCGAATATTTTAAGCCAGGGACGTAATTCGGGGTAGTGTAATTAGAGGTTCTACCGTACCATGAAATTTATACCAAATAATATTGTATTTTTTCATTTGTTTTCAGATTATTATGAGCAAAACTGACATTCCGGTTACCTTTGAACTACCATCGACCAGTGGTTCTGAAAAGCAATTATTTTCGAATTTTAATATAGATAAAAAATACATAAAAACAGAAATTTTAGAGCAAAATTTGGTCGCAGTAATCATGCTTGAAAAAAGTGTGTTTTATGACAGAAATTTTGTATGTAACGTATGTTTTAATTTATTCCCAACGTCTAATTTACTTAAAGAACATATTCCTTTGCATTCTGAATCAAAATTTAATATAAATAACACGTTCGAAACGTGTTTTAACAATACAAAAAAGACCTTTAAAACATCAGAGGTCAATAGTTTAAAAACACACCAAAATAAACCATTGTACAAATGTGACAAATGTGATTATAAATCTGTACTTTATTCTAATTTAAAAGCACATACAGTTAAACATACAGGAAAAAAAACATTTAAATGTGATAAATGTCCATTTAAATTTGCGTTTGCTTCCAGTTTAGTAACACACAAAATTAAACACAGGGGAGAATTAAAAAATTTAGTTGAACCCAAAAAATTTGAACCTTCATGCAAATCGTATATACAAAAATTCGAAGGTGGTAAACAGATTTTTAAATGTGACCAATGCAATTTCACATCGGCGTTTGTATCTTACATAAATATGCACAGAATAAAACATCAAAATGAAGAAATATTCAATTGTGACAAATGTAATTTGAAATTCACTTCTGAATCCAATTTAAAAACGCACAATTTGAAACATATTAATAGTCCAGTTTTTAAGTGTGATATTTGCGAATTTAATTCGTCGAATTTATTCGATTTTGAAACGCATAAAAGTCAAAAACACAAACCCGAAAAGAATTTCAAATGTGACATGTGTTGTTATAAAACAGAGTATGATGTCAATTTAAAAACACACAAAATCTTACACACCGGCGAAAAACCTTTTAAATGCGACGTGTGCTCTTTTAAAACGGTGAATTGGTCTCAATTAAAAATACACAAAATTAAACATTCAGATAAAAAGCCGTTTACGTGTGATAAGTGTGAATTTAAGTCTGCGTATTATTCCAATTTGAAAGCGCACAGTATAGCCCATTCGTAAATGAATAATTGAATGAATTTATTTAAATAAAATCGATTAATATTTGTTATTTAAAATGTGAAAAAAAACATAGCATTTTAATATTCTTTCAAAAATGAATTATTAATTTGTTGTTGATAGAATATAAATACTTAATATTAAGATTAATTAATAGCCAGTGGCGGATTTCTTTATACCGTGTAGTGCAAGAGGCGCTCGCATTTGGCCTTCAAATTTTAGGGGCCTCGAAAATAATTTATATATTATACTTTCAGACTAATTTATTTTTATTTATTTATATGTAATTTTTTAACGTTTTTTTAGTATAAAAAACAGGGTTTTAAACTTAATTACGTTCGGGGCTTTTGTGTGATTAATCTGCCACTGTTTTTAGTACTAAATATATTATAAATACCAACCATACATCATTACAAAATATTACAAATATATCAATTGTTACAGTAACTTAATTGACTAATTTAAGTTACTTAAAGTATATTAGTAAAAACACAATATTCCTTTGTACTTCATTCCACTTTATTTAATATGTCAGGACCGGTTTCGGTCATTACGAGCATCGTCACCTGATAAGAAATATAATTTAACAATGCTATTTATACAAAAATGAACAGTTATAAACAACAATTGGCATTGAAAAGAAAATACCAATTACATTAAAAGTGATTCTAAAATAGCACAAAATTAAAATGTTTAACACATCTAACATATAATTAAAAAGTCATCTCAGATTAATAAATTTAGAATGGGAATTGAAAGTAATTACAAACATAATTAAAATTTGGGAATTCTTTGACAAAGTGATACAATGAAAATAATGACAGGAATGAATAAGTGGAATGAAGTACAAAGGAATATTGTGTTTTTACTAATATAATGCCTTTCCACCAAGTATTGACAGTGAACACCCTAAAAGTGATTTAAAGTATTGTTAAAAAAGTTTTAATATATATATATATAATCGATTGAATTAAAATAAAATGTCGACTTATTTACCTTGTTCATTGTAGATTTTAATTAAAAAAAAAAATAATTGCACACAAAGATACTGTCAAAATAAATGTCGAATCGGAAAAGTGAACGCGGCATTTAGAGAAGAAAAGGTTCCCCACCCCTGGTCTAGTCAGTGTACACTGTTTTTTGTGACTGCATGAATAAACTGATTAAAAATAGCATCACTAAATTTTGAACTATTGATTCACCCGAATTAATTTTACAAGTGTTTTGTTTTGTACGACGTTCAATTGAATTGGATAGAAACCATATTTTTTAGTTACTTTAATATGTCAGTATGCTTACTTGGGAGCTCTCTTTTTTCCAATCCACATCCGCTACCAACGAGGAGTATACGGCATCTTAATATAGGTGTATCAACAGATTTTTTTTTCATTGAAAACGGCTTGTTAATCAATTGCTAGTGCTCTCATTATCAAAGAAAATAGGTATAGATGAATGTGATTAGGATAGGATGAGGACGGAATAAGTATTTTGCTAATCACTCTCGCTTCGCCCGTCTTTTAGGATTGGATAAGTGAGTAGAGATCTAAAAAATAACACACATAATGAAAGAAATCAATAAATTAATTAATACAAATTGTCATTATGGGGGTTCAAACCCGTAATTTTTGACTTCCTATCCAATGACACTGACAATCGACCACGCAGCTGGCTTAGATTGATAACTGATTTTAAAATGTTTTTTTTAAATATATGGCCGCTCCCAATGTGGAGCATATGGACTCCTAATGGAGTTTCTACGAGACTGTCTGTAACTCAGTTGCTCAACCTCTCTTTTTACAAAGAGAATAGGGATAGAAGGATAGGGCTAGGACAGGACTAGTGGTAAGCTAACCGCTCTCGATACGCCCCGTTCATAGGATAGGATGGTTGAGAGGGGGGAATTAAAGACATCACATACACCCATGCCTTTGAACAGAAATTCATAAATCGATTGAAAAATCAATCTATAAAACTGTCTGTACTGCGATTCGAACCCGTGACCTCCGTTACCGAAGCCAACGACTTTGACCACTTGACCACACAGGCGGCAAATTAATAATATATAGGCCATCTAGAGGTGAAGTGAGCCAACTAGTAAAACGGTAAAAAAAAGTAGGGATAGAAGGATAGGACTAGGACGGGATTAGTGGTAAGCTAACCGCTCTCGATACGCTCCGTTCATAGGATAGGATGGTTGAGAGGGGGGAATTAAAGATATCACATACACCCATGCCTTTGAACGGAAATTCATAAATCGATAGAAAAATCGAGTAAGAAAAAAATAAAGTTATATTAATGAAGAATTACATATTTTTTTTTACATGTATTATTTTACCCATTCTTTGTTAGCTTAGTTATATATAGCAGGGCTGTGGAGTCAGAGTCGAAGTCGCGGTATTTTGGCCGGAGTCGGAGTCGTGAAAAATATATTTAATGTTGTGTAAAATTTCATGTTTGGCTGACTAAACATAATCTGATGGTATACATATATATTATATATAAGTTAAAATGAAATTATTGAAAAATCTTCACGGAGTCGTTAATTATTTTAACTCTCGCGGCTCGGAGACTAGAAAAATACTTCTCTGCCGATGGGGGTCTTTTAGGGACCCCAGTGGTTTCCTCATTATTGGCCTTATTCTTATGAATTAAAAAAAAATAGTCTATGGGCTTTAAAATATCTCTCTGCATCATTCCTCATACATTTTTTTTTAATAAAAATTCGTAGTTTTTTAATAAATAATCATATTTTAAGTTGCGCGTAAAAAAGACGTCATCCCAGCACACATATTAATTTTCAACTGACGCGTTTAGCCCAGCTATCTTACGAACGATCGCTTATTTATATAAACTACAAAAGGTCCAAAAAATTATGATATAAGAATACCTTAATTATAAACATTGTATCACCCATATTAAAATAGATATTTAAAAAAATGTGGGTATTGGGGTCGCATTTCTTGAGCTTTGATCCGGAAAAGTTGAAGATCGAGTCGGAGTCGTCTTTTTTTCACGCGACTCCACAGTCCTTATACATAGTAATTAATTGATTGTTGTAATTATATAATAAAATAATGTAAATGATTTGAAAATGTGAAAAAAAAACAATAATTCTATTCAATATGTATTTATTGTTAAACAAAAAAGTATACAATGGCAATAAAGTGCGAACATGACAACAAAAAATGTTTTTTGACACTAATTTTAAGACTTAAAACAGGTTTTGCCGACAAGTAATTTACGGTTCCTATAGAGGTCAATGTGTGCTTATGGATGCCTTTATTCGGAAAGGTGCTACCGAAAATGATAGGTTCATTAAAAATGGATAATGCTTTAAGGTTCTAATCATTGTAGTTTCTTCCACCATGCCGGACCAGCACCTTTTCGAAGAAGTAGATCAGCTTGCTTTTATATGTCCACGTGGGACCGGCAGCCGTAGGCAACCATTGATTATACTATTATTTACAAATAAATCAAATACACTTAATTATTTATTTACACATTAAATATGTTCTACAAAAAAAAAGTTAGGAAGATTGGTTCTCTAAATTTTAAAAACTGAAACAATAACACCAATAATTACTTTACAATAACTTACTAGAACGTTTATGAGGGACTGGACATAAATCCTTGAAATTTTTGACACGTCTTATGTATATAAATGAAGAAAACATAGTATTGTTTATTGCAATTCGATATAATACTACAATTTAAGATTTCGACTGAAGGTGCTTGGTGGAATTTCAATATTTAATTTGAATCGTTCACGATCCGGGTTTCTCCTTTCGGCATCTTCAAGCGTTCAAGTGCACGGATGTACTTGAACTAAACAAAATCAGTGTGAATGTACATAATTTGAACGACTCAAATATAATAGGACAACTTTTATAAGTACGTTCATAAATAACATTCATTACTAGAAGTGTCCGGCGCGTTTTATGTGTTGCGATCTAATGAAGCCTTTTGTTTGTAAATACTAATGTTACGCGTACACCAAACACACCGAATCATCGGCCGACTTCGTGCCGGACCAATTCGGACGAACAGTCTCGGCCGTTCGTCTGCCGACCGGTTATTCTTTAAATTACAAGCAGAGCTAGTAGGTCTGTTCAGGTACTCCTACAGGAGTCATCTGATTCGAGGTCCTCGGCAAGTGGCTTTGAACAGATGACGGTGTTTGAATAACTTTTCCGGTTCTTAGCTCAAGAAATGCGACCCCAATACCCACATTTTCTTAAATATCTATTTTAATATGGGTGATACAATGTTTATAATTAAGGTATTCTTATATCATAGTTTTTTCTAACCTTTTTTTAGTTTATATAAATACGCGATAACGCGATAAGCGATCGTTCGTAAGATCGCTGAGCTAAACGCGTCAGTTACAAATTAATATTTGTACTGGAATGACGTCTTTTTTACACGCAACTTAAAATATTATTATTTATTAAAAAAAAGTACGAGGAATGATGCAGAGATTTTTTTAAAGCCCAAAGACTATTTTTTTGTTTTTGAAATTCATAAGAATAAGGCCAATAATGAGGAAACCACTGGGGTCCCTAAACGACCCCCATCGGCAGAGAAGTATTTTTCTAGTCTCCGAGCCGCGAGAGTAAGGTTAACAACGTATTAGGAGAATAACACCTTTGATGATGATTCCTCAGAAAGAGAATAGCAGCTTTTGGGAGAATATTTAGTTCGAGCACTTTCTTCTTCCAAGAATACATCCAACAACTTTCTTTTGACAGTGAGTTTCCTGTTTCGTGGCACTTTTTTTAGGCAAAGAATTAAGCTCATCAAAAAATTACGATCAGGGTCTTCTGCAGATTCAACAGCGCACCTGGGCTCAAATAATTCGAGCTTCCTTCTCTTCATCGCCAAATATTCAAGGTCTACGTCTAGATTTCGTTCGCGGAAAGGATGTTTTGGCAAGGAGTTACTGGTGACTGGTAGTTTTGATGGTTCCTTGATATCTTCACGACGTAGTCCTTCACCGGGTCTATCTGTTCCTGGCGGATTTCCGTGCATGGGTTTTGGGGCGATTTGCTTGGCTAAAAAAAATAACGATGCTCAATATGACCAATAAGAAGTTGAACTATTAGGCCACAGCACCAGATATTCCAGGTTTATTTAATCTATTTGACTAAATTGATCTCTTAAATTACTCCGTTTCTTCTGAACATCTTCAATACGTATTTCCATATCCGATGAAACTTCCGCGCACAGTTGTACTGCAATGTCTCTATTATTATAACTTTTAGAACGATTGTCGCAGAGCAGGGGTGGGGAACCTTTTATTCTTCTCAAAAGGCCGTATTTATTTTTCTGATTCGACACGAAGGCCGCAGTAAACATTGACTGGGAAATTTTTGGCCGGAAACAATTTTATACCGATTTCTAAAATCCAGAAATTTGCGAATTTCCCAAAAATTACCAGCGTGAGACCTTTTTTTTTTAGGTCAAAATTTACAGAATTAGAGAATTGGCTAGAAGGCCGCACCAGAGTAGACAAAAGGCCGCAGGTTCCCCCAAGCCTGTCTCAGAGTGTTAAACCTATAGCCGACAACGGCCGAGCATAGTTCGTCCGATGATGGATTAGGTGTACGCGTACCATTGCAAATAATTCGTGTAAAAATAAAGCAATAGTATCTTAAAGTGGATCGTGTTCTTTTAAAATCGTGTAAAATAAATATATACGTGTATATCAAAAGAATGCAATGTAAAAAAGGACATCTTCGGTACAATATTGACAGTTAGAAATTATTCTATATCGACTGTGGAAAGTAAAAAGGACGTAACCCACAGTTTTTTTTCGATAATCACAATGTATAAAATTTGATATACGTTCTATCAAAAGGATGCAAGCTGCAAATGCCGAATTAGTATCTAAATTTAGCTTTTAATTTTGAAAAAGATGATTTTGTAAAAAAATAAAAACAGGAAAAAAGACTGAAATAAAAGATTATGTCAATTAAACACTAGTTTAGAAGTCTCCGTTCACTTAAAGGTTGTGTATAATTCATAATTTGCATATGGCCCAAAATCTTCAGAACACTTTTTTTGCGCCTCCTATAAAATTTGATATGTAAAGGTTACGTCTTTTTTCCTTTCCACAGTCGATATATTATACACTAAAAAAACAATTGAATAGTTGACTCAATTATTTTTTACATGGCTATCACAAGACCGATCATAGCCAATCCAGACTTAGTACAAAGTCAAACTTGAATTAATTACATTAAAAAATAATATATACATATTCAGAACTACAACAAGTTGTTAAGATTTACCTTTTTTAAGATTATTAAATCATCATCATCAAAATAACCTTTGGGAGACAAATTACTTCACCAAAGTTAAAAAGGAATTAAAAAATTTCGATTATCTAGTTCAATAGTACGATAAGTAGAAAGAAACCACGTTAAGAGTTGTCTCTGCATTTAATTTAAATTGAATTTAAACAAATTAATAAATAATTGCCTAAAAACATAAGGCAAATAATAATGATCATTTTTTAAAATTCATTTAAGATGTACAGTAAAACCCCCATTTACACTATAATCGGGACCGTGTAATTGGGGGTGTGAATCTCATACAAAATAAGAAATTTGTTTTTTTTTCCGCGGAAAAAAAAATGAACGAAATATTTAGTTTTTGTAGTAGTAAATATCCAGCACACAGACAGACGTCCAGCTATGCGTGTATAGCCTGGCACGTGTTGAATACACAGAAGAATTAAAAATGTATATATTTTTTGGCCCCACTACAAAATATGGGAGCAATTACATTTATAATACGAGTGCAAAGATACTATTATTGGTAAATAGTCAGTTCACGAATCTAGAGATTAAAGGCCATAATAAGAAGAATATAAATCAGTGTCTCAACTAGAGGTTAAAGAGAAAAAAATTAGGGCAGCCACAACACAGTTTTGGGGGGAGGAGGGCACGGGCAAATATCCACAAATTCCAGGGTTTTTAAAACTCGGGCAAATAGAAAATATTTTGGAATTCTGGCAAGAGCTTAACAAAAAGGTCTTTTCATTTTGGGATTTTCCCAAATTCCTGGCTTTCAGAAATTTAAAATTCTGGGAAGAGCTAAAAAAAGGTATCTTTTCTTTTAATTTTGGGAATTTACCAAATTCCAGGCATTTAGAAATTCTAAGAACTTAAAAAAGTGTCTCGCATTTTTCAATTTTGGGAATTGAAGAAATTCCTGTATTTGAGAAAATGAAATTTTTGGGAAGAGCTCAAAAAGAAAGGTCTCGTCTGCTTATTTTGGGGAATTTGCAAAATCCTGTCTTTTTAAATTGGAATTTTAGGGAGAAGATAAAAAAACGTCTGGCGTCTTTTTATTTTGGGAATTTAACAAATTTATGTGTTTCAGAAAAAAGGAATTTCTGGGAAGAGCTAAAACAGAAAAGTCACACGTCTGTTAATTTTAGGGAATTCGCAAATTCCTGACTTAGAAAAAAAGATATCGCGTTTTTTAATTTGGGATACATTTGAAAAGAGCCAGCGCCCAAAAACGTTGAAAACCTATGCTCAAAATCATACTAAACCGCCTTTTTAGCAACATGTATCAATTTATGTTTCCTCAACCGCGACATGTCCACGGTTTGAAAGCTACACTCATCACACTTAAAAGGCTTATCACCAGAGTGCATCATTTTATGACGCCTCAAATGAAAAGCTCGCGCCGATTTAAATCCACACTGATCGCATTGGAAAGGCTTCTCCCCAGTGTGAATCATTTGATGCCCTTTCAACTGTGACAACTTCACAGCTTTAAAATCGCACATGTCACATTTGAAAGGCTTCTCTCCCGAGTGGGACAGCAGATGATATTTCAACTCAGTCGAAACCGACGATTTAAAATCACACAGAAGACATACGAATGGTTTTTCACCAGTGTGTAACATATTATGTAGCCTAATACTGGCTGGATACGCCGATTGAAAGTCACATTCAACGCATTTGAACGGTTTTTCAACGCTGTGAATAAATTTATGTGTTTTTAAGTAAGACGATGTAACACATCTGAAATCACACTCATCGCACTTGAATGGCTTTTCTCCTGAGTGCAACATCGTATGCTCTTTCAATTTGAAAGCATACGAAGATTTATAATTGCATTGGTCGCATTTGAATGGCTTTTCTCCGTTGTGTGACATTTTGTGATTGCGCAAACTGGTTGCGTAAGCCGTTTTAAATTCGCACACGTCACAACTGAGTGATTTGACACCGGAATGTACAACAGAGTGTGCTTTTAAATATGATGATTTAGTACACGTAAATGGACATATATCACAATTAAACAGCTTCGGTAGTATCGGTACTAAATGAACATTGTTAAAATCGGATGTTGATACGAAATTAAAATTAATTTCATCGTTTTTGAAAGGTTTTTCGCAGACACGTTTTATTTTGTGCCTTCTTAAACATGACAGATGTACAGATTTAAAGCTGCACTGATCGCAACTGTATGATTTTTCTGTCACTTTGACAGTATTGTGAATTTTACCGTGCTGTTTCAGTTTGAACGGCGATGGGAATATATCGAAACACACTTCGCATACGAAGTTTCGCTTGTGGAATACACGATTCTCCACCAGTATTACAGCGACCACTTCCCGGTGTACGATGGTTGTTTTGGGTTCGTCTACGAAACAGGTTTCAAAGGGTTGAATCTGAGAACGGCTCATTGACGGGACTTCAATTGTGACCATGGACGAAGAGCTGGGAATCGGAATCTGGAAAACAAAATGTTTTTTTATTTTTTTAATTTAAGAATTTCAAGTGGTCAAGTGGTCTAAATTCAACTAGATTTTGTAACTAACGAACCGGGTTTCGCCTTTATGCATCTTCAGGCGTTCGAGTGCACTTGATGAACTTGAACTGACGCTTGGTGTAATTTCAATATTAAATTTGAATCATTCAGATTATGTAAATTCACCCAGATTTTGTCACTAACGAACCGGGTTTCGTCTTAAGGCATCTTCAGGCGTGCACGGATGGACTTGAACTGACTTTAAGATAAGAAATAAATGCATCGCTGAGCTGAAAGCCATTTTGCTGGCGAAAAGTTTAAGCCCATGGCAATGCCCACAGCTCACACCTTCCTAGGCGTCAGTTAAAGTTAATCCGTGCACTTGAACGCCTGAAGATGCCTAAATGCGAAACCCGGGTCGTTAGTGACAACATCTGTGTGAATGTAGATAATTTGAACGATTATTTTTTTTAAATGTTTGTTAATTACTATGTTGTTAATGGAATCTGAAAAAGTATTTTATCTAGTGCTTTGTTTCCCATGTAACGTAGTGAAACGGCGTTCCGGCACTTTTTAAAATGCTTAGATTTTTGATGTTTGAAATTAAATTCCTGTTGAGTGTAATGTACCGGATATCGTAACACTCATACCGACTGTGGAAAGGAAAAAAGACATAACCCACAGTTTTTTTAAAATAATCACAATGCATCAAACTTGATACACGTTCTATCAAAAGGATGCAAGCTGCAAAAGCCGAATCAGTATCAAAATTAAGCTTTTAAGTTTGAAAAAGATGACATTGTAAAAAAGTAAAACCAAGAAAAAAGACTGAAATAAAGATATTTCCTAGACAATTTCTTTAATTAATATTAGATTATGTCAATTGAACACCAATTTAGAAGTCTCCGTGCACTTCAAGGTTGTGTATAATTCATAATTTGCATTTGGCCCAAAATCATTAAAACACGTTTTTGCGCCTCCTGTAAAATTTAACATGTGTGGGTTACGTCCTTTTTCCTTTCCACGGTCGATATGTAAATTAAAGACACACAAAACAATAACAGGTCCATAGACTTACTCTGTGATTTCATTAGAAACAGTTATGTCCATGTATAAGATTTTTTTAATCGATTTATCGACTTCTGTTCAAAGCCATGGGTGTGTTTAATGTATTTGTAATTTCCTCCCACCCTTCTACTTCTTTAATCAACGGTACAGACCAATAGCGAGTGGTAAACCATTAGTCTTGTCCTAACCTTACCATTCAATCTCAACTATTCTCTTTGAAAACAGTAGTAGAATTAAAAATAAGAATTAATGTAAAATAAGAAGATGTAATGAAAGTATCTCAATATTTATTTTTTTACGAGAACTGCTAGTTAGTCAGTTGCTAAGTCTTTCTTTTTTTTCGAAGAAAGTAAGAAAAAAAGATAGATCTAGGACAGGACTAGTAAGCTAATCGCTCTCGGTATGTGTATAAAGATCAGAAAGGGATGGAAAGAATTTTTGAAAAAGGGAAGTTGAGATACTAAGTATCAAACAGTTCTCGTAGAAAGACTTCTGTTAATATATAAGATAAAGAAGCCGTAAGCTGCATATTGGAAGCGGACATGGATAAAAAAAACCATTTATTTCGACCTCAAAAAGGTTAATTTTCAAAGCTTTTGGCAACAGAAGTGTTAATTTGTTTCTAAGCATTTGTGCTAAAAAATAAGCTAAATTTAGCTGGTAACAATGCAGAATTTTAATTGCAAATAGAAAAATGCTAAAATATTATACATGGAACACAAATTAAACGAATTATTTACGCGAAATATGAAATTAATATCAGTATAAAAAGTCAAAAAATGTCAAATGAAACTTTTGGGTAGAAACCATAGAGAAAAATTAAAATTGTGCAACGAATTACTGTAAAAATATTTTGTAAATCACATAAATTATCAATTTTTTGATTCAAATACTATATTTTATTAAAATAATCGTTTATGTTATTATGTTTTCTAAAGATTTGCACAGTTATTTTGTGCTTTTTAGTAAAAATTCACGTAGAAATCGAGCAGTATGTTAAGCAAATTCATTTATTGTCCAAGTTTAAGAAAGAACGAATGTGACCATAACCACAATCAAGATAGATCGATCAGAATGTTAATGATTATCATTATATTAAGTATAATCATTAACTATTTGCAATGAATCTGATTGTGAATATGATACAATAATTAATATAAACATTTCACCTCTTCATCGCCATTTTGTTCTGTATTCGTGAGTTTCTCGTATTTTATATCAGTTGTGTGATTCTCATTCCAGATGTTGTTTGTGCTATTTTCATGATTATCGTTTTCATATGCATTCTCTGAATGAATTGATGGTGAATTATCACTCTCCGGTTCTATTTTTATGTCCATTTTAAGTCCAATTGTAAAAAACGTTTCGTTTCACGCCAATGTTGTAACCATAGACAAGAATTTAACTCTTTTTTTGACAATAGACAATAATACTTATGTAAGACCGCGAGAGAAGTAAAAATACATTTATTATTGAATACAGCATTGTATGTTTGGTTTTGAAGGAAGCACGAACCTGAATCCATCTTTAATTTACATTTCTTCAACTGTTGTTTTGAGCTATCTGGACCAAACAAAACATTTCAGTAAGACATGAAAAAAAAAGAAATTACTACAAACAGTTCTTGTAAAAGAACTCTTGCAAAGACAACTTAAATAAAGGGCCATGTAATCCACGCTAATACAAATTAAAAATATTCACATTATTATAAACACATAATTTTCTCACTTTTAAGGTGTTCACCGTCAATACTTAGTGGAATGGCATTGTAATAAAAATAATAAAAGATTTTTAGTACCTTTTCTACTTAAAATTTATTTGATAAGGACCGGTTTCGCTCCTCGCGAGCATTATCAACTGATAAGAACAATAAATTAAACAGTGCTATTTATACAAGTTAAATTGAAATAAAAAGGTGTAAGCAAATTACATTATAATTACACAAAATTAAAGTGCTTAACACCTATAACACTATAAATTGTATGTTGTATTAAAAGTAGTTTAAAAGACCCAAAAAGGTTCGCCATCCCTGATCTATGTAATATTGACTGCATGGAAAAGTGGTTAAGTTCATTAACGTCATGGGTTATAATCCCAGCACCAACAACAATTCTCAACCGATTTATGTTAGAATGTTTGTAATTTTTTAAAATCCCATGCCACCATTCCAATACTGAAATAACATGTGTAGCGAAATATTAGCTAACCACTAGTCCTGTGCTGCCATATTCCTGCTATTCTTTTTTCCAAAGAGTTCTCGTAAAAAAACTCATGTTGATAAACTACCATTAAGAATCCGTATGCTCCAAATTGGAAGCTGGCATGGATTGAAAATATCCAGAGACTTTATTCTCAAAGTTCAACATTTAAATTTATTGTTTACACAGAACTTTCACATTTTTACTTACCAACTTATCTTTAAAATAATTTTAAATGACGAATGAAAATAATGCATGTATATCAATAAATTTTTATTGGGAATTTTTTTATTTCATATGTGTGGTGTACAATTTTGGAAAGATGACATTTTTTTTATTTACATTGATACAGTGTTGTACATTTCATTTTATTTACATATCATTTTATACAAATATACATGTTTTTTCTATAAATAAAAATCTTTATTTTAGTACAACTTGGCAATTGAAAATTCAACAATTTCTGACAGCGAGAAAATTGATATTAAATATACAATCAACTCTTTTTACACGATTTTAAAATAACACGTTTACAAATACTGTATTTTTACACGAATTATTTGTTGTTAACTTTTCCGGTTCTAAGTTCAAGAACTGTGACCCCAATACCCACATTTTCTTAAATATCTATGTTAATATGGGTGATACAATGTTTATAATTAAAGTATTCTTATATCATAGTTTTTTGGACTTTTTGTAGTTTATATAAATACGTGATAACGCGATAACAAGATAAGCGCCCGCGATAAGCGATCGTTCGTAAGATAGCTGCGTTAAACTCGTCAGTTGCAATTCCATATGTGTGCTGGAATGACGTCTTTTTTACGCGCAACTTAAAATATGATTATTTATTTTTAAAAAACCACGGATTTTTATTTAAAAAAATGTATGAGCAATGATGCAGAGAGATATTTTAAAGCCTTTAGACTATTTTTTTTTTTGAAATTCATAAGAATAAGGCCAATAATGAGGAAACCACTGGGGTCCCTAAACGACCCCCATCGGATGAGAAGTATTTTTATAGTCTCTGAGCCGCGAGAGTTGATATGATTCTTAGAGTATTATTAGATCGTAAGACATTTTTAAAAATAAAAGCAATTTGAATATTATTATGAAAAGTATTTAATGTAATTTCATTTTTTACACATAATTCGGTGAATGTATCTTTATTGTTCTATATATAATATCTTTTGTGATGACAATCATTTATCGTAGATGTTGGCCAGAATTCATAAGTCGTTGTTCAAAAATTATTTCAGATACGTGTGCCTGAAGGTTAAACACAAAAGAGTACAGAGATTATTAAATTATGTTCTTTAAATCGAGTCTTTTGTCAATATCTCGGTCGGTTATATATCCAGTTCTGTTTGGTGATTGGACATAAGATATTCTTGGGACTTAGTGCCAACGGATATACTTGATGAGGCAGCAGAGGGGGTGTTTTGAATTGGGAAAGCAGTAATTAAGGAATACTTTGAGGCATCCACAATACGAGTGATATGGGTGAATCTTACAATGATGTATTATGTTTGCGTAGGGATGATGACGGTCTAGGGTTGGGTAAACATCACTGCTGCTAGCGGTTGTCTGCTGGGCCTGAAAAGAAGATGAATTCATTGTTGTCATAAGCAACTACAAGTATTTTTACAAACTTTGTTTCGCCTTTTAAAAGATAATCTAATTTCACTTGACTGCTTACGTTAAAGATCTTTGGCTAAGTTCCATAGTGGTACAAGTTGAAATTGGTAGTTAGTTATTGTCTCATCTTTTAGTCAGTTATCTCTATTCAATTCAAAACTGTTTAAAATTTGACAGAACTATAAAACAATGGAATTAAGAGAATGTAAATATTTCTGTATGCAAACATCTCCTAACCAAGAGCTTACTTATAAACATATCGACTGTGGAAAGGAAAAATGACGTAACCCACACATAGCATATTTTACAGGAGGCACGAAAAACGTGTTTTGATGATTTTGGGCCATATGCAAATTATGAATTATACACAACATTAAAGTGCACGGAGACTTCTAAACTGGTATTTAATTGACACAATCTAATATTAATTAAAGAAATTGTTTAAGAAAAATCTTTATTTCAGTATTTTTTATGGTTTTAATTTTTTAGACGGTTATCTTTTTCAAACTTAAAAGCTAAATTAAGATATTAATTCGTTATTTGCAGCTTGCATCCTTTTGATAGAACGTGTATCAAGCTTGATACATTGTGATTATTGTAAAAAAGCTGTTTTAAAAAAAGTGTGGGTTACGTCTCTTTTCCTTTCCATAATCGATATGTTTTAAATTATGTTTTTGATGGATTCGGCGGAAAAGGCCACAAAACTTTATTTAGTATTTGATTTTACCCTTTGATATCTGTAGTAGTTAGGGAAATGTGTCTTTTCTTACCAGCAAGAAGCAAGCGAAAAGTAGGAAGGCGAATTTGGCGAACATCTTGAATTACTGGTGACGGACAGAAATTTGAATTGAAACTTAATTAAATGCGGTTCATTTGTTCTATTTATAATACAATATAATAAAATTAACAGGACTGACTAGAAATAATAGCCATTTTATATAAAAATTAACAGTACAATAACAATAGACAAAGCAATAACCAACTAAACTTTTATTTTATATAATATATATATAAAATAAAGATAAATATATCTAAAAATATATATAGTAAACATATCGACTGTGGAAAGGAAAAATGACGTAACCCACACATAGCAAACTTTACAGGAGGCACAAACAACGTGTTTTGATGATTTTGGGCCATATGCAAATGATGAAATATACACAGCCTTGAAGTGCGCGGAGACTTCTAAACTGGTGTTTAATTGACTTAATCTAATATTAACTAGCTGTAAGCCAGTTGATCTCGACGGGGGGATTTTTTTTGCATTTTTAAGTAGTTTTTAAATTACAAATGTATTTATTGAATAAGCCAGAAATTCTAAAAGTAGCAGACCTCGTAAATTATTTAATTTTTGGAATAATTTTTAAATTTGCTAACAATCATTTTTCGTAGTAGCAGAAATTTCGTAAATTATTTAATTTTTGGAATAATGTTTAAGTTTGCTACCAACCATTTTAGGAGAAAAAGAGAAAAAGTAGAAGAGGACATCAGTACGGACATATTTGTGAAAAGTGATTATTTTATCGACTATTAATATAATATATAGATTAAATAAATTGTCTAGGAAAAACCTTTTTTTCAGTCTTTCTTCTTGGTTTCAATATTTATAAGCTCATCTTTTTTCAAACTTAAAAGCTAAATTTAGATACTAATTCGGCATTTGCAGCTTGCATCCTTTTGATAGAACGTGTATTTAGTTTGATTAATTGTGATTTACTTAAAAAAGCTGTTTTGGAAAAACTGTGGGTTGCGACCTTTTTCCTTCTCACAGTCGATATGTTTTAAACTTTTATCCACTTACCAAATATTTGTTTCTCCCAAAAGTGAAAAACAAGAGTAAACTGCTTAGCACTCCAGTGGCTCCCATTTTTCTTTTTACAGATACATATAATTGGAATACTATAATAAGAAATGCATTACTCTTCTGGGATGTTTTGAAAATTCTATTTAACAAGATTTTATCAATTACACTCACTCACCTTTATACGATAAATTAGATCAGACGTGGGGAACCTGCGGCCTTCTGGCCAATTCTGAAATTCTATAATTTTTTGTAAATTCCTGAGATTTTCGATGTCAAAATCCCTGGAATACCTAAAAAAAAAAACGTCCCACGCTGATAATTTTGGGAAATCCGCAAAATTCTGGGCTTAAGAAATTGACATGATTTTTTTTCCTGCCAAAGATTCCCTAGTCAATGTTTACTGCGGCCTTGTGTCGAATCAGAAAAATGAATGCGGCCTTTAGAAAAGAAAAGGTTCCCCACCCATGAATTAGATAATCGTCCAATGTCAAAAAAAAGGTCAAAAAAAAATACATATAATATTACATTTGAATCGTTCAAATTATGTAAATTCTCACAGATTTTGTCATTCAAGACCCGGGTTTCACTGAGTCTAAAGCCATTGCTGGCGAAAAGGATAAGCTCATGGGAATGCCCAAAGATTTGAGTAGTGAGTGATTTTAAGAATTATATGTTTTTCTTTGTCGGAAAAGGTTTTATGATTATATTTATATAGGGTACAGAAGTGGAGACCCCGGTATATTCAATATTTCATTTAAAATCGGAATTTGATCCAGTGGTGCTCTGTTTATTTTCAAATTTTCCTGGTAAAAGAGCTTATGACCGTCCGTATTTGGGTGTAACATTTATATCCCTTGTTCCTGGTTGAAGTGATTAGCACTATAAAATGGGTTTTTATCAAAGTACCCTCAATAATATTGTAAGTATCAATTTTGAGACAAGGTGTAGTATTGAAAATAATCGATTTTGTTCTGGTAATCGATGAATCTATACAAACAAAAAGTGAACATAATTTGAATTCCTTTACACATAATACAATTTATTTACAAAGATGGTTTCGAATGCTTTTGTTTAAATAGTGGAGGACGTATTATTATTATGACATTTACTTAACTTTAATTTATTATACTATTATGTCTAGATGGTCCAGATCAGTGGTTCACAAAGTGGTTCCTACAGACCCCCAGGGGTCCCTGAGACCGCTCAGAGGGTCCGTGGCCGGTCAAAATTAATTTGGGGGTGTTATCTCTCGCGGCTCGGAGACTAGAAAAATACTTCTCTGCCGATGGAGTCGTTTAAGGACCCCAGTGGTTTCCTCATTATTGGCCTTATTCTTATGAATTTCAAAAAAAATATTGTCTAAGAGCTTTAAAATATCTCTCTGCACCATTCCTCATAATTTTTTTAAAAGAATCCGTGTTTTTTTAATAAACAATCATATTTTAAGTTGCGCGTAAAAAAGACGTCATTTCAGTACAAATATAAATTTGCAACTGACTCGTTCGGCGTAGTTATCTTACGAACGATCGCTGATAAGCGGGCGCTTATCTCATTATTGCATTACGCGTTATCGCGTATTTATATAAACTACAAAAGGTCCAAAAAACTATGATATAAGAATACCTTAATTATAAACATGGTATCACCCATATTAAAATGGATATTTAAGAAAATGTGGGTATTGGGGTCGCATTTCTTGAGCTTAGAACCGGAAAAGTTATTTCCCTTTTAAGTTATTTCACTTTCCGTGGTCAAATTTTTCTCAATGAAGGGGTCCGTGAGCATAATAAGTTTGGGAATTACTGCTCCAGATGGTAGTGTCTTGTTAACTTGGAGATGTAAGAATAACAATCAAGGCCAAATTGTTTGACCGCCCAAATACAAGTGTACCTGCGGGGCTATTCTCAGATGCATTAAAATCACTTGGACACTTATCAAACCTTCAAGGTAGAATGAAGTATACAATATTCCAAAAAAAATCTGAAGACAGTCAAACAAATGGCTGCTATAAACCCGTTAACGTTAAGGGCTTCAATCCCGGGATCAGGGATCCAGAAATTCCGGTTCCACTTCTGGGACTTTGAGACTAGCTTTAAAATATATTATATTTTTTTTATTTATACTCAAAATAAAGATACTTACTCGATGAAGTAAATAAAAAAAACAGGAATAAATAACTATTATGCAGAGCAGGGGTTGGGAATCTTTTATTCTCTAAAGGCCGCATTAATTTTTTTGATTCGACATAAGATCGCAATAAACCTGAACTAAAGAATCTTTGGTTGCTACTACAGGATTAGGAGTAAGCTATGTTGCTCTCTCTACGCCTAGTTATTGAAGGATTGAAATGGTGGAGAGGAACTTTCAGACTACAAACACCCATGCCTTCGAACAGAGATCGATAAATCGACTAAAAAAATGCTGTTCGTACTGATACTCAAACCCGTAAGATCCGATACGAAAGCCAACATCGCTAACCGCTGCAGCGCAAGACCAGTAAAACTTTTTTTTTTTTTTTCCATGTCCGCTCCCAGTATGGAGCATATGGACTCCTAATGGAGTTTATCTCAACAGAAATGTTTCTACGAGAACTGCTTGTTACTCAGTTGCTCAACCTCTCTTTTTCCAAAGAGAGTAGGAATAGAAGGAAAGGGCAAGGACAGGACTAGTGGTTAGCTAATCGCTCTCCATACGCCCCGTTCATAGGATAGGATGGGTGGGAGGGGGAATTCAAGACATCACATACATCCATGCCTTTGAACAGAAATTCATAAATCGATTGAAAAATCAATTTACAAAACTGCCCGTACCGGGATTCGAACCCGTGCCCTCCGTAGCGGTAGCCAACGATGTTGACCACTCGACCACACGGGCGGGTAAATTTATTAAATAATTTAAAAACAAAACTATTTAATATCAAATTTAGAAAGGAAAAAGGACGTAACCACACATATTAAATTTTACAGGAGAGGCAAAAAATGTTTTTTGATGATTTTGGTATATAAACAAATTATGAATTATACACAACTTTTAAGTGCACAGACTTCTAAACTGGTATTTAATTGACAAAATTTAATATAAATTAAGAAATAGTCTGGAAAACCTTTTTTTTCAGTCTTTTTTCTAGGCTTAAATTTTTAACAAGGTCATGTTTTTAACTTAAAAACTAAATTTAGATACTAATTCAGCATTTGCAGCTTGCATCTTTTTGATAGAATGTGTATCATGTTTGATACATTGTAATTATCGAAAAAAACCTGTTTTGAAAAAACTGTTGGCTACGTCCCTTTTCCTTTTTACGGTCGATATGTTTAATTGTACTTTACTTTTTATTAAGGCATGTCCACTCAGTAAACATTTGATAATATTCCTCTTAAGAAAACTTGAATTTATTATTTTTCACACAGATATTTTTGACATGGTAGTGGTTGTTTATCTGTCATTTAATGTTTGAATTTTTTTTAGCATCAGAACATATTCAACAAACTTTACATAATAAATATCAGTGGCGGTTCTAGGTACTGGGCTAGGTGGGCTAAGCCGGACCTTCATTTTTCACCCAAAACTTTAGATGGCTGAATAAAAATGTACAGCAATTTGACGCTGAACAAAATAAATACATTTATAAGCGTAACTAACCTTTCCCAAATGAATACAATATCTTTGTTTTAATTTTCTTCTGTCAATATAAAACAATTTTACGTCTACCTACAATCATATTCCCGATTGTGTTTTGTTTTACAATTTTAAACTGAGCCGGCATAAAAAAAAACAATAACCCTATAAATACTTCACAGGGAAAAGGCAACGTCACTCTGGCAACACCACTCAGGGGCTATTAGATGTTTAGACCGTAACCACAGACAATACCATGCAATTTTTCTTTACACTGGGGCGCAATCAAGCACGATTAGATTTTTTTTGTATTTGTATATACGGAAACGTCATCAATCACAAACGATTGTGTTTCAATCTGTCAAGCTTCTGTTGATCGTTGGGGGCTGATCTGATTCAGCCCATTACGCATACTTATGCATTGAAACACAACACCAATATTGTTGTATTGTATGAAAGTGACAGGTGTTGCTGTTAGTACTTGTTTTTTCACTTTAAAAGAGACGAATTTAAGGTCCCGTATGAATTTTTTAAATATTTCTTACTTACATTAGCATTGATTTTATTATATAATAATTTATGCATTGCAGTAGTGTCGTAGTATTTGTTAATTTGCTTGTAGATTAATGTATTCGGTGAAGTGGAAATATGCTTTTCTCTAGCCCACCCAAGATTTTAGGTTAGGAACCGCCACTGATAAATATTATAGCTATTATTCCATTTTTTTTTTATTTAAAAGTTCTGACACTAAATCATTAGTATTATCGTCTGGAAAAAAGATGTAATGTTTCAATGCCGTTTTTTATTTCGTAACAATTGTTTCCTTCACGCAGTTTGACGTAAATTATTAAATATATGAATATAACAAATTATTCATCAAGCTAGAGTTAATTTTTAATTTTGATAACGAGTCAATTGTCTATGCACAAATGACCGAGTCACTTTTTATCTATGGTAATCATACTTAAAAATTAGTCTATGGTTTTATAACATTCAAATCGTATCAAACACTAAGTAAAACCAACGTAAATGTTTAAATTGATATCAAAAAAGAAACGGAACATGCAGAAGCATCATCAAATATGACGGCCAACGAATATGAGTTCGATCTTCAACACAATATTAAAGCTGATATTTTGGAAGAGGAATATTCTATCGACATCAAATACGAGACCCTGGCGGATCATGACGAAATAATTGACAATGAAGATCTTTGCAAGTATCAAAATATAATATTAAACACAATTAATTATTCGTTCAATCGTTTTATTAATACTATATAGTACCTTTAAATTGTTTTTGTAGTATACAATTTATCATACCGACATTTTTTGATGATTTCTTTTTATTGTTACAATTATTATAGAAATTAATTGAAATTATGAATCATTTTTTTCCTTCTTATTTATTTCCTTCGTTCCAGATTAATAATCATAGATAACATTTTTTTTAATATATAATTTTTAATTATATTACAGAGGAATACATAAAACACCTGTGTGGTCGAGTGGTCAACGTCGTTGGCTACCGCTACGGAGGGCACGGGTTCGAATCCCAGTACGGGCAGTTTTATAAATTGATTTTTCAATCGATTTATGAATTTCTGCTCAAAGGGATGGATGTATGTGATATCTTGAATTCCCCCCTCCTACTCGTCCTATCCTATGAACGGGGTGTATTGAGAGCAATTAGCTAACCACTAGTCCTGTCCTAGCACTTTCCTTCTATTCCTACTTTCTTTGGAAAAAGAGAGGTTGAGCAACTGAGTAACAAGCAGTTCTCGTAGAAACACTTCTGTTAAGATAAACTCCATTAGGAGTCCATATGCTCCATATTGGGAGCGGACATGGTAAAAAAAAAAAAAACATAAATTCTAAGCACCGTTCAAATATATTTCTTACAATATTAGAATCGAATTGTACTAAATACATATTGCAGGGAAGGAAAGGTTATGGATGATTGCAGCAGATTGATGTAGCTTTTGTAAAATATTTGACATGCAGTGTTCACATTAATACAATTGTTCATATCTGTTCCCTACACGGAGCATATGGTCACTAGATAGTTCGTCCAAGATTCTCTATCTTCCCGCCGGTCTTTTTGCTTCTTCTTATCGTCCCATGAGTACATTCCTTGGATGGTCAACAGTGGCCTTCTACGACGCTGGGATCCATCTGGTTATTAGAAGACATAGGTAGGGTTCAGAATCTCTTGAAGCATCAGCAGCACATGTTCAACCCAGTTTCTTAGTCGCTTTTTTAATTTGGACGTAATAAGATACTGGTCAGTCCGTACTCAAATCTCCGTGTTCCTGACCAGCAGGCATCTTTACTCTGCGCTTTCTGTAGGTGCTATTGTTAGCAACCGTAAAGCAGCACTGTCAAGATGCATGCACGTTAAACAGGAAGCATTTGGTACTAACCGAGTATTAACCACATTGAATTGAAGGTTTTTCCAGGTATCCCTAATCGGATTGCGAGCTCTTTACACAGATTGCTATCTCCCGTGATGTGTACCTCCAAGCAACGTTCCCTCTAAAAATTGATCTAATGCCCCAATGTTCGTCCGCCACTGACTGTAGATATTTAAAGAAATGTTTGCTTACTTTAAGACCCACTTGTATATTTCAAAACATTCAATCTGAATATTTTTTTTAATAGCATAGCATAATTTTTTTTTTTTTAAATAGGGTGTGACTGTGTCATGAACACGGCCGTGTGTTGTACGTGAATACGTCTCGTAATAGGTGATATTACGCCCCATTTTTACGTTCCCGCCACTGCTTGACTCGGTCATATGGTGTTTTAATGCTACTATTCGATTGCTTTTGAGAAGCCCTTTCCAACCGTATACGATCTCTGTATTTTGATTTGGCTTTTTGACGCGTTAAGCCCGACATTATATTTTTTTTATATTTGAACACCTAATTATAGTTTTGTCTCCTGCTGTGGCCCAGTTGGTTAGAGCTTGCTCTACCGATCACGCAGGTCTGGGTTCGATTCCCGGTCAGATCACAGTGAATTTGAGAATTATTCAATTCAAAGTTGTGATCGAAGACTGGGTGTTTGTGATGTCAATTCACATCATTTCTTCTCCTCTCATCTTTCTGATCCCTTAATAACTGGGTGTAGCAATAGCGATTAGCCAACCACTAGTCCTGTTCTAGCCTTATCCTTCTTTCCCTACTACTAACTTTGAAAAAAGGGAGGTTGAGCGACTGAGTAACGAACAGTTCTCGGAGAAAAAAATTTCTGTTGAGATACCTCCATTAAGAGGCCATATGCTTCACATTGGGAGCGGACATGGATTTTTTAAAATTATAGTCACAGTCACAATATTACACTAATAATTTATCAATAATCGATAGATGTTGTCAAGAGCTAACGATTGAAACTTGAACGAACATCGTAACTTCTCCGAGTCAAAAGTTATAGTAAATAAAAATTTCGATACGCAGCAAAATGACCTAAAAAAGGCGGCGCTTCTCTTTCCACACCGATGCATCACAGTCCTTACATAGCACAATAAATTCTTTGATTCTTTAGCTATCCAGTGGTGCAATTGAATTTTGGATAGCGATGATAGATATGAAGCTGCAACACCAGACTGCATCTCCCTTTGTTGAATTGCCTCCCTATGGAATCAATTTTAAAGACGTATTTATGTCAAAAAAATGTGGTATATTTATAAACATTTTTTATATGATTTACTCTGACTTTAAAGGAATTTCTTCCGAATGAGACGTTTCATTATTTTTTTTTAAGAAAGATGCAAACGAAGATTGAAATTCGGTTTGACACTTTTCCTTCGTTAAATTCGACGATTTCGCCATCTTTACTTTAGATTGGACAGGATCCTTACGTGTATGTTTCATTGAATGCACTTTTAAGTAACTCAAACGATCAGATTTATAATCACACTCCCCACATTTGAATATTTTCTCCGGCGTCTCACCAGTGTGCTTCATTTTATGTCTTTTCAACCCAACTGCCTGAATAGATTCATAGTCACAAAGATCACATTTAAAAGGCTTTACTCCTGAATGTTTCATTTTATGCGTCTTCAACGTAGAAGCAAGAGTAGTTTTAAAATCACACTCACTACATTTGAGTGGCTTCTCTCCAGTGTGTTTAAGTTTATGTGTTTTTAAAACAGCTGCACTTGTTGATTTATAACCACATTGGTCACAAACGAATGGTCTTTCTCCACTATGTTTCATTTTGTGTGACTTCAATGAAAACGGTAGATCCGTTATGTATTCACATTCATTACATTTGAGTGTCTTTTCTGGTACCTCACCTGTATGTTTTAATTTATGCCTTTTTAAAGCAGCTGCGCGTAAATATTTAAGGTCACATAAATCACACTCAAATGGTTTTTCACCTGTGTGTCTACGTTTATGCATTTTTAAATGAAACGAAATGCTTGTCTTAAAATCACAAACG
Source organism: Himalopsyche anomala (assembly GCA_031772345.1). NCBI lineage: Eukaryota > Metazoa > Arthropoda > Insecta > Trichoptera > Rhyacophilidae > Himalopsyche > Himalopsyche anomala. Next base: position 5,158,359 of record CM062843.1, read on the forward strand.
TCACATTTATATGGTTTTTCTCCGGTGTGTGACATTTTGTGTGTTTTTAATGAGAATAAAATTGACGTTGCATAGTCACAGCGGTCACATTTATATGGCTTTTCTCCGGTATGTGACATTATGTGATTTTTTAGAGTAAAAGCATAAGCAGTTTTAAATGTGCATAGATTACATTCAAAAGGTTTTTCACCAGTGTGTGAAATCTGATGCATTTTCAATTGAGATGGATAAGGTGCCTTAAAATGACATTCATCACAACGAAATAATTTTCGAGTCTTTTGAGAAACGAAACTACGTTTAGAACAAAGTTTTGAATCGTGGACAGTAGAATGTTGTATTAAAAGTTGTTTTGTTGTAAATACTTTAAAACAAGCACTGCATACGAAATTTCGTTCATTAAATACACTTCTTACTACCTTTATCATTACGACTTTTTCTTGGTTTAATATTTCTTTTTTCACATGTTCTTGAAGTTGTGTTTTCTTATAAGGAAGTGATAATTGGAGATCAGGTAAATAAGGTGGTAATAAGCTGTAACACTTCCAAGGCGATGGTACCTCAATTTCCATACCACGAAACTGAAAACAAAAAAATAATCATATAAAATTTATTGATATGGCATTTACTTGGTAGAACTCCATTAAAATAGGGTAAAAATATCGCTATATTGCTAAATATTGCTAGCTATTTCGGCGTTCGCCATCGTCAGAACTATTCTGACGATGGCGAAAGCCGAAATAGTTATCAACGTATAACATATAAAAAACTGTAGAACTGAAATACTTTGATATTTTTACCCAATTAATCAAATTAATAATTATTAACACTCGCAGCTCGGAGACTAGAAAAATAACGAAAACCGATGGGGGTCTTTTACATACCCCAATGGTTTCCTTATTATTGGCCTTATTCTTATGAATTTAAAAAAAAATAGTCTGAGGGCTTTAAAATATCTGTTTGCATCACATTCCTCATACATTTTTTTTTATATAAAAATCAGTGTTTTTGTTTAATAAATAGTCATATTTTAAGTTGTGCGTAAAAGAGATTTAGCCAACCAATCATTGCAAATGCTATTTTACGAGCGACCGCTTATCGCGTTATCGCATATTTATATAAAATGAGGCATCGATGTATGTAAGATATTGTGTTTTTTTTGAGAATAGTATTCGAGGATACATAAATTATTATCTTTACTTTGTGCAAAACAATCAGTTTTTTGTTCTACTTTGAGGATCTAGGCGGGCGCTTATCGCGTTATCGCGTATTTATATATACTACAAAGGTCCAAAAAACTATGATATAAGAATACCTTAATTATAAACATAGTATCAGCAATATTAAAATAGATATTTTAAAAAATGTGGGTATTGGGGACACATTTCTTGAGCTTAGAACTGGAAAAGTTATAAACAGCCTGTATTATTTTTACGCGACTTTTTGACCCACGTCAATTTTTAGAATCAATGTTCATTTAAGACATGTTTAGTGTTTGCCTTAAATTTTTATTCTATACAAAGCATCTAAAAATAAAAGTCAAATTCTAGAAGAGACGTGTGGTCAGCCTATTTTTTTTAACTGCATTCAGTTAAAAGGATCGAATTTATTTTAGGTTATTTGAGGTTATTTTTTTTTTTTTTTTTTTCCATGTCCGCTCCCAATATGGAGCATATGGACTCCTAATGGAGTTTATCTCAACAGAAATGTTTCTACGAGAACTGCTTGTTACTCAGTTGCTCAACCTCTCTTTTTCCAAAGAGAGTAGGAATAGAAGGAAAGGGCAAGGACAGGACTAGTGGTTAGCTAATCGCTCTCGCTACGCCCCGTTCATAGGATAGGATGGGTGGGAGGGTGGAATTCAAGACATCACATACATCTATGCCTTTGAACAGAAGTTCATAAATCGATTGAAAAATCAATTTATAAAACTGCCCGTACCGGGATTCGAACCCGTGCCCTCCGTAGCGGTAGCCAACGATGTTGACCACTCGACCACACAGGCGGCAGACAGAAATTAACGCATTAAATTAAAAACCAGCTCTGTTCGAAAAGGAATGTAGCCAGAGCTTTCAAAATTGACCACACGACCAGATATAATATTTCTTTAAAAAAACATGAAAATAATAGCCAACTTAACGAAATCTTTTTCAATTTAATTACCTGCTCCGGTTTCTGTTCAGCATATGAACACTCGCCAGCATCAAACTGTTCCAATTTAAAAGGACGCCCATCTTCAGAAAAGCTGCATTTATAGTTACGCCACTCGTCCTCTTGTTTTATATTCTTATTGTCTTCGAAGACACACTTTAGGAATAAGAAAAAAAACATAACAAAAATAAGCAACGGAAAGGTGAAAATTTCAAGTCTAAAAAAACTTTGTTTTTTAATATTCCACTATTTATACATCATGAAATTAAAACATCTAAATGATCACAAATTCTAAAAATCTAAAATTATAAATACATAATGAGTCGACTACTTTATAAGACAATTCAATCACTAAGAAATTAACCTAGATTAAAAGGAATATTATCACTTTATACCAGAACAAATTTCGTGCAGACGAAGGGTTGTCAACTTTTGATTACCTACCGCCTACTTCTCTATCTCTGTTAATAGTAAAACAATTTTTAAAAATCCAGCCCGCCCACTATTAAAAGCTGGAACGCCCAAAAGTGGGTGAAAGGGACCAGGTTGGCTACCATTGGTGTAAATCCAGGTCGGGGAACCTTTTCTTCTCTAGAGGCCGCATTTATTTTTCTGATTCGAAAATAAGGCCGCAGTAAGGGAATCTTTGGCCGGAAACAGGACTTTACAGAATATGTCAGGAATTTATGAATTGACAAAAAAATACAGAATTACAGAATTAGCCAGAAGGCCGCAACAGAGTAGCCAAAAGGCCACAGGTTCAAATTCAATTTCTTTCCAAAAATTGCAAATAAATTGAAATAAACATGAACTCTTTTTTTCAGTTTTTATTGGACATTTACAGCTAATTGAAAGTTGAAATAGTAACTGTCAAATTAAGGATTTAAAAAATAAATAAAAAATATAATATATATATTTATTTATTATTGTTAATATTGTACATATTTTTTTTATCCACCTCCGCTTCTAATATGGAGCATATAACCTCGTAACGGAGGTATCCCAATAGAAGTTTTTTTTCTACGAGAACTGTTTGTTACTCAGTCGTTCAACATCACCTTTTTCAAAGTGAGTAGGTATGGAAAGCAGGATAAGGCTAGAACAGGACTAGTGGTTGGCTGATCGCTATTGCTACACCCTGTTATTAAAGGATCAGAAGGATGGTAGGAGAGGAAATTACGTGAATTGACATCACAAACACCACAACTTTGAATTGAATACTTCTCAAATTCACTGTGATCTGACCGGGAATCGAACCCAGACCTGCGTGATCAGAAGAGCAAGCTCTAACCAACTGGGCCACAGCAGGCGACAAATTCAAGTTATTTAAATAGTATGTTTTGGTTTATGATTCAAATTTCTATAAAAGATAAAAAGCAGGTATCTGTTAAAGCACGCCACTGGTTTGCTGTTTGTTTTTTTGTACAAAAAAATATATAAGAATGTAATAAGAAGAAATGTTTAACTCAACTAAGATGTTTTGAAAATCCTATTAAGCGAAATTCTATAGATTACATTAATATTGAATTGTTTTACAGATGTCGATGTAGACCGCTACATAAACTAAACAATCCTTTTTTTATGCGGCAGATGCGTTCCACGAAATATCGCGTTAAAAAAAATCGCACAAAAAAAGACGACTTCAATACAAAAGGTGGGGATACGTTCCATACATTTTTAAATCCGCGTAAATTTTAAACAGCGAGTTTAAATATTTCCCAAATCGCATAAAAGTGTAATGAAAATTAGGGGAAAAAAACAGCGTAAAATTCGTATTTTTTTTTTCCAAATTTCGGCTGTGTTTATGATTCATTCTCTATTCTATTCAAATAACAAAAAAATTCTCTCGATGTAATATTTACCATTTTTATATATCGTAAAATATAGTACATTTTTAAAAAAAAAATGTGTTTCTAAAAAATCGCGTAAAAATCCGCTTAAAAAAGGGATTGACTGTATAATAATAATATCGACTGTGGAAGGCAAAAAGGACGTAACCCAATCATATC